>JAMPIV010018034.1:0-532500 GCA_024509875.1 Oreohelix idahoensis
GGTTTGTTGTCCTCACATAATTTCTGCAAGACTTGTAGAAGCTCTGTATAGCATGAATCAGAGGTGCTGGAATGTTCTTCCTTGCCAAACAGTCCCAAAGTTTGCCCCAGGGGACCCTGTCAAACGCCTTTTCCAGATCTATGAAACAAAAATGGATCTCACTCTTATACTCAAGGACCTTTTCACTCAGCTGTCTGAGTGTGAAGATTAGGTCTTGAGTACTTAGTACTACGTTTTGCTGATGATATCGATCTTATAGCTGGAACAGGATCAGAACTTCAAGACCTTACCTCCAGACTGGAGAAAGTAACAAGAACGTATGGGATGGAAATTAATATAGAAAAAAGAAATATATTGGTGAATAGCCATAAGAACACATGTTCCGACCAAATGGACAAACGTTAGAAGAAGTTAACACCTTTAAATATCTGGGGTCCACGATATGTAGTGATGGAAGATCAAGTAAAGAAATCAAGACAAGACTTGAGATGGCCTCAGCTGTGATCTGGAAAAGTAACATCAGTTTTCCCGTGAAGATCAAATTATACAAATGGGACCCAAAGATGCAGCAATAGAGAATGCAATCAGTGACCCATAGCTTGACTGCTTGCATCAGGGTCAGCGAACCAGAGCTGACCTAGACCCTACTCCACTTCCACGTGGTGGTCCTGGAAACAGGCTGCATCACTGCAGTCTGGCTTAGAGAGTAGGGATCGAAGAGGGAAGGCAATCCCGGTCCCCAAAAATGCCGTGCTGGAGTCGGATGTGTCGGCCGAAAGGCGCAGATATCACAGCTCCGGCGTAAACAGACACAACGCAACCAACGTCCTTTTCAGGACGAACGAGGAAGAAGAAGAAGAAGAAATTATACAAATCACTTGTATTATCTATTCTCGTGTATGGATGTGAGGGCTGGACATTCACTGCAGATACGGAGCGAAGGATTCAGGCTTTCGAGTATAAATGTTATAGAAGAATTTTGCGCATTTGCTATAAAGAGCACAACAAATGTCTATGTTAGATAGAAAATAAACACCTATGCAGGCCACCAAGAACCACTTTTGTCAGTAGTGAAACGTCGAAAGCTTGCCTGGTTTGGGCATGTAACTCGTCATGACTCCCTTTCGAAAACGATCCTCCAGGAAACAGTCGAAGGTAAACGGAGAAGAGGAAGGCAAAGAAAATCCTGGGCTGATAACATCAAAGAATGGGCAGAACACGGTTTTTCCACACTTGTACGCATTGCTGAGGATAGAGAGCAGTGGAGGACCCTGTCTGCTGATGCTTCCACCATGGCACCCCTACGACCCATGACGGGTTACGGGCTGAGATGAGATGAGATGACTTAGGTTTGCTCGGAATCCGCACTGGACCTCATCCAATTGTGGCTCAGCTAGGCGTCGGAGTCTCTGCTCTAGGATTCTAGAGTAGATTTTACCAGGGACACGGAAAAGGGATATGCCTCTATGGTTTCCACATTGTCGATTGTCACCCTTTTTGAAAATTGGTGTTATGATGGCAATCTCCCAATCCTTTGGTATAGTCTTGTTGCATCACGCTGCCTGTAGGACCCTTAAGAGTAATAGGTGGCCTGATGCTCCCATGTACTTAACCATTTCTGGTGTTATACCATCATGCCTAACACCATATTCCCAGTATGCCTCAATGGGCGTGTAACGGGATCCTTTACCTTTTTTACCCTGCTGCTTTGCCCATCTTGATTTTCTCCAGTGCTGCCTTCAGTTCTTCCATCTTTATGTCATCTTCACCATCATTGGTTTTCTCTTCTGTGCTAGTGGTTATCATTTCTGATGCTTCACCATGCTCACCATCCAGGAGTTCTGAGAAATATTCTTTCCATCTTTTCATTACTTCCTTCGGGACAGTAAGCAATTTGCATTGCTTGTTCTTTATAAATTTGAGAGGGCATTGTTTTTCCTTCCTCGTGTTTTTAGGGTCTTATAGAACAATTTCTGGTTTTCTTGTGCATCTCTTTCTAGCTTTTCTCCAAGTTCTTCCCAGGACTTCTGTTTTGCTGCTAGCACCTTGTTCTTTGCTTCTGTTCTGAGTGAGCAACATTAACACCAACAAGAAATAGTTTTAAGAATAAAAACAGGAACATTAGGAACAGTAACACAAAACAGATTTAGCAACAACAACATCAACATTAACAACAACAACGAGATCACCATTTGCAATAACAGCAGTAACAACATAACAATAACAGCAACATGAAATAGATTTAGCAACAACAACATCAACATTTGCAACAACAACAACAGCAACATTAACAACAACACGAGATAGATTTAATAACTGTGGTCATGCCCCGTGTAATTTCGGGGATCGCTGTTGGGACAAACAAATTATAGAACTATTGCCTATCTATCTTCCCTTTCAGGCATTTCTGACTAAAGGAGCATACCCCCGAAACGAGTTTCGGTGGCACGAGATTTGGCACTTTGATAAAGAGGCCAAGCTGTTGCCCATTCAGCAGGCCCCTGCTGGCATAATCAGAGGAACGCGCTGGCACCAGTAGCAACGACCTGTCATCAGTAGGATTATGTAGCAACGATCTGTCATAAGTAGGATTACCGTAGCGACTCCAGCCGTCCAATATACAGTCATTTCTGACTATATGCTATTGGAGCTGGAATTGCCGCCGGCAGACGGTAGGGTATTAGCTCTAGAATTGCCACAGTTATCCAAGTAGGATCGCGTCATCCAAGGAACCTCGACTCATTTAATGAGCCATTCCCGGTTTCACCGTGAGCCAGTGTGAACTTAGACATGCATGGCTCAATCTTTGAGACAAGCATATGACTACTGGCAGGACCAACCAGATAACTGTCCGGACAGACGTGCGTCTTCTTCGACCATCTCGCGCGGGGAGGGAGACAGCGTTCTGTGCAGAGCGGATCCCGGCGATTTTATTATTTCGAGAACCTCTGCGTTCCCTATTAGTGGGTGAACAATCCAACGCTTGGCGAATTCTGCTTCGCAATGATAGGAAGAGCCGACATCATAAGAGGCGACTAAGGTGAGTTTGTGAATAGACCTGGCAGCCGCAACATACAAAACACATTGTTACATAAACGACCATTGCAAGAGCTTGTGCCCGTATTCACATAGGTAGTATTTTAGGGGTAAAACTGGTTTGGGGTTCTATTTCATTTAATTTAACATTCTTCTATATAAATGAATAATCCGTCGGAAAATTATTAAAGCAGGTCAGAATAGCTCGATAGGTATATATGTTATAGCGAGAATGCGTGTTACATTGGCACACCAACTAAGAAGCAGGTATTGTGCCAATGTATTAATTGTGACCAGTTAATTAAGGAGCTATTCTCCGTTGAAGGAATTAAAGGACAGCAAAGGAAGCATTCCGACGGTATTCTATCTTTTTAGTTACATAACCTATAATTGACAAGTTCGAGTTCACAGCATAAATATATATAAGTTGGCGGTATCAATATATTTATAGGTTGCTGTGTCAAGTTTGAGTTAACTGGATGATCCTCCAGAGGTATTGCTTAACTTGATCAAAGGGGTACGGGATCCAGGTTCGTATTCAGATTTTGATAGTTGGAAGTAATCACAATGTAATATAAAAGGCAGTACGGTCCATTTTTTCCCTTATAGAGTTCCTAAACAAGGTACAAGTCAAACTCAACAACTTCCAACAGCAGTTTAAGCAAAGTCCGACATTGTATATGAAAAGTTTATTATAGCTTCTTTCAGATGTATGGTTGTAGATTACAAGATGATCCTATTCTCAATTCAGTAACATTCGTTTCCTCATACGAAATCATCTCATAAAATCCATTAGGACATTTGATGAGCTTATGTATATCTATTTCATCCTGTCTACTATGCGTAAGTCTAAGTCGAGACCTTTTACCAACCTGAAGTATATGTTGTCATAGGGCTAGGGGTCAGGTTAGCCATTTTTCTCTTGCCAATATAAAGTGGCGGTCAGCAAATCTGCTAGGAACCTAAGGCTCTTGGACTATCCAGAATGACCTGGCTTTGGCTCCTGGCTTTTACTCTTCTTTGACTCTTCTTTTGACTCTTGTTTGGCTCTCTTTTGCTAAGGGTTTTGGGCGTCAATATATACAAACTGGTTCCAAAGACTGTTTGGGGGAAGGTTACTTTGATTTCAGTACGGATATTCCACTAGTTTTGTCGATGTCATATTTACGTCACAAGTTCCTACACAAGTTTCTATGATAGCGAATGGTATAAGCTTTTATTCGAGGGTATTATTATATCTGTTTAGAGGTTTTCAGGTCTCGTATCATTTCCTGTAACTGTCTAGAAGTCTTTATTTTAAAATGTCGATAAGAGGCTATGTGAAAATTACGTCATCAATAACTTGCGTACTGAAATTATTTAAAGGATAATTACTAAGCTACTAATGTGATCATCATTCCGGTTACAAGCTCATCAGTGCTTAAGTGCAGGCTTCCTGCATGGTGGGGGGTGGGGATGCTGCTGCGCTGGTCTCGTGCTTCATAAAAAAAGTAGCCCCAACGCAGATACTGCCGTAGGGGAGTGAAGTGTTAGAGACTTCACCATACTAGGTCCAGCATCGAGAGGTGGGGGAACCAGTTCCCTTCCTCACTACCTTTGCCTTTCCCAACTGAAGAAAAAATCAAGAGCCCATTTACAGCTGGGGGGACTGGAACGTGACACTGCCGTGTTTCGAACCCGGCACGTTTGCCACGAGATGCCTTTCGGACACTCTCGTGCATCATAAGGGGCGATACAGGAGAAAGAACCGCACAACCGTGTAGCTTATATGTGATGGAGTGTAGTAAACGACACAGCGTGATGTACTCTCAAGATTGTCTGATGTAGTAGCAACAGTTTTCGCAAGCACCGTGAGCCGATTGATCGATCTCTTCAGTCTAGTCAAATATTTTCATACATCATTCGATCCTTTACAAGCCTTTGGGAGACGCCCACTTTCTGCGTCTGCTAGTAGTCGTGATTCTAGATTTCTCTCTCCCTCTTCCAAGCTGTGCTTATAAGTAAGTGGACAGAGCTTGTCACGTGATGTTGTGCCTCCAAATAGCTGAGAAGATACTCCGGAATAGTTTCATGATACTCAGTAGAACATTATGGTACTCAACAAAGAATGTTATGATGCTTGGTGCTCAGCTGAAGTAATTTGAGACTCGTCTGATCACTCTGCCGAGTCTAGCCAATGTAAAAAATTGTCACAAATGTAACTAACCGAAATACACACATCTTGCGAATGTCTTCTGGGTCAGGGATTCTCAAACTTCACACCCAATTATAAGGCTTGGATGAATTTCGAGATTTTCTGACAGAAAAAGCTCAGAAACAAATACATCTAGATTAACCAAAACATAAAAGTAAGTATCTACAAAATTAAGCAACGAAATAGAAGGTCGATAGGTCTTGCAATAAGAAAAGCAAAGTAAATGACATAAAATAGGAACATATAATGAGTTAACAACTTCTTCTTCTTCTTCTTTGATCCTTAGCCGCCGACCGTCAAAGCAGTCAGTGGCCATCACGCCTGGTGGCGTCTTGAAAGGAAACAACAAATTGATTCCACTCTGCCCGGTCGGTGGCCATCCTTCGTACAGTGCCCCAACTCTGGTTCATTCTTTGCATCTCACCCTCCACAGTCCTCCGACAAGTTGTTTTTGGTCGGCCTCTCTTTCTTTTTCCTTCAGAGGTCCATAGCATAGCTGTTCTTGTGATGGCATCGGGGTCTCTTCTGAGGACATGGCCAACCCAGCTCCAGCGTCTGACAGCTATGATGGTGTGCATGTCCTCTTGCTTGCTCCGAGTAAGCAGATCTTGGTTGGTGATGGTATTCGGCCAAAAGATTCGGAGAATATTTCTTAGGCATGTTGTGTGAAAAGAAAGACAATTTCGACATTTCCTTCTCTGTAACTCTCCAGCATTCCGCACCATAGAGAAGCACAGAAAGCACACAGCTCTGATATAATCCTAATTTTGTGCTTGTGCTGTACTGAGAGGACTTCCAGATGTTGTTTATGCTAAAAAAGGCTGTTCTTGCTTTGTTCATTCTGTTGTTGATGTCTTTGCTTGCTCAGCTGACTGGTGGTACTATGCATCCTAGGTATGTGAAGGTGTCTGTCTGGTCTAGTTGCTGATTCCTTACTGATATGAGCTCAGGGTTGCTCACATTGAGCGTCATGACCTCTGTGTTCTTTAGATTGATGTTCAAGCCCACCTGCTGGCTATACTTATTAAGTCTATCCGTTTTTTCCTGGATGTGTTGATGTGAATGTGCTAGTAGTGCAATGTCATCTGCATATTCCAGATCTTCCAATGTAGAAGATTTAGTCCATCTTATTCCTCTTGGACTGCCCTCTGTTATCTAGCGCATCACCCAGTCTATGAAAAAAAAAATAGAGTGGTTGATAAGGGCATCCCTGTCGTACTCCTGTCTTCACCTCAAAGGTTAGGTTGCTCTGCCCAACGCTACACGTAAAGTTGGCACAGAGGCTTTTTATGATTGACACTATGCAGCTTGGAATTCCATAAACCCTCAGTATTTTCCATAAACTGTCCCTATGTATACTGTCAAAAGCCGTTTCAAAATCAACGAAATTAATGTACAGCTGTCTTTGCCATTCTGAGTACTGCACTATAATGTTCCTGACGGTACATGTATGATCTACACATCTGTTCTTTCTAAATCCTGCTTGTTCTTACCTCAGTTTGTGGTCTACTGCTTTTGAAATTATCTGTATAATTATCCTGCCTAGTATTTTGCTGGGAACCGAGAGAAGAGTTATTCCTCTCCAATTATTGCAGTCTGCAAGATCTCCCTTCTTGGGCAATTTGACAATTATTCCTTTGTTCCACTCCGTTGGTGTTGTCCCTGTTTTCCAGACTTGTGCAAATAGTGGTTCTAATAGTTCTGCTGCTAGCTCAGGAGTTAACAACTTGGCTTGGAGAAATTAAGAAAGTTAGTTAGAAACGTAGTCAGAAACTTGTTTAGAAACTTGGTTAGAAACTTAGCTAGAAGTTTGGTCAGTAACTTGGTTAGAAACGTGGTTGTAAACTTGGTTAGAAACTTATTTTGAAACGTTTCGTCAGTAAGTTGGTTAGAAACTTAGCTAGAAGTGTTGTCAGAAACGTGGCTTGAAACGTGGTTGTAAACTTGGTCAGAAACTTGGTTTGAAACTTGATGGGAAACTTGGTTACAAACCGGGTCAGTAACATGGTTAGAAACTTGGCCAGAAACTTAATTACCAACTTTGCTAGAAACGTGGTTATAAACTTTGTTAGAAACATGCTTAGGAATTGGGTCAGAAACGTTGTACATTTCTCTTTATTGTTATTTGGAAATAAGTTGGGCTACCCGAAGAGCAGCAGCTGAGATACTTTTTCAGGCAATAAATTGAGGATCTCTCAGAAAAATGAAAGTTGGCAAGAAAACGAACATGGCTGTATCCACCTATGCTCCAATATTGACACATGGATGCGAGTCATGGACAATGAAAACAACCCACAAAAGCCAGATCCAAACCTCAGAAATGAGATATCTGAGGAAAGTGGTTGATGTAGCAGGAAGAGACATGGTCCGCAACCAGAACGATACGTCAAGGCCTTAAAACTTAGCCACTGCAGACCCCAGTAGAACAGTCCCAACTAAGATGGTTTGGCCATGTCTGCAGAATGGGAGAAGATCGGCTACCACGACAAGCATGGGAAACTAAGAGCCAGGGATCCGAACCTTCCAGAACGACACAGAGTCCGCTGGGAGGACATTGGACAATCTCTGAAGCACTGAGGACTAGAATGGAACCAGGCCAGGAGGAAGACAGCCGAGAGGATAGTCTGGTGATCTTTCTTCCAATCTCTAAACCTCAGAGTAGAAGAGGGACAACTAAGTAAGTTATTTGGAAATATTATAGATTTCTTTGACTAACAACTTCGCTGTCAGTTGGATTAACTGTACTTAATTTAATCAATTCAAACATGTCTTTAACTTAAATTAATTTAATCAATTAAAACATGTTTTTTTTTACTGTGGATCTTGAAGTGATTATGTAGCTTATATTATTATCTACATGTTTTACTTGTGTGCTATTCATTTAATGTTTTATACTCAGTGTAGTTGTATTTGACAAATGTTTATTTTTCCAAAACTTGTGTATTGTTGTTATCTATTTATAACACACACGTATACACACTTTCATACAACACTTTTGCTTCATAGTTTTTGCTTCTTCGTATCAAATTTTTAAAGGAATATATTTTACGTTATTAGAAATACAAATACTAATATGAAACGTATATTTATAAATCATTTGCATAAAATCCTCTCTCATTTTCTATAAATCTCTCCCTACACATATTACCACTGGGTCAGACTGCACGTTCATCTTCAGATCCGTTCTGAGTATCCTTTGACAAAATCACGTTCAGGATCAACTCGGGAGCCCTCGGAAAGGATGAGTAGACATTATATGCACTGACAAGGACGCAGTCTAGTGTACCCATGTAACTCTTATCTCCCTCTAGGATTCCACTCTGACTGCGCTCTCGCTCCCATCACGAGACCACTCACGACACACTTCGAGGTGGAATCAGCAACGAGTCAGCCCGGATGTGTTTGGTGTTTGCCGGAGCACGAACTAGCACGCGTGCTGTCACAATGTAAAACTTGCCCTGGTCGTAATGTCGTGTTTACAAAGTCCATCTTGATGAACCCCCCACTACACATAGTAAATAAATAAATAAAAGACAAAAGGAGAACACGTTGTACGAGAGGTGGGAAGAGATTGTGGACAGAAATCAGAGACGGAGTCACAGGACAGAACACCATGACACACCGGTATATATATATATATATATATATATATATATATATATATATATATATATATATATATATATATATATATATATATATATATATATATATATATATATATATATATACAGTACTTTGCAAAAAAAAATGGCAGTCATATTTTCGCAACGCAGCACACTCATAGAAGCAAATAATAATAAAAACTGTATGTCCAGAGGAAGATTGGTATCTCCCCTATCTATTAACAGTGGTTTCAGTACAATATAATGTTGCCTTCTCCAGCAAGGCAAGCCTGGATGCGGCGAGGCATACTTCCCACAAATGTTTGTAGGTAATTGAGAGTCAGAATGTCCCAGTATTTTTCAGCTACCTTCTTCAATTGTTCAACGTCTCTGAGTCCACTCTTTTTTAAATGATTCTTGAGTAGTGCCCAAACGTTTTCAATTGGGTTTTGATCGGGACTGTTGCTGGACCACTTCAGCACTATCACATTCTTCTCTTGCAGCCATGCTTTGGGGGTATGAGCTGTATGATTTGGGTCATTGTCATGTTGAAATGTGCACCCATCGGGGTACATGACCTGCATAAATGGCAGAATGTGTCCCTCTAGTATGTCGATGTACCTTTCTTTCGTGAGAATTCCTGTGAAAACACACAGTGGGGTGGCACCTCTTGCTGACACCCCTCCCCAAAGATGGAATTTCTAGGTATGTTTCGGTCGCTGGTACACAGGCGTTACAGAGCCTTTCGTCCAAATATTTATTTGAGCAGGATAAGACCAAAGAGAACATTCATCTGAAAAAATCACATTGTCCCATGACAAATTTTGGTGTTCGTGGCACCAGTTCAAGCGCATCTGTTTGTGAGTCTCTGTGAGCAATGGTGACGAAATTACCCACTTTTTTGTGTAATTCATCCTGTGTAGCTCCCGGTTGACAATAGCATTAGATACCTCTGGGCTTCCCAACTCGATCATGCGCTGCTGTATGTTTTCTACACTCTTCATTGGCCCAGCCCGAACGATTTGGGCGAGACACCGATGGTCCTTTGTGACCAAAATTCTTGGCCTCCCACTACCTTCTTTTCGCTCGATTCCATTACCTGCTTTTAATTTACTCACAACTCTGTAGACAGTCCGCTCAGGAATGTTCAAGGTTTTAGAAATGTTGGAACATGTTTGATTTCCTTCATTCCAAAGCTGTGAAATTAACATACACTTTGACTTTGTATCCATTTTCTGCCACTAGCATTAGAAATTGTCGTCTGCTCTTATATCAAGGGACGTTACTCTATGCTAATTTTTTTTTTACTTTTGGTAGTCTTTGCTCACTTAAGTGGAGTGAAAATTTGGGACAGAACATGCATATTTAATTAGATTTCAGCTTATTTAACTGAGCAATATGACTGCCATTTTTTTTGCAAAGTACTGTATATATATATATATATATATATATATATATATATATATATATATAAATATATATATATATATATATATATATATATATATATATATATATATATATATATATATATATATATATATATATATATATATATATATATATATAAGAGCTGTATTGCGTCAATATAGAAATGGAGAAAAATCAAAATGAAAGAGTTAACACACAAGTAATGGAAAGGCATGAATAACAATATTGCACTGCCAAAACCAGTTGATAATATTACACGGCAGTTCATGTTTCTGGAATCCTCATCAACATAAACATGTCAAGCCTTGCTGTCCTGGGCCACCCGTTCAAGATCTTTCTATGCTGTGTCTTCATCTCTTTCATGTCTGTCTCTCCAGATATTTTCCCCGTATGTGTGTGTGTGTGTTTTTTTTGTTTTTTTTTTTTTGGCGGGGGGGGGGAGGGGGGGGGGGGTGGGTGGGGGGGGGGGGGGGGGGGGGGGGGGGGGGTCATTTAACTCGTGAATTCTAGGTCATGGACTGTCTTGTAATACTGTCAATAGGTTGCTTAAATGTCTGTACTGTAGAACGCCAGTATTCTTTCCTAACCTCTTGTTCTATTAGTGTTTTTTTAATTGTTTGTATCACTTCCACACCGGGGATTTTGTGATACTATTTTAATCCCTTCATTCTGCGCAAGCCCCCATCAATGATAGTCTATAGCTTTGCAGTCGCCATTTTCGTTGTTCTCAATGTTTCACATCCATACAATAGGACTGATTTTACATTTAAGTTGAAGATTCTTATTTTTTTTTAAAATTCATACAAAAACGTATTAGGACATACGAGTACATATGAAGGGAATACGTAGACATGGAAAGACCTGGAAAGGATGGCACAAGACTGGTAGGCTAGGCGTGTATTGGCTGAAGACATATGCTCCGTAATGAATAAATAAATAACCATAACGTATACGGTGCTGAACATGTTAAGAACAGGTATGACTGGACTGAGGGTATTCCTCGCCTGGTCCCTTTGTTGTTCCTTAGAGAAAGAGTCGGTAAATTACGGCCCACGGGCCTAGTGCAACCCGTAAATTTTTTTATCCGGCCTGTCAACGATATACCAGCCTTCTGAATCACTGATCTATTTCTTATAATATCACAGCAAATTGGATAATTAAAAAAAAAAAAATGTCCCCATAAATCTGATTGTACATGATGATTTTCTACGATACGTGTATTTGATGATAAAAAAATTTGTGCAGATGTTGTTTTCTGATACTGTTAAAATATCCCTGATTTAATTACGTCTCTTTGGTACGCGAGACTTAAATTAGTTACTTTCCAGTCCGTCTGTAAAGAAGTTTGCAGATCCCTGCTGTGACGATATTCTCAACACAATAGCTAAATTAGATAATATTCTAGTGCATAAAGTCAAAAATAGGATAGAAAATAAAAATTGAGTCCAGCGTAGTATTCTCCTACGCCCGCCCGCTTGTCGATTTTGATAAACCTAATAGCCGAATGAAAGATACAGTCTTTTCGAAAAAAAATTCGTCCTTCAGATTAAATGTAACACTTTTGCAAGGTCAAGTCGGATTGCCAAGACGAGAGTGAAAGAATAAAAGAATAAAAGAGGGGAGGGATGGAAAGACAGAACCTAGGGAACGCCGTCTCGCGTTGATTTCACAAAAGCCAACTCGAGCAAAATAGCCTTGGGCACGCTTCAAATTACGATACAAAACTAAAAAAAATATGGAATTATGAACCAAAATACATAGGGCCATAAAAATTATATATTCGGATGCCTTATGATGTCCTGAGCAATAATATGGTGTCAGTTACCCACTAGTACAAAAAATAACCAAAATAATGGCAATAATATTATGTATGATAAGACGGACTGACGAGAAAAAAGATCACGCCTGCTTAATTTTTTCATAACATATTTTGAAAAAAAAAGATTTGGGTAAATAGGACTCAAAGGTACCAAGATTTTGATTGGCTGTAGTTTAAAGGAAGGCGAGAGGGGATTGGCTAACCTAACACTAAAAATATACTTGTAGTAGTAACCGTAGTATTTTGAGAATTGTTTTTTTTTAAAGTTCGATTAAAAATTCATAGTCGTCTGCTTCTATTGGCCAGCTTAGTTGATATTGAGGAAAAATTGTTAGGCTAGGACGCCATTTCTTTAAAAAATCTTGCCGCAAGACGATGAGATCAGAAGTGTAATTCTAAATACAAATATTATAAACTTCTGGACAGGGCAGTGACAACTTGGGCCAGATCTGCCAGTCATCGTAGTTTGGTTGTAATATTTATTGAAATTGTGGTAAGATTGAATTTATTAACCATTTTATTTAAAATAAAGTTTGAATGTGAGATACTAACATACGACTGTAAGTAAGAGAGTCGATGGCAGACTTAGGCAAAGCCTAGAGATTGATCCATCATATGATAGCCTATCAGAGAGGTGCAGAACTACAAAATTATATATGATTGTCATCAAGGAGCATAACACCTATTCTGTTGTATGGAAAAAGATTACTGTTGGAATTGCAGAGGCGTTGTAACCATTAGGGGAGAGGAATACTGGTATACATTGTCACTTCAAAATATAATGGTACAATAGGTTGTCATAAAGAGCTGACCCTATGCGTTTGTTTGTTCTGTACCTGTAATTAACTGTGGAATATTATTGTATACTTATTATAAAGAAGGATGCATAACCTTCTTATTTCAGGGGTTTTGTGGCCCTGACAGTCACATAAAACCAGGCTCGTGGGAACTGATTGATTCCTGACTTTGTTGCATAATTCGGGCACGTACTGGAGGCCATTGCCTTTTATGAAGTGAACCAGATGGTCCATCGAGCCTAGGACAAGACTTACCAGGGTTCTCCTTCGAAGTTAAGTGCCCGTTCGGCACCGAAAGTCTCAACCTCTATGAACCTCAGTTATTAACCACAAAGACTGAAATTATCAAATAAAAGAATTTCTTACTTACTTACTTAGTAGTTCCCCTTCTACCTTGAGGTGTAGAGGTTTGGAAGAGAGAGCGCCAGACCATTCTATCAGCTGTCTTCTTCCTGGCCTGGTTCCATTCTAGTCCTCGGTCCTTCAAAGATTGTCTAATGTTGTCCTCTCAGCGGACTCTGGGTCGTCCTGGAGGTCTGGATCCCTGGCTCTTTGTTTCCCATGCTTGTCGTGGTAGCCGATCTTCTCCCATTCTGCAGACATGGCCAAACCATCTTAGTTGGGACTTAAAAGAATTTCACCTGTGACAAATGAAAAGAAAATAAACGATAGGGAGTGATGATAACAAACAACCTACCATTATACATATACCAGTATTATCATATTTAGAAAACTACACCTACACACTTTTATTATATTAATACTTGTATTATGGACAGAAGATCCATTGTATAAATTGGATATTGTAAATAATTTCATTGATTTCACTTTTGATTGTCAATCCTGATTCAAACAAAATAGAGTCAGGATAATAAATTGAAAAAAATTATTAACGTTACACAAAATTCAACCACTGACTTACTTAAGATAGTCTTTTAAAGTGTAGTGTGTATGTGATTGTTGTAGTACTGTTGTGTTGTGTTGGATAATAAAATACTTGTGTATATGTTTAGTTGGTTAATGCAACATTACCCTACTTATACATAACCCTAGACACCAAACGTAGTCATCATCATCATCATACATTCTAGTCACAGAATAAGTCTAAGTGAGATCATAAAGGTGGTAGCAGAAAGGTACCCTGTACTTTAACATAATATTTATTATATTCAGGGACCTTCACAGCTGACCTCATTCAGACACTAAGAGTTCATAACAACAACATTTCATAACATCAAATCCACCACATATATTGGGTAGCTCGATTCCGGGATTTTTAGGTTCTTATAAAGTATATTAGGGTCTCAGGTCCCGGAAATTTTAATTACCTGTCAAATAGCATTAAAAGTATTCTTTTGTGGAATTTAAATAGTGGTTGAGCTATCGGTGCCTGTTGTTGTTCTTAGTCATATTAGAAATTCTTAGTTATAATTAGATACTTGTCTAATTAGAAATTTTAAAAGGTTGCATAGTACAGAATGGCTGATCTGGCAAAGTTTCGATCTGCTGCTGTGCAGACTGCTAAAGAAATGAATATGGACGGACCAGAGCTGGTCCAGTATGTAACCTCAGAATGTGACAAATTTATTGAAAGAGATAGGGAAGACAGGAAATTAGAAGCAGAAAGAAAATTAGAGGCTGAAAAAGAAATTAAGAGGTTGCAGATTGAGGCTGACAAAGAGGCTAGGGCATTGGAGGCGGAAAGGGAGGCGGAGATTAAAAGGCTCCAATTAGAAGAAAAAAGGCTGAAAGAGAAGCAGAGGAAAGAAGAGTAGCTGCAGAAAGAGAAGAAAAGAGATTGGCTGCAGAGAGGGAAGCAGAAAAGGAGGAGAAGAGATTACAGAGGGAGCACGAGTTACGACTAAGGGAGTTTGAGTTTCAAAGCCATGCTCCTGACAATGATGCCAGCCCCTTTACCTCCGATGCCACTGCTAGTCAGCGAGCCTCAACCTCAGCTATGGGTTTTCATGTAGACCATTTTATTGAGAAAGACGATGACATAGAAAGTTTTCTGGGTAGATTTGAACTGTTGGCTACCACGTATGGTTTAGAGAGAGAAAGGTGGAGCCTAAAGTTATCCCACGGGCTTAGGGGAACAGCTTATGAAGTTTTTGCCAAAATGAGCAGGGATGATCAAGACAATTATGACATGTTAAAGCAGGCTCTTTTGTTAAGGTATGAAAAGAACGGAGAATTTTACAGGAAAAAATTTAGGAATGCAAGACTACTGTCGGGTGAGACCTATCACCAGTTCTCTGCACGTTTAGAGACCTACTTGGAGAAATGGACTACTCTGGGGAAAACCCAAGATCTTAAAGAAATGATCCTTATTGAGCAATTGAGAGAGTCCATGGCTCCAGACTTGAGAAAGTTTCTCATGGAACAAGGTGCAGAGAGGCTATGTGAGTTACACAATGTCGCTGAGAGGTATCAGGCAGCCCAAGCAGAGGTAGCCGGCACAAAAAAGAAACAGGTAGACATTTATAAGGCTCCTCAAAACTTTAAGAGATTTGACAACAAAGATCAGGGAAACAAAGAGAAGCAATATTTTGATAGGCCACGAAATGATTATAGAAATAAAAACCCACAATTCAATGACAGAAAATATGAGGAAAGAAAACCTTTTCATAAAGGTAGATTATATTGTAGATGGTGTAAGATGGACAACCATAACACCGAAAAGTGTACTAGGAAACCTCCTTCCTTCGCTGCAATGAAAACGGTGAGAAAGGGAGCCAAGGCCAACCCTACTAAACAGCAGGAGCCGTATCATCCCCCAGTGTGTGAAGAAGTAATGTGTAATGGAGTCACCATAAGGTGCTTGTATGATACTGGATTGGGTTATGATTCCGTTGTGAGTTCTCACCTGGTGCAAGCAGATCATTACACCACAGAAACAGTGGAGATCCAAGCTGCAAACAAGGACGTAGCGCCATGACACTTCCCATCGCCAGGATAAATGTAAAAACACGATATGTGGAAGGAATCATCAAAGCAGCAGTGATAAATGAACCAATCTACCCTCTGATATTGGGGTGTAGATATGTCTTCTTGGGAAATCCCAAGAGACCTGTGATCATGGCAACAGTGCAGACCAGATCACAGTCCAAAAAGGAGGAGGAAAATCCAATAAATACCCATCCAGATGAGATGAGGAAGGCGCAGGCTGAGGATAAGACCCTCAAGCCTTGTTTTAAGAAATTGCCCAAATGTCATACACCTCCAGGCAAGGGAGACTTCTATATGAAAAATAAACTGTTATATAGGAAGGCTGGAACTGGATCCAATGGTCACGGACATCTGGTCCTTCCAAGTGCATATAGGGCAGATGTAATAAGGAACTTACATGTTGGAAAAGATGGAGACCACGAGAAAGTAGGTACCATCTGCCAAAAAGTTGCTCAAAATTATTATTGGCCAGATGTAATGGTCATCGTTGAAAATTTTGTAGAAGCATGTAGCATAATGCATGAGGGAACACCCACAAAAGGGGAAAATAATAATCAAGACATAGAAACGCCACGGGGCAAACTTAGGCTTGAAAATAAAAATAAAATTAATAGTGTATACAAAGTGAAATGGGAACCCCCTTTTCACACACAGTCTTCACTTGAATGTGTTAACATGGCCACTATGAATAGAGTACAAAGGGTAATTCTATCCCAGAATAAGCCGACAATCCCTCGGTCGGAATTATGTGAACTAGAGGAAGAAAAAAGAGAGAGGAGATCTCTCACAAGGAAATTAAAGTGGAGAGAAAACCCCAAGAAAAGAATTGGTAGTGGACGATTTGTGAGTGATGATAAAAGGCAAAAACGTCCTCACTATAAGGCTTCTAATGTAAAGGACCTGACAGGAGTAGTATACAATGCGCAAAACAGGTCGCATTCAGGCGGCGGCGTGTGACTTTTATATAGCAAAATACTCCGATCGATTTCAGGCGGTGGCGTTTCAGGCGGCGGTGCATGACTTTTATATAGCGATATATTTTAGCGGCGGGGCTTCCTCTGACGATCAGACGTATGACTTTTTATATAGCAATATACGATAATGATGTTTGTTTATACAATATATATAAAAAATATAAAAAATCGATAATGACGGAAAATATAAAAAATCGATAATGACGGAAAATATAAAAAATCGATAATAACGGAAAATTTAAAAAATCGATAATGTTGGATTAGTAGGGGTTTTTGAAGTGCCTTTTTTGTGCGGGCGAGGGTGACGATGTAGCTGGTGGGTTAGGGGGATTTTTGTGTGATGTTGGGTGTGTTTGTTTATACATGTATACATACAATATATGTATAAAAAATATAAAAAATCGATAATGTTGGGTTACTAAGAGGGTTTTTGAAGTGCCTTTTTTGGGCTGGCGTGGGTGACGATGTAGCTGGCGGGGTGGGTTAGGGTGGATTTTTGTGTGATGTTGGGTGTGTTTGTTTAGACATATATACACACATATATATACATTCATATATACGGAGATGTGGTGACGTTGTCAGGATGCATCTGTGGTGACGGAGGCTTAGGTTACTAAGGGGTTTTTTAAGGGAACGGGTATTGCTTTTTGGCTGGCGGTGATGCCTCATGGGTGTGTGCTGGGGTGTAGCTGGTGGATGTATGTATGACGCAGGAGTGACGTGTTAGATAGAAGTATATAGTTAATGATCTCTTTTAAAAGAATACTTGAGTAAAGAGGAAAATATAAAAATCGATAATGTTGGATTAGGTTACTAAGAGGTTTTTTGAAGTGCCTTTTTTGTGTTGGCGTGTGTGCTGATGTATGTTGTAGGGGTAGCTGGCGGGGTGGGTTAGGGTGGATTTTTGTGTGAAGTATTGTGTTGATAGTGTATCGATGTGTTTGTTTATACATGTATACAATATATGTATAAAAAAATATAAAAAATCGATAATGTTGGGTTACTAAGAGGGTTTTTGAAGTGTCTTTTTTGGGCTGGCGTGGGTGACGATGTAGCTGGTGGGTTAGGGTGGATTTTTGTGTGATGTTGGGTGTGTTTGTTTAGACATATAGACATACATATATACATTCATATATACAGAGATGTGGTGACGTTGTCAGGATGCATCTGTGGTGATGGCGGCTTAGGTTACTAAGGTTTTTTTTAAGGGAACGGGTATTGTTTTTTGACTGGCGGTGATGACTCATGGGTGTGTGCTGGGGTGTAGCTGGTGGTTGTATGTATGATGCAGGAGTGAACTGTTAGATAGAAGTATATAGTTAATGATCTCTTTTAAAAGAATACTTTAGTTAAAGAGGAAAATATAAAAATCGATAACGGGGACTTAGGTTACTAATGGATTTTTTAAGGAAGCGGGTATTGTTTTTGTGCGAGGGGGAGGATGACGATGTATAGTGGGGTGTGTTGGGGTATGGGTTATTGTGTGCGTGTATTTTAATTGTTGTATATACAATATATATATATATATATATGGGAGTGAAGTGTTAGAGACCTAGGTCTACCATCGAAAGTGCGATACGGTATTGTTGTGTATTATTTATTTTACATATAGACATATTTTACAACAGTTATACGAACAGTTAGACGATATATACATATAATAGGGAGATATATTTACATAACAAGAAGACGATAGTTAGACGATATATACATATAATAGGGAGATATATTTAGACAATAGGAAGACGATAGTTAGACGATATATTTAGACAAACAATTAGACGATATTTATACAGTTAGACATACAAACAGTTATACAAACAGTTATACAAACAGTTATACAAACAGTTATACAAACAATTAGACAAACAGTTAGACGATATAGGTAACAAAAAAGCGTTTTAGTTAATATAGTTTTTATTTTATATTCAATAGTGTTTTTGAATTAGCAAACAGGAGTATGGTAATATATATAGTATTTTTTACAAAATGGACATTGATATTTTATCAAATGAATATACAATTATATGGTGTATTTTTTAACGTAATACATTTTCACATAGTGATATGTACAATTGAAAAATAATTATATTTTATATTTTTTGACATAATCAAACATTTTCACATATGAATGTACAATAATACATTATTTATATAGGTAGATGTATGTTCAAAATATACAATAAAAATGTCGCATGGGTACAGGCCAGACCTTGAAGGGAGTCGTCATATTGTCGTCACGTCGTAAGAAATATTTTATGTGTAGAGACAGTTTAAATGTTGAGGGGTGATGTGGTATGGTTTTGGAGGTGGAGGAATTGTGTGCTCTGAACCCGATATTTTTCCCACCCTGTGCCTGTTGTGTGTTGAGGACGTCTAGGAATGTGTGTTTGTCTACTTTGTTGTGGTGTTTGTTCAAGCGATTGAGTGGTTTTGAATATGATATAGATAGAAGGATGTGGACGGGATTGCTTCAACATAATATTTTGTATTGGGTCTGTTTAATTGTGCGTTTGTGATAATATCGCTGTCGTGTAAGTTTGAGACAAAAGATTTGAAATCTGTAAGATTTTTGACTAAGTGGGGTTGGTCTAACACACAACTATTATTATTTGAGGCATGAAATAAGCGTAATTCGTTTGTTTCTCTGTGTCTCAAAACTACGTGGTGACTGAAGTTAATCTTGAATCTTTTTGTCTGTTGTGTAAAGACAGGATGCAAAAGACTTTCCCATTCAATTCTTTGGTTATTATGGAAAAAAAGTGAAAGTCGATAAATATTTGTGGATGTTAGCGTGTGTTTTAATGGCGTCCCAGTTATCAGTGTAGATTTGTTTTATATCATCCTGTAGGTCTTGTAAGCTGTCTTCTTCAGCCGTCAAGCGGGTTTTTTTTATATGGGGTTGGGTATTGGTCATTGGGCGTTTCTTGGTCTGACCTTTTTTTGGTGGGTGAGATGGGGTGGAACTTATTGAATAGGGGGCTCTTGGTAGTGTGGAAGTTGTTGTGGTGGAAGAGGCCGCCATAGCGGCTGAGTCTGACTGGGGATTCGGTGCTGTTGATGGGGCATCTGGTAGTATTGTCTGTGGGTTCGCCGAGTCTGGTGTTACTGTGACACCTGTTGTTGTTGGTGTTGGGGTGGTGTCTGCTGTCGGGTTCTGCGTTGAGGTAGAAAGCTGGGTAGGGATAGCGGTGTGTTGGTGTTTTCTGTGGATGCGTAGATTGTCACGACGAGTAAATTGTTTCCCACAAATGTCACAGCTAAAACCGGGCATTGAGTGCCTGGTCTTGCTGTGTCGTAATAGGTCGGCGCGCCTCGTGAAGGTCTCCCCACATCTGCTACATAGCATCTTGGTTTGTGCCATTGACGTGTCTGTTTGTGCTGAGCTGGACCCATGTTTATTCTCTATGTGACGTTTCAGCGTATCGGGTCTTGTAAATACTATGCCACAGTCAGGACACTCGTGATTGGGGTGGTCGTGTGCTGTGGTCATATGGCGAGTAAGATCATGACCTCGCTTGAAAACAGACTGGCAGCGTAAACAAGCATAACCCCGCTGTTGAGTTGACTCCATCTGGGAAAAGATGAACAAAAAGACGTTACTTACACATAAAATTAAATACATGTAATGAGAGAGAGAGAGAGAGAGAGAGAGAAAGAGAAAGAGAGAGAGAAAGAGACAAAGAGAGATCGCATAAACAGGTAAATAACACACAGTCTTATTTTTTTTTATTCTGTTATCAAAGGAAAGAGGTGATAACATATCAGAATGGCCCCCGCGCAGGCTGTGACAAAGATATTGATTTAAAACCCAGCCCGTTCGCGAGACAGCACCGAGTTGACCTGTCCTTTTTTTTTAAAATAACGAAAATATAAGTATTTATTAAAGTGTATGTTAGTTTCAATCATGGTTATGGCAAGGTGACTTAATGTAATATGTTGATTGTATTATCTCTATCTTTTTCCGTGTGTAGTTCAGTATTGTTTTAAAAGCCAAAAAACGCTATTTTCTAAACTATTATGTTGTCTAATTTTCACTGGCTGGTTAGGTAGTTTGTAGTGACTCGGGTCCTTAGTTATTTTTAACGTTATATGTTTGTAGTTACTATGAGAAGTTCTTTATAGAAGCAGCTTGTGAGTACAGAAATACGACTCGAGCGCATGTGTTGTGGAATCAAATCAATTTATCGATCTACCCAAACATCTTTGCGCTACATCCAAGAAAGTATTTGAAATAGACTATTACTCTATACAAGTTTAGAGTGTTGTTATCAGAAAGTATTATAAGTTTTAAGTATCATGGATAATTTTTCAAAACCCAAATATAATTTGCTTTCGCACGAGTTTAACAATAGACGAGAAACGTAGATAAGGTTTAAACTAAGGAATTTTTCTCGTTATACCCACCACATAAAAAATAAGTCGGATAATTCTTAACTTAGCTAAACCATACACACATGTAAGAATTTAACAAACAACTATTATTAAAATACCTATTAGCCTAGACATATTAACTTTGAAACAGCCTTTACCAACACTGGCTAGCGAAAAGGCGAATACACAGACATGTCTTTTAAATAGAAAACAGATATTTAATACAACACACGGATAAGGAATAATAAGTTAGTCTCGGAGTTAACATCTTAACAAAACACACAGATAAAAACAACAGAGATATTTATTTATATTTAACACCTTAATACAAAAACACGAAGACCGAAAACATAAACGAAAACAAACGAATACAACCAAAACAGATATTTTTAAAGATATTTATTGTATATAGCCTACTGAAAACAGCTATATAAAAATATTTATTTTTTATGTGTAAAATATATATTTTAACTCCCTATTATTATTTTTATATTATTATAGAAAAAAAACAGACGAATACTAAAACATATACATATACCGAGTTTACATTTAGAACTTTGTATAGGGTTTTCTTCCAGTCTCTGAGTGTTAAGAAAATACGCCTAGGAAAACACAAACACATACCCAGATATTTTTCCACAGAATACCCTTAAAAAGACACAGACATATATCTCTTAAAGGTCAGAGATATTTAACACAAAATACGAATAAAAACAGAATAACATACGTTTGGTGGTGAGCTGTTGCTTTTTCAGAAGTTTGATATTAGAAGGCTTTACGACTAAGCACAGAGACGTTCGCCGGTCCAGGTCTGGTTAAAGAATGAGACATGTCTAAAACAATTCATGATTAAGACAATGACTTTCCAATAAAAGTAGTCCGAGTGTATGAATTTCGTGATGGAACCCGATTGGTTGTTGTGTAGAGATACTGTTTCAGAAAATAGTTCGCGCGCAAGCGCTTCGTCATGGTTTGGTCGATAAAAACGTTATCATAACATATGAACAGGAAAATCGACCTCGCCCTGGTTTGAAACCAGATCAATGACCCCACAAAACATCACGCGTAAATTTCTGTTCACGTCACTCATACACAGTTATTATATTGTATGTTTCAAACAACAAATATGCTAAAAACGTGAGAATCACTGTTTCAAGAACGTAAGATTCGTGCTAAAAACGTGAGAACCAACCAACATGTATTGAGAATCAAGAATTTGAGAACCTTTGGTGTAAAACATTGTGACAATAAAAAACAATGTGAGAAGTACTGTTCAAGAATTTGAGAACCTTTGGTGTAAAACATTGTGACAATAAAAAACAATGTGAGAAGTACTGTTCAAGAACTTGAGAACCACTGTGTTTAAAAAACATTTACAACAAATATAAGTGTCTGTTTGGTACATTCTTTTTGAGTTGAACGACACACGCCTCGAAAGATAGAAAGAGAGAGAGAGAGAGAGAGAGAAGAGAGATAGAGAGAGAGAGAGAACGAACGAACGAGCTTTATTTTCAAAGGGTTGAGAATTGGTCACGCAGACCCGTCTAACATTCTGCCCTTCCTTTCGCTCACCTTTCATGCAGTATCCTTTCAATAGCACATGTATTTTTAGCAATATTTAAGCATACAACATTATCGAGGTAAAATAATAACATACATTTGTAACATGTAGACATAATCAAATTTAAGGGGGGAAAAAATTATTAATTAAAATACAGTAACAAAAATTAATACCTTAAAAAGAGAAAGCGAGAAAAGAGAGAGAGAGAGGAGAGGGAGAGAGAGAGATAGAAAGAAAGGGAAAGAAAGAGAGAAAGATAGGAAGAGAGAAGAGAGAGAGCGAGAGAATAAAACACAGTCTTATTTTTAGGCTGTTATGAAAGGAAAGAGGTGTTAACAGACCTGCCCGCGCAGGCTGTGACAGAAAAGATATTGATTTACAACCACGCGCGTTCGAAACAGGTGACAATTTTCCCTTTCAGTTAAAATAACGGAGATTTAAGTACTAACGTGTTTGGTAGTTTGCACCATAGCAAGGCATTTTTCTTTGTGTAGCTAATGGTATGTTCTAAATATTCTTTTTAATGTGATAAAAGTGTTTATTAATTTTTTGCGTTATCAGATTCTGTCTTTTTTATATTTGTTATGTTAACACAAATAAATCTCACATAAATAACAACACGGATAAGTTTTAGTCTTTTTTCCTAGCACATAATCGGTTAGTCTTATCAAAAAAATATGTTATGTCAAGATAAAAAATACAAATTTAGTATCTGAGTTAACATAAAACACACAGTTATTAAGCTGAGTTAACAGCTTAACGGATAGACTATTTTGAAACAGATTTTTTAGCAACACGGGTTAGCGAAAAATTCGAATGCACAGACATACCTTTTAAATAAAAAACAGATATTTAATACGACACACGCATAAACGAGCAACTAAACCTTTTATATTTTTAAAGATATACAACCTAACACAGAGTACCGAATACACATACACACACACACACACACACACACACACACACTAACATACACACACACACACATTTAGACCTTTGTGTAGGTTATGTCTTCACAGTGTCTGTTAAGAAAAAATATGCCTAGCGAACAA
This sequence comes from Oreohelix idahoensis, assembly GCA_024509875.1. Lineage (NCBI taxonomy): Eukaryota > Metazoa > Mollusca > Gastropoda > Stylommatophora > Oreohelicidae > Oreohelix > Oreohelix idahoensis. The sequence goes on from JAMPIV010018034.1 coordinate 23,796, forward strand.
CAACGGTCAGATATTTAAACAGAGAAATAACAGCTATATATTTAACATTCTAACGTGTTTCTCACTTTTTTGTTAAGTTTTTATTTCAAAAATACTTTGTTTGATACTCTATTTTATTTTATTTTTGTAAAACTTTTGTTTAAAATGGTTGGTCGCAAAGAAAAAAGTTATCTCTAACGGCTTTCTTTCCTCGTCAATAAACCATCTGCCCACATTACAAATAAACGATAATTGGATTTATGCTGGAACATAACGAAACAGACATCGAATTAGAAACATCTGTCACTAGGTAAATAACGGCTCTCGATTTTTTCGAAGGGCTCAAGTAGTAGTAGGGTATGTTGGAAACAGGTATCATTCTGCAGGCGCGCTGCAGGCGCGCTGCAGGCGCGTGACTTTTATATAGCAAAAATTCTGCAGGCGCGTGACTTTTATATAAGCGCAATCTGCAGGCGCGCGGCGCAAGATGGCGGACTTGAGCTAACAAGGGGGAGATAATTTGGGTCAAGATGGCGGACTTGAGCTAACAAGGGGGAGATAATTTGGGGCAAGATGGCGGATTTGAGCTAACAAGGGGGAGATAATTTGGGTCAAGATGGCGGACTTGAGCTAACAAGGGGAGGTTATTTGGGTCAAGATGGCGGATTTGAGCTAACAAGATAACAAGATGGCGGGAGATAACAAGGGGGGGAGATAATAGGGGGAGATAGGAAGAGGCGGGGCAAGATGGAGGGGTAGAATACTACCTAAGTCCAACATACCCTACTACTACTTGAGCCCTTCGAAAAAATCGAGAGCCGTTATTTACCTAGTGACAGATGTTTCTAATTCGATGTCTGTTTCGTTATGTTCCAGCATAAATCCAATTATCGTTTATTTGTAATGTGGGCAGATGGTTTATTGACGAGGAAAGAAAGCCGTTAGAGATAACTTTTTTCTTTGCGACCAACCATTTTAAACAAAAGTTTTACAAAAATAAAATAAAATAGAGTATCAAACAAAGTATTTTTGAAATAAAAACTTAACAAAAAAGTGAGAAACACGTTAGAATGTTAAATATATAGCTGTTATTTCTCTGTTTAAATATCTGACCGTTGTTGTTCGCTAGGCATATTTTTTCTTAACAGACACTGTGAAGACATAACCTACACAAAGGTCTAAATGTGTGTGTGTGTGTGTGTGTGTGTGTGTGTGTGTGTGTGTGTGTGTGTGTATGTGTATTCGGTACTCTGTGTTAGGTTGTATATCTTTAAAAATATAAAAGGTTTAGTTGCTCGTTTATGCGTGTGTCGTATTAAATATCTGTTTTTTATTTAAAAGGTATGTCTGTGCATTCGAATTTTTCGCTAACCCGTGTTGCTAAAAAATCTGTTTCAAAATAGTCTATCCGTTAAGCTGTTAACTCAGCTTAATAACTGTGTGTTTTATGTTAACTCAGATACTAAATTTGTATTTTTTATCTTGACATAACATATTTTTTGATAAGACTAACCGATTATGTGCTAGGAAAAAAGACTAAAACTTATCCGTGTTGTTATTTATGTGAGATTTATTTGTGTTAACATAACAAATATAAAAAAGACAGAATCTGATAACGCAAAAAATTAATAAACACTTTTATCACATTAAAAAGAATATTTAGAACATACCATTAGCTACACAAAGAAAAATGCCTTGCTATGGTGCAAACTACCAAACACGTTAGTACTTAAATCTCCGTTATTTTAACTGAAAGGGAAAATTGTCACCTGTTTCGAACGCGCGTGGTTGTAAATCAATATCTTTTCTGTCACAGCCTGCGCGGGCAGGTCTGTTAACACCTCTTTCCTTTCATAACAGCCTAAAAATAAGACTGTGTTTTATTCTCTCGCTCTCTCTCTTCTCTCTTCCTATCTTTCTCTCTCTTTCTTTCCCTTTCTTTCTATCTCTCTCTCTCCCTCTCCTCTCTCTCTCTCTTTTCTCGCTTTCTCTTTTAAGGTATTAATTTTTGTTACTGTATTTTAATTAATAATTTTTTCCCCCCTTAAATTTGATTATGTCTACATGTTACAAATGTATGTTATTATTTTACCTCGATAATGTTGTATGCTTAAATATTGCTAAAAATACATGTGCTATTGAAAGGATACTGCATGAAAGGTGAGCGAAAGGAAGGGCAGAATGTTAGACGGGTCTGCGTGACCAATTCTCAACCCTTTGAAAATAAAGCTCGTTCGTTCGTTCTCTCTCTCTCTCTATCTCTCTATCTCTCTCTCTCTCTCTCTCTCTCTTTCTATCTTTCGAGGCGTGTGTCGTTCAACTCAAAAAGAATGTACCAAACAGACACTTATATTTGTTGTAAATGTTTTTTAAACACAGTGGTTCTCAAGTTCTTGAACAGTACTTCTCACATTGTTTTTTATTGTCACAATGTTTTACACCAAAGGTTCTCAAATTCTTGAACAGTACTTCTCACATTGTTTTTTATTGTCACAATGTTTTACACCAAAGGTTCTCAAATTCTTGATTCTCAATACATGTTGGTTGGTTCTCACGTTTTTAGCACGAATCTTACGTTCTTGAAACAGTGATTCTCACGTTTTTTAGCATATTTGTTGTTTGAAACATACAATATAATAACTGTGTATGAGTGACGTGAACAGAAATTTACGCGTGATGTTTTGTGGGGTCATTGATCTGGTTTCAAACCAGGGCGAGGTCGATTTTCCTGTTCATATGTTATGATAACGTTTTTATCGACCAAACCATGACGAAGCGCTTGCGCGCGAACTATTTTCTGAAACAGTATCTCTACACAACAACCAATCGGGTTCCATCACGAAATTCATACACTCGGACTACTTTTATTGGAAAGTCATTGTCTTAATCATGAATTGTTTTAGACATGTCTCATTCTTTAACCAGACCTGGACCGGCGAACGTCTCTGTGCTTAGTCGTAAAGCCTTCTAATATCAAACTTCTGAAAAAGCAACAGCTCACCACCAAACGTATGTTATTCTGTTTTTTTATTCGTATTTTGTGTTAAATATCTCTGACCTTTAAGAGATATATGTCTGTGTCTTTTTAAGGGTATTCTGTGGAAAAAATATCTGGGTATGTGTTTGTGTTTTCCTAGGCGTATTTTCTTAACACTCAGAGACTGGAAGAAAACCCTATACAAAGTTCTAAATGTAAACTCGGTATATGTATATGTTTGTATTCGTCTGTTTTTTTTTCTATAATAATATAAAAATAATAATAGGGAGTTAAAATATATATTTTACACATAAAAAATAAATATTTTTATATAGCTGTTTTCAGTAGGCTATATACAATAAATATCTTTAAAAATATCTGTTTTGGTTGTATTCGTTTGTTTTCGTTTATGTTTTCGGTCTTCGTGTTTTTGTATTAAGGTGTTAAATATAAATAAATATCTCTGTTGTTTTTATCTGTGTGTTTTGTTAAGATGTTAACTCCGAGACTAACTTATTATTCCTTATCCGTGTGTTGTATTAAATATCTGTTTTCTATTTAAAAGACATGTCTGTGTATTCGCTTTTTCGCTAGCCAGTGTTGGTAAAGGCTGTTTCAAAGTTAATATGTCTAGGCTAATAGGTATTTTAATAATAGTTGTTTGTTAAATTCTTACATGTGTGTATGGTTTAGCTAAGTTAAGAATTATCCGACTTATTTTTTATGTGGTGGGTATAACGAGAAAAATTCCTTAGTTTAAACCTTATCTACGTTTCTCGTCTATTGTTAAACTCGTGCGAAAGCAAATTATATTTGGGTTTTGAAAAATTATCCATGATACTTAAAACTTATAATACTTTCTGATAACAACACTCTAAACTTGTATAGAGTAATAGTCTATTTCAAATACTTTCTTGGATGTAGCGCAAAGATGTTTGGGTAGATCGATAAATTGATTTGATTCCACAACACATGCGCTCGAGTCGTATTTCTGTACTCACAAGCTGCTTCTATAAAGAACTTCTCATAGTAACTACAAACATATAACGTTAAAAATAACTAAGGACCCGAGTCACTACAAACTACCTAACCAGCCAGTGAAAATTAGACAACATAATAGTTTAGAAAATAGCGTTTTTTGGCTTTTAAAACAATACTGAACTACACACGGAAAAAAGATAGAGATAATACAATCAACATATTACATTAAGTCACCTTGCCATAACCATGATTGAAACTAACATACACTTTAATAAATACTTATATTTTCGTTATTTTTAAAAAAAAGGACAGGTCAACTCGGTGCTGTCTCGCGAACGGGCTGGGTTTTTAAATCAATATCTTTGTCACAGCCTGCGCGGGGACCATTCTGATATGTTAACACCTCTTTCCTTTGATAACAGAATAAAAAAAAATAAGACTGTGTTTTATTTACCTGTTTATGCGATCTCTCTTTGTCTCTTTCTCTCTCTCTTTCTCTCTCTCTCTCTCTCTCTCTCTCTCTCTCATTACATGTATTTAATTTTATGTGTAAGTAACGTCTTTTTGTTCATCTTTTCCCAGATGGAGTCAACTCAACAGCGGGGCTATGCTTGTTTACGCTGCCAGTCTGTTTTCAAGCGAGGTCATGATCTTACTCGCCATATGACCACAGCACACGACCACCCCAATCACGAGTGTCCTGACTGTGGCATAGTATTTACAAGACCCGATACGCTGAAACGTCACATAGAGAATAAACATGGGTCCAGCTCAGCACAAACAGACACGTCAATGGCACAAACCAAGATGCTATGTAGCAGATGTGGGGAGACCTTCACGAGGCGCGCCGACCTATTACGACACAGCAAGACCAGGCACTCAATGCCCGGTTTTAGCTGTGACATTTGTGGGAAACAATTTACTCGTCGTGACAATCTACGCATCCACAGAAAACACCAACACACCGCTATCCCTACCCAGCTTTCTACCTCAACGCAGAACCCGACAGCAGACACCACCCCAACACCAACAACAACAGGTGTCACAGTAACACCAGACTCGGCGAACCCACAGACAATACTACCAGATGCCCCATCAACAGCACCGAATCCCCAGTCAGACTCAGCCGCTATGGCGGCCTCTTCCACCACAACAACTTCCACACTACCAAGAGCCCCCTATTCAATAAGTTCCACCCCATCTCACCCACCAAAAAAAGGTCAGACCAAGAAACGCCCAATGACCAATACCCAACCCCATATAAAAAAAACCCGCTTGACGGCTGAAGAAGACAGCTTACAAGACCTACAGGATGATATAAAACAAATCTACACTGATAACTGGGACGCCATTAAAACACACGCTAACATCCACAAATATTTATCGACTTTCACTTTTTTCCATAATAACCAAAGAATTGAATGGGAAAGTCTTTTGCATCCTGTCTTTACACAACAGACAAAAAGATTCAAGATTAACTTCAGTCACCACGTAGTTTTGAGACACAGAGAAACAAACGAATTACGCTTATTTCATGCCTCAAATAATAATAGTTGTGTGTTAGACCAACCCCACTTAGTCAAAAATCTTACAGATTTCAAATCTTTTGTCTCAAACTTACACGACAGCGATATTATCACAAACGCACAATTAAACAGACCCAATACAAAATATTATGTTGAAGCAATCCCGTCCACATCCTTCTATCTATATCATATTCAAAACCACTCAATCGCTTGAACAAACACCACAACAAAGTAGACAAACACACATTCCTAGACGTCCTCAACACACAACAGGCACAGGGTGGGAAAAATATCGGGTTCAGAGCACACAATTCCTCCACCTCCAAAACCATACCACATCACCCCTCAACATTTAAACTGTCTCTACACATAAAATATTTCTTACGACGTGACGACAATATGACGACTCCCTTCAAGGTCTGGCCTGTACCCATGCGACATTTTTATTGTATATTTTGAACATACATCTACCTATATAAATAATGTATTATTGTACATTCATATGTGAAAATGTTTGATTATGTCAAAAAATATAAAATATAATTATTTTTCAATTGTACATATCACTATGTGAAAATGTATTACGTTAAAAAATACACCATATAATTGTATATTCATTTGATAAAATATCAATGTCCATTTTGTAAAAAATACTATATATATTACCATACTCCTGTTTGCTAATTCAAAAACACTATTGAATATAAAATAAAAACTATATTAACTAAAACGCTTTTTTGTTACCTATATCGTCTAACTGTTTGTCTAATTGTTTGTATAACTGTTTGTATAACTGTTTGTATAACTGTTTGTATGTCTAACTGTATAAATATCGTCTAATTGTTTGTCTAAATATATCGTCTAACTATCGTCTTCCTATTGTCTAAATATATCTCCCTATTATATGTATATATCGTCTAACTATCGTCTTCTTGTTATGTAAATATATCTCCCTATTATATGTATATATCGTCTAACTGTTCGTATAACTGTTGTAAAATATGTCTATATGTAAAATAAATAATACACAACAATACCGTATCGCACTTTCGATGGTAGACCTAGGTCTCTAACACTTCACTCCCATATATATATATATATATATTGTATATACAACAATTAAAATACACGCACACAATAACCCATACCCCAACACACCCCACTATACATCGTCATCCTCCCCCTCGCACAAAAACAATACCCGCTTCCTTAAAAAATCCATTAGTAACCTAAGTCCCCGTTATCGATTTTTATATTTTCCTCTTTAACTAAAGTATTCTTTTAAAAGAGATCATTAACTATATACTTCTATCTAACAGTTCACTCCTGCATCATACATACAACCACCAGCTACACCCCAGCACACACCCATGAGTCATCACCGCCAGTCAAAAAACAATACCCGTTCCCTTAAAAAAAACCTTAGTAACCTAAGCCGCCATCACCACAGATGCATCCTGACAACGTCACCACATCTCTGTATATATGAATGTATATATGTATGTCTATATGTCTAAAACAAACACACCCAACATCACACAAAAATCCACCCTAACCCACCAGCTACATCGTCACCCACGCCAGCCCAAAAAAGACACTTCAAAAACCCTCTTAGTAACCCAACATTATCGATTTTTTATATTTTTTTATACATATATTGTATACATGTATAAACAAACACATCGATACACTATCAACACAATACTTCACACAAAAATCCACCCTAACCCACCCCGCCAGCTACCCCTACAACATACATCAGCACACACGCCAACACAAAAAAGGCACTTCAAAAAACCTCTTAGTAACCTAATCCAACATTATCGATTTTTATATTTTCCTCTTTACTCAAGTATTCTTTTAAAAGAGATCATTAACTATATACTTCTATCTAACACGTCACTCCTGCGTCATACATACATCCACCAGCTACACCCCAGCACACACCCATGAGGCATCACCGCCAGCCAAAAAGCAATACCCGTTCCCTTAAAAAACCCCTTAGTAACCTAAGCCTCCGTCACCACAGATGCATCCTGACAACGTCACCACATCTCCGTATATATGAATGTATATATATGTGTGTATATATGTCTAAACAAACACACCCAACATCACACAAAAATCCACCCTAACCCACCCCGCCAGCTACATCGTCACCCACGCCAGCCCAAAAAAGGCACTTCAAAAACCCTCTTAGTAACCCAACATTATCGATTTTTTATATTTTTTATACATATATTGTATGTATACATGTATAAACAAACACACCCAACATCACACAAAAATCCCCCTAACCCACCAGCTACATCGTCACCCTCGCCCGCACAAAAAAGGCACTTCAAAAACCCCTACTAATCCAACATTATCGATTTTTTAAATTTTCCGTTATTATCGATTTTTTATATTTTCCGTCATTATCGATTTTTTATATTTTCCGTCATTATCGATTTTTTATATTTTTTATATATATTGTATAAACAAACATCATTATCGTATATTGCTATATAAAAAGTCATACGTCTGATCGTCAGAGGAAGCCCCGCCGCTAAAATATATCGCTATATAAAAGTCATGCACCGCCGCCTGAAACGCCACCGCCTGAAATCGATCGGAGTATTTTGCTATATAAAAGTCACACGCCGCCGCCTGAATGCGACCTGTTTTGCGCATTGTATACTACTGACAGGTGCCAGGAAAAATAAGCATGAAAAATTAAAAGTCCATATGTAGCCTTGTTAAGGACGTGGACTGATGATAAGGCAGAGGAAAATATTACCTCATCATATCAATATGTGAACGAGCTGACCACTCGTCTTAAAACTGGCTGGAAACTTGCTAATGATAATTTGAGACAAGCCAGGAAAAAACATGCTGCCTATTATAATAAGAAGGCGAAGGATAGAGATTTAGCTGTGGGAGAGAAGGTCCTCCTTCTATTACCAGGCAGTAGTAATAAGTTGCAGATTGGATTGCAAGGTCCATATACAGTTCTAGAGAAGGTGTCTAGAACAAATTATAAGATAGATAAAAAGGGGAAAGAGAAAATCTATCATGTGAATCTCCTGAAAAAATATCTGGAAAGAGAAAATCAGGACGAGACACACTTACTAACCTTGTCCATCGCAACGGGAATGAAAAACGAACCACTCACCTCTCATGAATATCCGCTACATCCCTGTGAGACAGCCGCACAGGTAAAAATCAGTAAACACTTAACGAAAAATGAGAGGGAGAGAGTTCAAAAGGTTTTGGATGATCATGCAGATGTGTTAACGGACAAACCGGGGCATACGAATTTATTGGAATATGATATGAAACTTGTAGACCCAACACCAATCTGTATGAGAGCCCATACGATCCCGTTTGCAAAGGAGACAGCTTTGAAGGAAGAGGTAGAGTATTTGTTGAAAGAAGGAATTATTTTACACAGTGAGTCCCCGTACAGTTCTAGTGTGGTTCTGTTGAGAAAACCCTCTGGGGAACACAGATTGTGTATAGATTACAGGAAACTGAATGCTGTCACAGAAGGTCAGGTGCATCCATTACCTGATACAAATCAGCTGTTTGCTAGGCTGAACAAAGCTAAATATTTCTCTAAGGTGGATCTGAGCAAAGGCTATTATCAGATTTTAGCACCTCGGATTGACATTATGAATTCAACATGTTGCCTTTTGGGTTGAAAAATGCTCCGAGTGTGTTCTCTAGAATGATGCGAAAATTGTTGGATCCCCTGAATAATCCATGTATCACGAATTTTATGGATGATATTCTCATTGCTACAGAAACATTTGAGGAACACATTAACTCTCTGAATATGTTGTTGGATAGACTCAGGGAGGCAAACTTGATGGCTAGACCGACCAAATGTTGTATTGGATGTAAAGAGTTGGAATTCTTGGGACACACAGTATCTCAGGGAAGCATGACCTCTGACCCCAAGAACTTGGAGAAATTGAAGAAAGCTCCGAGGCCACAGACAAAAAAAAAAGATGTGAGATTTTTTGTCTCGTTGTGTGGTTTTTACCAGAAATATATTAAAAATTTTAACTCGATATGTGCCCCACTGACGACTTTAAAGCGCAAAGGAAATCCTGATAGAATTACTTGGTCCGCGCAGTGTGAATCGGCATACCAAGAGTTAAAAGAAAAACTCACAAGCAAGCCTATATTGAAATTGCCCGAATTGGTCAAGAATTTGTTGTGAGAACGGACGCTAGTAACGTCGGATTAGGGGCAGCCCTATTACAAAGATCCAATTCACTTGATGGGGAATTAACCCCAGTTGCTTATGCTAGCCGTAAGCTGAACACAGCGGAACAAAAATATTCAACTAGTGAAAAGGAAAGTCTGGCTTTGATATGGGCGAAAAAAAAGTTCCAAATCTATCTCTATGGTAGATCATTTAGGATTCAAACAGATCATAAACCACTTGTATTTCTGTCGCAAGCAAGACATGAAAATGCTAGATTATTACGTTGGTCTTTGCTCTTACAGCCATACCAATTTATCATAGAATATATCCCCGGGTCAGAGAATGTAGGTGCAGACTTTTTAAGTAGACACCCATACGACGAAAATCAGAGTAGTCACCAGGCATAATGATTTAAATTTATCTATGTGTATTTCGAATTATGAACTGACATCATGTAGTCTGTTCTAAAAGTGGGAAGATATGTGACGATATTCTCAATACAATAGCTAAATTAGATAATATTCTAGTGCATAAAGTCAAAAATAGGATAGAAAATAAAAATTGAGTCCAGCGTAGTAGTCTCCTACGCCCGCCCGCATGTCGATTTTGATAAACCTAATAGCCGAATGAAAGATACTGTCTTTTCGAAAAAAAATTCGTCCTTCAGATTAAATGTAACACTTTTGCAAGGTCAAGTCGGATTGCCAAGACGAGAGTGAAAGAATAAAAGAATAAAAGAGGGGAGGGATGGAAAGACAGAACCTAGGGAACGCCGTCTCGCGTTGATTTCACAAAAGGGCACGTTTCAAATTACGATACAAAACTAAAAAAAATATGGAATTATGAACCAAAATACATAGGGCCATAAAAATTATATATTCGGATGCCTTATGATGTCCTGAGCAATAATATGGTGTCAGTTACCCACTAGTACAAAAAAATAACCAAAATAATGGCAATAATATTATGTATGATAAGACGGACTGACGAGAAAAAAGATCACGCCTGCTTAATTTTTTCATAACATATTTTGAAAAAAAGCTTTGGGTAAATAGGACTAAAAGGTACCAAGATTTTGATTGGCTGTAGTTTAAAGGAAAGCGAGAGGGGATTGGCTAACCTAACACTAAAAATATACTTGTAGTAGTAACCGTAGTATTTTGGGAATTGTTTTTTTTTAAAAGTTCGATTTAAAATTCATAGTCGTCTGCTTCTATTGGCCAGCTTAGTTGATATTGAGGAAAAATTGTTAGGCTAGGACGCCATTTCTTTAAAAAATCTTGCCGCGAGACGATGAGATCAGAAGTGTAATTCTAAATACAAATATTATAAACTTCTGGACAGGACAGTGATAACTTGGGCCAGATCTGCCAGTCATCGTTGTTTGTGTGTAATATTCATTGAAATTGTGGTAAGATTGAATTTATTAACCATTTTATTTAAAATAAAGTTTGAATGTGAGATACTAACATACGACTGTAAGTAAGTGAGTCGATGGCAGACTTAGGCAAAGCCTAGAGATTGATCCATCATATGATAGCCTATCAGAGAGGTGTAGAACTACAAAATTATATATGATTGTCATCAAGGAGCATAACACCTATCTGTTGTATGGAAAAAGATTACTGTTGGAATTGCAGAGGCGTTGTAACCATTAGGGGAGAGGAATACTGGTATACATTGTCACTTCAAAATATAATGGTACAATAGGTTGTCATAAAGAGCTGACCCTATGCGTTTGTTTGTACTGTACCTGTAATTAACTGTGGAATATTATTGTATACTTATTATAAAGAAGGATGCATAACCTTCTTATTTCAGGGGTTTTGTGGCCCTGACAGTCACATAAAACCAGGCTCGTGGGAACTGATTGATTCCTGAATTTGTTGCATAATTCGGGCACGTACTGGAGGCCATTGCCTTTTATGAAGTGAACCAGATGGTCCATCGAGCCTAGGACAAGACTTACCAGGGTTCTCCTTCGAAGTTAAGTGCCCGTTCGGCACCGAAAGTCTCAACCTCTATGAACCTCAGTTATTAACCACAAAGACTGAAATTATCAAATAAAAGAATTTCACCTGTGACAAATGAAAAGAAAATAAACGATAGGGAGTGATGATAACAAACAACCTACCATTATACATATACCAGTATTATCCTAGTTAGAAAACTACACCTACACACTTTTATTATATTAATACTTGTATTATGGACAGAAGATCCATTGTATAAATTGGATATTGTAAATAATTTCATTGATTTCACTTTTGATTGTCAATCCTGATTCAAACAAAATAGAGTCAGGATAATAAATTGAAAAAAATTATTAACGTTACACAAAATTCAACCACTGAACTTAGAGTCTTTTAAAGTGGTGTGTTAAATTGATAAAAAAATACTTGTGTCTTTAACGTTACACAAAAGTGTAGTGTGTATGTGATTGTTGTAGTACTGTTGTGTTGTGTTGGATAATAAAATACTTGTGTATATGTTTGTCACGTAGGTCTTTATATCATTAAATTGCCTACATCTTCTTCCTATTCTCTCACCCGCATCCTTTATTTTATTATCTTTCCTTACTTGTTTTTTTCCTGTATTTTTCGCATCACTCGTTTGCGAAAAATATTTTCTTCAGTATTCTCAAACTTTACCTTGTGTTTTTCTCATACTGGGATACGTAATTCTATTACGTAGATGTCAGAGGACGAAACTGTGAATGTGCTTCATACTTAGAAATAGGGCCGACTTATCGTCTGCAAATTTCACCTGTCAAAACCGTTTTCCCAGGCTGAATTTCTCGGCGAAGTGTAAATTCGCTACCTGACACGGCACTCACTGTTGGTCATTCTAAACGTAGGTGCTAAAACTGCCAACACGCTTTCGCCCAGTGCAGACGGTTGTCTGAGATTTGCAACTGACACGCGCTTTTCCCGGTCAGTTTGTTAACGAAGGTGCGAAATCGCACCGGTGACAGTTACGACATGCTTCTAAGTGAAACGTAGGTTTTATAAGAAGGGGAGAGATCAGGGTTGGGGAAATAGTTCATCCTTTGTCTGTTTCAGATATTAAACCTAGTTTGAAACTTTATTTTCATTCTTTCTCAATAAATCGCAGTAGACAGGTGGTTCGCGAAGAGTAGAGCTGTATAAGCGAAGTTTCTTAGTTTGTTGCGACAATTTGTCGAACTTCTAGACTTCCATAAATATAAGCGTATAATTCTTAATTGTGCGATATCCTGTAGTGCTGTGTTTGAGGTAAATATATTATTATCTAGTATTTTGTGAAGCGATTAAGTGTTAAATTGCCGATTTTATTTCACTAGTTAGATTTTGTGCAGAGTGCTAAATTTATCTAGTCTTTATTTTTCTAGTGACGCATACAGTGGAAAGCAGAATAAATTATATCTTTAGCTTACTAAACAAGTAGCTATAAGGAATTTAATTTAACTGCTAAATACTCAGTCGAGAATATTTTATATCAAACTTATAAAATGCTAGATGCGACATCAGTGAATAGTGACGGAATACGCACCATATTCCTAATTCCTGATGATCGATTTTATATATAACTTATTTCACCGGAAGTTTAAATAATAAGTCAAGCTGTAGGCTTGCTGTTTTAAATGTAAGTTATATTGAGTACATATATGTAAATTATTTGATATGTGTTCTTTCCATTTTTATATAGTGAAGCGGTGGTACCCAACTTGCCAGCGTTTAATAAGAGTTTCATATTTGTGAAGAAATAGACAGTCCTTATTTTGAACCACGTGGGTTTCTCAAGTAACACTGGTCTGTCAGTGCAAATGCCATCAGAGTTAGACAGAAATACTAAATCCCACTAACGGGTTTCAAAGACTGTAATGATCAATACGGGGCCTTTGCGCCAGATCTTAAATTCTTTCATAAACTCTACGTACATTTTCTGCCTGGCGGCGTGTATATTACAAGAAATAACATTAACATTGTCCGACTAGATTATTTTGTGGACCAGTCTGTGGTGTGACCAAAGTAAATCCTATCCTGAAAATAGACACCGATCTGACATTCCTTAAATTCTAGAAACCAAAGCTAATGACATTGTGCACTGCTAACTGTCGTGCCTGGACAAAATTTATGTGACTTAATCAGACATTCGAAAAATTAGAACACCCAAGGAAATCGTTCCCTGAGACAGAGAGTTCAGTACGTCTTTTGGAACTGGGGATTTCTTGGTCGATGACTGCATTTTCGGGTCTGTGTGAAGGTCCTATAATTATTATGTTCCCAGAGGCAACGAGCAAAGTTGTGAGTATATATGTGAGAGCGTAGCCATGGCTGAATGAATGAGGGTACACAGGTCTGAGTGTTATTTTACCGGTGTATTATTGTCACCCATTTGCTATCCTAAATTTTTAAATCTGCAGAATTTGTTACAAATGCTAGCGTTTCTTTTTTCTTAGGCTAAATCAGATTATCCAACTCTGTTCATACATTTACGAGAAAGAAAGAAACCTCTTAGACTCAACCCTATGTATTTGTGACTCTTTGGGCCATCATCTGTCTCATAACGGGGCTGTGGGCTAAACCTAGAGTTAATATCATCACGGGGCTATCATCCTAGTAGCATTTTTTTCTTGAATTCTATGACTATTTGTATATATGTTTTTCCTTGATGAAATTTTTGGTGTTGTGAGAAGATTTTTTTTTGATGATAATAATAAAAATCCCTCTTTTGAACTAAATCAGTGCGTTGGTCAGCTCGTTCAAAAATATATATATAATCATTTGTTATAGATTCCCACGTCTGTTTTTTGTTTAACTGTCGTCACGTGTATGTGCATGCCCGTGAGTAGATAGAAATATTGGTAATAGATATATCTGTGTGTAGACTGTCTGACGCTGTAAAGTTGTCGTAGAAGATAGGTGAGAGGGAGAAGATTCTTTTTTCCGCTTTCAGAGATAGCCTCTATATCACATTCTATCATCTCACTCGTGGAATATATTTCTTTTACTATCTCACACTGTATCTATCACTCATTCTAAGCTATTCAGAAGGGACCAACCCAAGTCTTAATTCCCCTATCGAAAAATCTACGACAATGTTTAGTTGGTTAATGCAACATTACCCTACTTATACATAACCCTAGACACCAAACGTAGTCATCATCATCATTATACATTCTAGCCACAGAATAAGTCTGAGTGAGATCATAAAGGTGGTAGCAGAAAGGTACCCTGTACTTTAACATAATATTTATTATATTCAGGGACCTTCACAGCTGACCTCATTCAGTACACTAAGAGTTCATAACAACAACATTTCATAACATCAAATCCACCACACCTGCCTTAGAGGAAGTCTACGTCCAACTAGTGCATGCGCTTCTGCAGTTATAGTTTTTGTAGCAGTCTGTTTTACTTCATAAGGTTGCTAGTCCTTTTTAAAAACGCACTTAATAGTATTTTACGACGATGTTTGATAAGCTCTTTAATTGACATTTTCATTTTCGCTTCCTGTGTATCTTATTGTGACAGACAACTTAGCCATCCCTGAATTTGTTAGAATGATGGTAAGAACCCTCTCATAACATCGGTACCCCTGAAGTGTTGGATGATATGGTACGACCCTTTGTAACGACCCCTTCGGATAACATCAGTGCCCCGAATATTGTGGTAACTCTTCGTCAAACGAGGTTTTTTTCACCTGGACTCATTAGCTATGCAACCTTTCCACACAGATGGTCAACACGTTTGCTGATTAATATGTGGACAGTTTATCTACCGTACATTCTGGTCATCGCATTGATTTAAGGAGAGATTAAATCATTCCCACGGACATCTCTTGGGCAATCATATGCAGTATTTTCATTAACTTGGCCCAGTGGGGGCGGTGCCAGAATCAAACAGATAGTAGCGGCACACGATCAAACAGACTGAGGGATCTCAGGAAAGACTATCGGCGCTATCAAAGGCAGTAGTGGTCCCTGAAATGAGCGACGCAAGTTTCCTGCCGGTATTTCGCATCTCGGTGTTAAACACGAAACCGATCGCAGTGGGAGCGAACGGGAAAGCCGACGCGAAAGCAGCGAACGGAGATACGTCAGACCAGGGGCGGCTTCTCTCTTTAGTCTGGCGGTCAGATCCCCAAAAGTCTCATGAGATCTAAAAAGGTGTCAATTTTCTCATGTCCCACTCATCTTGCATTTCAGCTAGATATATACAGACCACGTAGGAAGCCATGTTATCATTCGGTCGCTAGAGATTTAAGATTCACTAGCTATAGTAGAAATTCTGCTAGATTTCCATCTAAATTGGTGGCTACATTGGAGTGATTTCTGTTTCTGTGCACGGTATAATATATTTGTTAAAGTGATCAGTGGCCTAGTGCTTTCATTTTATTTCACTGGATTTTGTGTTTATTTAAATCTATTAAATTAAACTCATCCCAAAAGTTCCAGTGGTAAATTTAATGATATATCTATTATAATATTTCCAAAAATAATAGATGCTTTAATGTTAAAGTAACTTTTAAAGTCGCGAAGGAATTTATAATTAATAAATTTAGTTAAGTCCTATATATATAGATGTGTATTTTAACCATTAGACTCGTGACGTCCTTTGTCTCATATGTACCTTTTTTTTCTTAAATACATAATTAAATACGCGAGTGTATATAATAGAAAAACGGTAAATTTATCGCGCGTTAGAATATTATTTGATTTTTGAGGTATGATTATGTTGTCATGGGTTTTCTATCTTTTTCTATAGAATGATCACCTTTGCAATCCCAGCATAAAGAAGTCATACAGAGAGTTTCAGACTCGGTTCTTAAACTTCCAGACATATTTATGAAACTTTTTTAAATTTAATCTTGTGGCGGTCCGATGCAACCTAGCTATCATAATTACATGAAAGAAAGCCTACCCAAGAACATTTAAATAAATCATCAAATTTAACTTCAACCTGTAAGTTAAACTGGAAGATGAACAGTGCCAGTAGCGATATTTTATTTACTGCTCTACTGTGAGAGAGTACCTATTACCTGAGCCGTTCTGTGACACTGAGCCTAGCCTTTCTACCTGACACATGCGCCTTTTGGGACTCAGCTAGCATTTTATGGGATTAAAAAAAAACTTTACCGGACAGTTGCTATCATCACGCATTGAAGGAATTTTACCATCACTTCATTTTCACCCCTGTGTCGAACTGTGTCAGTGCCATCCCATAGACTCCTTTTTATATAATAAAACACAAGAACTCTTAGGCTTCAAGTCCGGCGATAAGTGGGAATATTTGCTATCAGCAAACCTCGCTACATCTGGGGTGGGACATCGAAGTACTAGACAGTTTCACATGTCAAGAGTTTAATTTATGTTTATATAATTCTATGGATTGTCTGATGCTGCAATCGGTAAGTGTGTGTGAATATATGAGTGTGGATCCTCACGCGCGTGCATGAATGACAGGAGATTTTAATTTGTTTGAAAAACCATTTGTTAACTTGCCTACCGGGTAATACATTTTCAGTATACCCTGCATTGTTCCTTTAATTGGGATATTTTGTTAACCCTGTTTACCCCCCCCCCCTTTTTTTCATTTGCTTAGTAAAGGGAAGAACAATTGGGAATAACAGGATTTTTTTCTACCACCCATACCTAATATTGTAACCCCTCTTTCAGAGTAATTATCTTCACTGTTAGGTTACCTTACCTATGTTCCTGATAATTATCTATCTTTGGACTGGGTTTATCTTTGTCTAATACAAGCGGGAAGGGCTTAGTCGATACCAATCTTCTTCACCCCCCTCCCCCTAACCTTGTTAGTTGTATTTACTGTACTTATGATAATTTTATGTAACACTTGATATTTGTTTGTGATTTGATTTTTAAGGTTAATAAACATCATAAACTTATTTAGTACTGTGTTGGAATACCCAAAGCCCAACATTTCCCCTATTTGTTTAATATAGCTTGTATTCACTGGCGTCTGTGTGTTTGAAGCACCAAATCGGTGTGAGCGCAGATGTGTGTCTGGAAACTGGCAAATAATTGTTTGACCAGGAGAGTTTGAAGAGTAGATTGAGAGAAACGATTTGTCGTAAATAAGTCTGTCTTTACTCTCCCCATCACTCTGTGAAGCAACTATTTACTCTCTACATTTTCTATCACTGAGCTTTTCACCACCATACTCCACTCTAAACCGGACCACTATTTCTAAGACTCTTTCTCTCAAAATAAATTTACGACACTTATTGCTACCACTGCAGCTATTCCGTTTGCAGAACGCCTACACCAAAGTATTTATAAGCTCTTGGAGCAGTGGTTTTGTAGCATTTCTGTTTGTACATGGTGAGTTTTCTAGCAACAAGAACAACCTAAAATAAGTCGCCTATTACGACATGGCACTTCCGGGGATAACACGGATAGACTTAATAAGTTTAGCCAGCAGGTGGGCTTGAATATCAATTTAAAGAAATCTGAGGTCATGACGCTCAATGTGAGCAACCCTGAGCCCATATCAGTAAGGAATCAGCAATTGGTACAGACAGATATCTTCACATACCTAGGAAGTGGAATCAATTTGTTGTTGCCCTGACGCCACTACATGGCCACCGCTTTGAGCTTTTTTCCAGTACCTTCTTTCGAACTTCTTCTTATACCTATTTTAACCCTTTATTAAGCAAGGAGGCATATCTGGAGTCATCCTTATATGGTCACCAGCTGAGCACAATGCTATGGTATAGATGTGGAAGTGAACCTCTGTCTATGAGGCTGATCACAGCCTCGTTGACTCTTGAAATCATTCACACACTTCCAGGGATTTCCCCTGAGGTGAAGTATATCGAGAACCCAGCATTGCACACTAATCTTGGAGGAGTCACTTGAGCTTCAGACGTAACTCTGACTTTTACCTGGGTGGATGCATGCAGGGGGATCTCACTATGAGCCCATGATGTGCAGGAGGAGCTGAGAAGTGGCTCTGTGTAGGGCTTGAGAATTTCTTGGGAGAGCCCAGCACTAGAGCACAGTATTTTTAGCTCTGCATATTTTAGAGAGCCCCCTTGGATGGCGGGGAATGGACAGAATGCCACGTGCTTCTTCCTTCTAGCTTGGGACCAGATGCGATGATCCTTTAAATGCGAGCCAAGCTGGAGAATCTGCAGCTCATGACTTCAACTCAACACGTTTCGGAATGCAGAAAAGCCACATGAAAAGCCTAGATCTACAGTGTAGATAATACCAAGGACTCTTCAAATTGGTATTGGCTGCAAAAGAGCGAGAAGCCCAGTTGTAGTTAAACAACAAAAAATACCCCCTATCCGTGTTTTGATTTCGACGTTTTCCGATCCCCTACGTTACGACCTTTCACTCTCTTTTTTTTCTTTCTTGTGCCAGGTAATGAAATTTACATGTATTTGTTCCAGTTGCGTTGTATCTCCGTACAGAGCGTTGGTGATGGAGGGTTTTGGTGGCAGCATTTGCTTCCGCAGATCTGCTAGTGCCAGGTATTTCAGGAGCGTGTGCAAGTTATTTATTTGAGGGAGAGGGAGGTTCTCCCTCCATTTCTTTCACCCCTGTGATTCTATAACTAGACCTGCGCTGTAACAGTAAGCTTAATAGACCTATCACAATGGGCATAACATATGCAGACAAAAAAGACAAGATTGGAACAGTTCGAATAAAAAGTGGGTAGCAGGTCCCACATAAGTATATGTAACGATCATATTTCCAGATGGCAATAATTCTTCTCCGCCAGGCAGTAACCCCCTTCAGACTCGTCAAATATATGAGTCCTGGCAATGTTTGATGAAGGGGGGTTTATAGGACAAGCTTGTTTAACGACTTTTCCTTTGTCGTATTTCTTTCACCGGACTTTTTGTTTACACAACCGTGCGCGATCCTCGACATTTATGAGCTGACACCTTAAGAGATAAAGTTTAAGGTCACAATTTCTGACCCACACTGCAATGGGAACGGATTTGTTCCAGGACTTTTGAATCAAAAATATATCGTGGCTTCTTTACTAAAGCATACTCTAACCCCAGTAGATCATGTTTCTCGTGTCGTTCATGCTAATGTTATCAACAGTTTTGGTTGCCGCTATGTAGCTGCTCTTTTTTAAAACAATGCTTTAATTGGTTGCGGAAATCAACAGTAAACCACCGTCGCATTATCCCTTGTACAATCATTAATCAAAACAAGTTCCTTGTAACATCATGGCATGGAAAGACATCAACAACATAACTGATAAATAGAACTGGAGGCTAGAAGTTGAAGAGAGACATGATCGTATACACCACCAGACATGGTACTTATAATAATAAAAATAATAATAATTAATAGCCCCTTCAGTCATAACTGAATATGGGAATGCGCCCCTGAGGTGACAGCCCTCAGCTGCTTATTTTCGACGTTTTCTCCTCTCTTCGGCTTGTTGTGTGAGCTTCTTTTCACCCACTCTGAGGTGGCGCCGTAAATAGCATCGCCACTTGGTGCGATCGGCAGCTTCGTCCTCCCACGTTGCTAGATTTATGTCCAGTGCCCTCATATCTCTCTTGCACACATCTTTGAACCTCAGCTGCGGTCGCCCAACTGTTCTTTTGCCATCTGCTAGTTGCCCGTAGAAGATATCTTTCGGGATGCGACCATCTTCCATGCGGCGGACATGGCCAAGCCTGCGTAGTCTGCTTAGACTTATTGTGATGCCAAAGTCCTTGCATTCTTGGGTGAAGCGATTCATCAAGCTCTGAAGCTCCTGTTGGCTTTGAGTGACGACTGCAGCGTCATCAGCGAACAACAAGTCCCTTATGGGACTTATTTGGTTCTTACGTGGTTACACATTATGTGGGGCAACTCCACCTACATTGTAAAAATACTCATATTGGATAATGTTTTCATTGCGATTAGTCCCAACAAAAGCAGCATTCCATAAAATGAAAAGTGTTTTATGCAATAACTCTTTCTCAATGGAAGTCAGAAACAGCGATCTTCAGTGTTATATAGAACCAATCCTGATACACGGAAGTGAATTCGGGACAATTAGTAAACAAGTTGGAAAAGCACTAGAAGTCACTGAGATATGGTTATTGGTTTGGTTTGGTTTTAAGGACTTTCTTCATTGCACACGGACAACACCATCAGTGCTCCGATCTCCCCCTTAGATCACACAAGGAGGATCTCAGCACAGTGCACGAACTCCGTAGCACCGGCGAGAATCCCAATGTGTGTATATAAGTATCACACATTCTTTAAATATGTTAAAGTTTCTAATTTTTAAATTTTTGCCGAGGCAGCGGCCTTACAGCCTGCTCTTTACGATTTCCAACTGCCGTAGGATTTTTAATGTGCGCAAGTTGCACACGAGACCTCCTATTTTTTCACGCTTTTCCGAGAAGGCTAGGCATCTGATCTCACTCCCCAGAAGACCAAGGGGGAGTATGACATCATTAGGACCAATGGTTCTGAAAAAAAAATTTCCATAAATTATATTCCCTCAATTCGGAATCGAACCCGGTACAACTAGAATTCGAGGCGGACGCCATACCTCTTAGCCACTCCAACCCCCCAAATATGGTTCTACAGAAGAATATAAAACATAACAAACAGCCAAAAAAAGTAATGAGGATGTCCTGAAAGAGGCCAATGCGCAAAGGAAACTTATTCCTCGCTTGAGAAGGAAACAGTCGATACTCATCGGACTTGTTATGAGAAGAATAAAGATGGAATATTAATTAAGTGATAGTAGTAAACATTGAACGAAAGAGAAGCAGAAGACAGCAAAGAGAGGAGATAATGGACAGTTTGACATCATGGCATGGAAAGAGGTCTATAACGGAACAGAGAAACAATACTACATACATGAAGCTGTGGAGAGACATGATCATCAGTGCTATTATGCGCGGTACTTAATTAAGAAGAAGAAGCCTTAAACCTGGTAGGTAAAGGATCCCGTTACACGCCCATTGAGGCATATTGGGAATATGGTGTTAGGCCCTTGTTTTCTTGACCATCGGCAGCACACTAGTGATGATGTGGTCAGCATCACGCCGGATACCTGGCATTACCAATATTCCTTTGTCTCAGGAGACCTTTTAAATGTATGTATTATTTATTTCGAGATTTCTGTTTCTTTTTCTTGACCGCTCTAATCTTCCCTTATCAGTCCTTCTCTTTTATGTTATTTATTTATTTTTTTTTTTAGTTCGTTTCATTTTTCTTTCCTAGTTTTCAACTATATCCACCGGCGAGTCCTTTCAGGGTCCTTCCGAATGGTCATTTTGTCCACACTGGAGTCTGTGACAGAGACATCGGGTATTTCCATTTACAGGTCGCATCATTTTGCATTCATTTTTATGTACTTACATTTGCTTTCATTTTCTTTCTCTTCTGGTTTCTTCTTTAGTCCCTTACGACAACCTTGTGGCCGCAGCGTAAACATTTTCATTGCCTTTTGTCCTACCCTAATATAGAGGGACTTTTGGCTACCCGAAAAGCAGCAGCTGGGAGACTCTTTCAGACCATACATCGAGGATTCCTCGGCAAAATCGGCAAGAAGACGAAGACGGCTGTATACCGTACCACCTATGTTCCAGTCTTGAGCAATACTATGCAAGTTATGGGCAATGACTACAACAGACAACAGTTAGAAATGAGGTGCATGCGGAAGTAAAAGGACGGGACAGAGACAGCAACCAGACGATTTGTCATTGCCTCGAAACCCCACCGCCGCAGACCCGAGCGGAACAGTCCCAGTTACGATGGTTTGGTCATGTCTGCAGAATGGGAGAAGATCGGATACCACGACAAATATTGTAAACCAAGAGCCACGGATTCAGACCTCCAGGACGACCCAGAGTTCGCTGGGAGGACTTCTTCTTCTTCTTCTTCGTACACTCTCAGACGTCCACTTGAATGTTTCCAAAGAAAGCAGTAGTCAGTTTGAGGCTATTTGAATCTCCGTAGAGCTTTTCCACGAATGGTACTGGTGTTGGCCATATGCACTTTCTCTGTTCCGCATATGTTGGGCAACTTTGAAGTAGATATTCAGCAGTCATTTTATCAGTGCCACATAGTAGTAGGTTTTGCGAACTCCTTCCGCATTCCACTGCAGAATACTGAGTGTTTGTGAGCTTACTTACTTACTTAGTCGTTCCCCTTCTACCGTGAGGTGTTTGTGAGCTTTTGTCAATAATTATTGCCCCTTGCCCTCTGTGTAACCCAGCGGAACTCTACGTAGTTAGCGACATTTTGCGGACATTTTAATGACGTCATCATCAAGTGGCGTACGTTGAACTGTTCAGTTAGGCCTGTGACGCAGTGCATACAATTTAAACGGGCATTTGTCAGGTTGCCTTCCTTAGCTTTTGACTGTCCACAGCCTACCTGCAAGGCAGCAGTGTGGTCTCTCTGTTTGACTGGTTTCTAAAAACACGTGTTTCTAAAAATCGCTACCGTCAAAAGTTAAGTCGCCATATTGGCAAGGGGAGATCACAATGGGAGGACAACATCAGACAATCCCCGAAGGACTGGCTACTGGACTGGAACCAGGCCAAAAGGAAAATAGCCGATATTATTGTAAGGCGTTTTCTCAGGCACACATCTACACCCAGGGTAGAACAGGAAAGACTAAGTAAGCATGTCGTTTATTACGCCGTAAATGAACAGAAGTATACTTGCTTGTTGCACAAATTGTGTAATTCTTTTGTCGATTATTCATTTCATCATACTTCTTCATCTTCCTTGTTCGCCTAACTCATCGTACCAACTGTTGTCTCGGGATTCAGATGTTGAAATATGAATCATCATAATTACTTCCCCTCTTGCTCCCTATAGTGTATGACGTCACAATTGCAACTGTTTCCCGGTAAGCTAACACCAAACCATTCACGTGCTCTTATGTAAAGTTGTAGTTTATGTAGCAGTTTTTTTTTAACAGTTTGATATCACCAGTCCCATTCACAACTTCATGATGTTTGTTTTCTTTTTCCACGTTGTATCTTTTTTTTTCGTTTTTCAAGACCAGCAGGGATGGACGTATGAGAGGGCGCATCCGCCGTGTATACAACCAGTGCGCAACAAGAAAAATTAGCATTCATACCCTTCGACATTTGCTGAAGGAGACTGAGCACCTATGGGTTTGCTCGGAGTGCGATGCCGTCGATTCTGATTAACATTAACATTCGTTTTTCAAGTTATCCTTCAAATGTCCATCTCAAATGTATCCATATTTGAATCAGTTATCGCACGCTTTTGACGTGGTCCTTGTGCAGACGTGATCAATGAAACCGGTACATCAAGAGCTGTGAATTTTAGGCAGAGATGAACGGAACACAGTTCTACATGCCAGTATATAAAAAAAAAATAATATGTAGATTGGCTAAAAGCGGCGTGATTTCGTTTGCAGCATCAATTAATTAATACCCTTTAGCTCCCCAAAGGAGCATAGACCTTCAACAAACGTATACCAAGTTCTCCTGTCACGTGCCAAGTTCTCCTGACACATGCCAACAGTACAAGTGCTGTCCACGTCCTCCTCGTAACTTTTACCTGTGTCTCCAGCTCTCTTCTCCACGTGTGTGTGTGTTTTTGTCTACCTCTGCCTAGTCTTATCCTGTGGATTCTAGAGCAAGGACTGTCAACAGGTTTCCTCAATGTGTGTCCTATCCATCGCCAGCGTCTTCTTCTCGTCTCTTGTTTCACTAGCGCTTGTCTGGTTCTTGTCATCAGTTCCTCATTGGTGACACTGGCATACCATTTCAATCCCTCTATTCTACGCAAGCAGTTGTAGTGGTGTTGATGGTATTGTATGATGGTGATATTACTAAATGTAATTGTATGAGACCAGCTGTGAAGGCTCCTGAGATAAAATGTAGTTGTGAATTGTCAGAAGGCCTTTCTTGCTACCACTACGAC
The DNA here is from genome assembly GCA_024509875.1 of Oreohelix idahoensis. Classification (NCBI taxonomy): domain Eukaryota; kingdom Metazoa; phylum Mollusca; class Gastropoda; order Stylommatophora; family Oreohelicidae; genus Oreohelix; species Oreohelix idahoensis. Next base: position 48,347 of record JAMPIV010018034.1, read on the forward strand.
CTCACACTTAATTTTTTTTAATGAATGTGGCTACGTAAAGTGTCTAGGGTTATGATATGAAGTGTGGTGTAATAGGTTATAGATATACCCACAGATATTTAAGAAGACTAACAATATTAACAAATGTTAAAATACACTGAACTAACTCACGTGTGTAAAATTTTTTTGATAGAATTATATTACATTTATTTTGTTCTGGATCAATTTTTTTTAGATTGACCAGAACTTAAAAGGATTTAGAGATTATGAAAGAAATGCATGGAATATTATATCATAAATGCAATAGTGTACATATATATGTACTATACTAGTTAGTTTTATTAAAATGTTCTAGTAGTCATCTACTTGGGAGGATAGTTAATGTTTGTGCTGTTGGGGTGGCCTCATCACACCTGTCTATATTGACTACACAGTGTCCAGAAAATGGTGGGAATTTTTATGGGGTATTAGTAACTACAAAGTGTTGGTGAATGTCCAGCAGACCAGAGGCTCACTCATCTTGTAGTTGTAGCTCTGGTGCTGAAATCAGGTGGTCCCACCTCTCCGTGCTGGCGGGCAATAATGGTGGTCTCTGTCACAAGTACTGCACAGATACACTCGAGTAAAGTCACCAACTGAATAGACACTGCTTTGTTGACAACAGAAACTCACAGCTCTGCAATCAAAGTATGGGCCATGTGTCAAAATCTATTCTCTACCCACGTCTGGACACAACACTGACACAACAACCACATCATACAGACAGGTCAGATCTCTCTGACCAAACAGCACATTTACCATGGTGGTTTTACATCAGATAGATCCTCCCAGACTATAGATTCTGAAAAATATTTATTAGTTTTCTGCCCTAAAAGAGGATAGGTAATATGTTTCATTATTCTCAACACTTGATCTGTCTTGCCTAACCCTTGTTGGAGTTTATGTATATTGTTGGTCCCTAGACCCTGACTTGGGCGGGGGGTCTAGAGCAAATCCCTACTTGTTTGTAAGGCTAGATTTCGATATGGCAGTATCAAATCACTCAAACATGAAACAATATTCAAAATATATAAGGAAATAATTTCAATCTTACCAGATTATAAATAAATAACACAGAATTGCTAGCAAAACTCAGCTGAGCTGCTGGCTATAGTATGGCGTCCCTAAACTTCTTACACTTTCTTTCATATGGAAATCACCACACTTTAAAATCTGTGTCTATCACTGAACAACTATTGAAGAATGGCCCCACTTTCGCGTCTGAGCGCTAATGATATGATTGTCTGTGGCCAATCACTGCCTAGGTTTATTTTAAATTCAAATTTCCTACCCTAAAGTCATTTCAGTCATGCTTCAGTCAAGTATGGATGGTTATCTGTTAGTCTGTCCGTCTCTACTTGTGTTTCTACAAAACTGTACTTGATTTTTGAACCAACCTTTCTCTCCCCTCCAAAATTTTGTCGTTAAAAGTTATTTTTAGACACAGCCACCACAAATATCCCTTCTCTTCCATACTACGTAGATTTGAACACCTGCGTCTCGAGGTCGTGTTTTTTTTTTTTTTTTTAAATAGCGACACTTTTAGATTCAATACAGTCTGTCGATGATGTGAACAACACTGTCTTTTGTCATTATCTTCAATATTATCTATCCGTCTGTAAAATTAAGACCATATTAGTTCACTGCTCAGAATGGGCCATCCGGCCAGCTAATTTTTATATTCCTAACATTAATATTAAGAAAAAAGTACTTTTTAAATTTTGTAATATTTCGAACATCTGCGTTTAGCCGCTGAATTCAAATCAAGGGCTTGGTATCGCGCAAAAGCGTCCAATAAATGACTGTGGCGTAACATATCTATGGTCCCCTTCTGTCGAGTTGCTTACTTTTTATGTCAACTTGGGAAACGTGACTTTTCTCCGTTTCCCCCCCCCAATTGCGTCTCCTTAGCCTTTCTAGTCTCACGCAATCTTTCCAGTCATATTTTTTTCCTTTTTGATCCGCCGTTCCCCTCCTGTCTAGCAAGTCAATTATTATGGAGGATGATGACCCGCGGTCTATTCGATCATGTACATCAGCAGCCTACGCATTATGTTTTTATCCTTAAATGTTATCTTTGGAGGTATTTTACCGTTGTATCTCTGTCAATTTCACTACACATCTCCCCACTCGAAAACATGCCTATGGCAAGTTCCAAAACCAGCGATACACATAGGTAAAATTACTCCTCACGTCTGCCACTACTCTAATTTTGATCACAGGGGTGCCGACTGAGGAAATCTGCACCGACATTCAATTTGCCTGGGATATATTGGATATTAAACTGATAAGGTTGAAGCAACAAAGACCACCTCAGCAATCTTGCGTTTTCATGCTTAGCCTGAGACAAGAACACGAGAGGCTGATGGTCCGTCTCCACCACAAAAGTCCTACCATACAGATAGATTTGAAACTTCTTTATTGCCCAGATTAATGCTAAACATTCTTTTTCGCTTGTGGAGTATCCTTGTTCCGCCCTATTCAATTTGCGGCTTGCATAAGCGACTGGTTTAAGTTCCCCATCAGGTGAAGATGATCTTTGCAACAAAGCCCCTCCGAGTCCCACATTACTTGCATCGGTTCTTAAGACAAAGTCCTGTGTCAAATCAGGCAGTTTGAGAATAGGCTTGCTAGTGAGTTTTTTCCTTTAACTCTTGGAACGCTAGTTCACATTGTGCAGTCCAAATAATTTTATCTGGAAGTCCCTTGCGAGTCAGATCAGTCAGAGGAGCACAAATAGCGTTAAAATTCTTGATGTATTTCTGATAAAATCCGCATAACGACACAAATGATCGCACGTCTTTTTTTGTTTGCGGCCTAGGTGCTCTCTGCAGTTTTTCCAAGTTCTTAGGATCAGGGGTCATATTACCCTGATATACAGTGTGTCCCAAGAATTCCAACTCTTTGCATCCAATACAACATTTTGTTGGCCTAGCAGTTAAGTTCGCTTCCCGAAGTCTATCAAACAACATCTCCAGAGCTTCAATGTGTTCTTCAAATGTCTCTGTGGCGACGAGAATATCATCCATGAAATTCGTGATACATGGGTTATTCAGGGGATCCAACAATTTGCGCATCATCCTTGAAAACACACTCGGAGCATTTTTCAGTCCGAATGGTAGCATATTGAATTCATAATGTCCATCCGAAGTGCTAAAAGCCAAATAAGGTCTCACTTCAGGCTTCACTGGGATCTGGTAATAGCCTTTACTAAGATCCACCTTTGAAAAGTATTTTGCCTTGTTCAGTCTGGCAAATAACTGTTTTGTGTCTGGTAATGGATCCACTTGTCCTTCTGTGACAGCATTCAGTTTCCTGTAATCTATGCACAGTCTGTGTTCCCCAGACGGTTTTCTCAACAAAACGACACTAGAACTAAAAGATGATTCACTGTGCGAAATAATCCCCTCCTTCAACAAATACTCTATTTCTTCCTTCAATGCCTTCTCCTTCGCGAACGGAATAGAATAGGCTCTCATACAGATTGGGTTTGAGTCTACCAGTTTCATGTCATACTGTAGCAAATTTGTATGGCCTGGTTTATCTGTTAATACATCTGTATGTTCCTCCAGAACTTGTTGAACTCTCTCCCTCTGGTTTTTAGTCAGGTGCTTACTGACTTTTACCTGTGCTGCGGTTTCACAAGGATGTAATGGGTATTCATGTGAGGTGAGTGGTTCTTTTTGCATCTGGGTTGCAATAGCCAAGGTCAATAAGGGGGTGCTTTCCTGGAGTGGTCTGTCCAGATACTTTTTTAACAGGTTTACATGATAAACTTTCTCCTTCCCCTTTTTGTCAATTTTATAGTTTGTTCTAGACACCTTCTCTAGAACCGTATATGGACCTTGCCAACCAATTTGTAATTTATTCTGGCTTCCGGGTAGTAGAAGCAGCACCTTCTCTCCGACTGCCAGTTCCCTGTCCTTTGCCTTCCTATTAAAATATGCTGCATGTTTCTTCCTGGCTTGTTTCAAATTATCATTTGCCAGTTTCCATCCAGCTTTCAAACGAGTGGTCAGTTCGTTCACGTATTGATACGATGAGGTAACAGTCTCTTCCGCCTTCTCATCTGTCCAGGTCCTTAATAGGGCTTCTAATGGACCTTTTATTGGCCTCCCAAATAGCAGAGTTGCGGGAGCCATCCCGGTTGAACTATGTGGTACCTCCCGATACGCAAACAATGCGGCGGGCAGGAATTGATCCCACAGATCCGGTTTTTCGTGTGCCAGCTTTCTCAGGATAGAAATGAGAGTCCCGTTGAACCTCTCTACCTGGCCGTTCCCTTGTGGATGGTACGGACTACAATGAAAGTGTCTGGCTTGAAATAGTTTAAAAACTTCTTCCGTTAGTTTCCCCTTGAACTGAGAACCATTATCCGTCAAGATTTGATGCGGGAATCCTAATCGGGTAAATATTGTAAGTAGTGTCTCTGCTACATGTTTTGAATCAATTGATGGCAGGGCTACCGCCTCTCCCCACATAGAACAAGTGTCCACCAGAGTAAGGATGTAACTGTTCCTCCTCTTGGTCCGAGTGAGAGGTCCCACAATATCCACTGCAACCCTCTCAAAAGGTGTTCCCACTATGGGCATTTCCCCTAGAGTTGCAGGAGCAGTCCAGTGCTTTGGAGCTACCCTTTGACATTCTGGGCAGGATTTGACATATCTTTTTATATCCTCCGTTATCCCTGGCCAGAAGTAATGACAAGCTATACGCTGTCCTGTGGCGCTGATCCCCATGTGACCACTGAAGGGAATCGCATGCCCGAGTTCCATCACTTTATCTCTATATGAAGTGGGAAGAACCAGCTGGTTGTGACCATTTGTTCCAGTTCCGGCCTTCCTGTATAAGAGTTTGTTCTTCATGAAATATTCCCCCTTACTCGGAGGTGTGTGGCATTTGGGCAATTTTTTAAAACAGGGCTTGAGTGTCCTATCCTCAGCCTGCGCCTTCCTCATCTCCTCTGGATGAGCATTTATAGGTTCACCTTCTTCCTCCTTCTTCTGTGACCTGGTCTGCACTGTCGCCATGATCACAGGTTTCTCGGGATTCCCCAAGAAGACGTATCTACACCCCAATATCAGAGGGTAGATTGGTTCATCTATCACTGCTGCTCTGATTTCTCCTTCCACATAGCGAGTTTTCACCGTTATCCTTGCGATGGGAAGTGTCATGAGTGGTATGTCCTTAGTCGCCCCTTGTATTTCCACTGTTTCTGTGGTATACTGACTTGGGTCCACTAGGCTAGACTTCACAACTGAATCATAATCCAAACCTGTATCATAAAGGCACCTTATGGTGACCCCATTACAAATAACATCCTCACAAACTGGGGGGTGATAAGGTTCCTGTTGTCCATTAGGATTAACCTTTAATCTTTGCGTCCCCGACTTCATTGCAGCAATGTTTGAAGGTTTCCTTCTACAAAATTCGGTGTTATGGTTATCCTTCTTGCACCATTTACACCATCTTTTCCCTTGGTTCAACGGTTTTCTTTCATTGAACTTTTGGTCATTGAACTGTGAGTTTCTGTCGCGATAGTCATTTCTTGGCCGCTCAAAGTTTGTCCTACCTTTATTTCCCTGCTCTCTATTATCAAATTTATTAAATTGCTGTGGAGCTTTAAAATTGTCTATGTGCTTCTTTTTAGCACCACTTACCTCTGCCTGGGCTGCCTGATACCTCTCAGCAACATTTAAAACTTCCCCCAACTTCTCTGCACCTTGTTCCATGAGAAATTTTCTCATGTCTGGAGCCATGGACTCTCTCAATTGCTCAATCATGATCATTTCCTTAAGATCTTGGGTCTTCCCCAGAGCCGTCCATTTCTCCAAATAGGTTTCTAGTCTAGCAGAGAATTGGTGGTATGTCTCCCCAGACAACAGTTTGGCATTTCTAAATTTCTTACGATAAAATTCACCATTCTTCTCGTACCTTAATAACAAAGCCTGCTTTAACATGTCATAATTGTCTTGGTCTTCCCTGTTCATTTTGGCAAATACTTCATAAGAAGTACCTCTCAATCCCTGTGATAGCTTTAAGCTCCACCTCTCTCTCTCTCTAACCCATATGTAGTAGCTAATAACTCAAAACGTCCTAGGTACCCCTCTATGTCATCGTCTTTTTCAACAAAATGGTCTAAATGAAACCCCATAGCTGAGTTTGAGGCTCCCAGACTAGGCGTAGCATCTGAGGCAAAAGGGCTGGCACCATTTTCAGGAGCCTGGCCTTGTAATTCCAGCTCCCTTAGTCGTAATTCGTGCTCCCTTTGCAACCTTCTATCTTCTGCCTCCCTTTCGGCCTTTTTATCTTCTGCCTCCCTTTCGGCCTTTTTATCTTCTGCCTCCCTTTCGGCCTTTTTATCTTCTGCCTCCCTTTGCTGTCGTTTTTCTTCTGCCTCAATCTGCAGCCTCTTAATTTCTCTATCAGCCTCTAACTTCTTCTCTTCAACCAACCTGTCAGACTCCAATTTTCTTTCAGCCTCTTTTTCTAATCTCCTTTCTTCCCGTTCAATATATTTATCACATTCAGCCGTTACGTATTGAATTAAAATCTGACCATCCATTCCCATCTCCTTCGCGGTGAGCACAGCAGCTGATCTAAATTTTGCCAGCTCCGCCATACTTTTTAGACAATATAATAATATACAAGATAAATCTCTAACCAGTAAATACACTAAGTACTTCTTATGACTATAGTCTAACTAATTCTAACTAACCAGTTAACTAATTAATTATTACTGGCTGTGAAGATTCACCAACTTTTATCTGTAGGAACACTTTTAATGTTAAAGGGAATTTTACAATTTATTTCCCTACTTTTATTTCTCCCACCAGGAGATCCTAATATTACTGTTGGGCTAATTATCCCTGGACAAGACCCCAATGTATGTAGTGGTGTTGATGGTATTGTATGATGGTGATATTACTAAATGTAATTGTATGAGGCCAGCTGTGAAGGCTCCTGAGATAAAATGTAGTTGTGAATTGTCAGAAGGCCTTTCTTGCTACCACTACGACCTCACACTTAATTTTTTTTTTTAATGAATGTGGCTACGTAAAGTGTCTAGGGTTATGATATGAAGTGTGGTGTAATAGGTTATAGATATACCCACAGATATTTAAGAAGACTAACAATATTAACAAATGTTAAAATACACTGAACTAACTCACGTGTGTAAAATTTTTTTGATAGAATTATATTACATTTATTTTGTTCTGGATCAATTTTTTAGATTGACCAGAACTTAAAAGGATTTAGAGATTATGAAAGAAATGCATGGAATATTATATCATAAATGCAATAGTGTACATATATATGTACTATACTAGTTAGTTTTATTAAAATGTTCTAGTAGTCATCTACTTGGGAGGATAGTTAATGTTTGTGCTGTTGGGGTGGCCTCATCACACCTGTCTATATTGACTACACAGTGTCCAGAAAATGGTGTTGGTGAATGTCCAGCAGACCAGAGGCTCACTCATCTTGTAGTTGTAGCTCTGGTGCTGAAATCAGGTGGTCCCACCTCTCCGTGCTGGCGGGCAATAATGGTGGTCTCTGTCACAAGTACTGCACAGATACACTCGAGTAAAGTCACCAACTGAATAGACACTGCTTTGTTGACAACAGAAACTCACAGCTCTGCAATCAAAGTATGGGCCATGTGTCAAAATCTATTCTCTACCCACGTCTGGACACAACACTGACACAACAACCACATCATACAGACAGGTCAGATCTCTCTGACCAAACAGCACATTTACCATGGTGGTTTTACATCAGATAGATCCTCCCAGACTATAGATTCTGAAAAAATATTTATTAGTTTTCTGCCCTAAAAGAGGATAGGTAATATGTTTCATTATTCTCAACACTTGATCTGTCTTGCCTAACCCTTGTTGGAGTTTATGTATATTGTTGGTCCCTAGACCCTGACTTGGGCGGGGGGTCTAGAGCAAATCCCTACTTGTTTGTAAGGCTAGATTTCGATATGGCAGTATCAAATCACTCAAACATGAAACAATATTCAAAATATATAAGGAAATAATTTCAATCTTACCAGATTATGAATAAATAACACAGAATTGCTAGCAAAACTCAGCTGAGCTGCTGGCTATAGTATGGCGTCCCTAAACTTCTTACACTTTCTTTCATATGGAAATCACCACACTTTAAAATCTGTGTCTATCACTGAACAACTATTGAAGAATGGCCCCACTTTCGCGTCTGAGCGCTAATGATATGATTGTCTGTGGCCAATCACTGCCTAGGTTTATTTTTAAATTCAAATTTCCTACCCTAAAGTCATTTCAGTCATGCTTCAGTCAAGTATGGATGGTTATCTGTTAGTCTGTCCGTCTCTACTTGTGTTTCTACAAAACTGTACTTGATTTTTGAACCAACCTTTCTCTCCCCTCCAAAATTTTGTCGTTAAAAGTTATTTTTAGACACAGCCACCACAAATATCCCTTCTCTTCCATACTACGTAGATTTGAACACCTGCGTCTCGAGGTCGTGTTTTTTTTTTTTTTAAATAGCGACACTTTTAGATTCAATACAGTCTGTCGATGATGTGAACAACACTGTCTTTTGTCATTATCTTCAATATTATCTATCCGTCTGTAAAATTAAGACCATATTAGTTCACTGCTCAGAATGGGCCATCCGGCCAGCTAATTTTTATATTCCTAACATTAATATTAAGAAAAAAGTACTTTTTAAATTTTGTAATATTTCGAACATCTGCGTTTAGCCGCTGAATTCAAATCAAGGGCTTGGTATCGCGCAAAAGCGTCCAATAAATGACTGTGGCGTAACATATCTATGGTCCCTTCTGTCGAGTTGCTTACTTTTTATGTCAACTTGGGAAACGTGACTTTTCTCCGTTTCCCCCCCAATTGCGTCTCCTTAGCCTTTCTAGTCTCACGCAATCTTTCCAGTCATTTTTTTTTTCCTTTTTGATCCGCCGTTCCCCTCCTGTCTAGCAAGTCAATTATTATGGAGGATGATGACCCGCGGTCTAGGCGATCATGTACATCAGCAGCCTACGCATTATGTTTTTATCCTTAAATGTTATCTTTGGAGGTATTTTACCGTTGTATCTCTGTCAATTTCACTACAGCAGTTTATGAAAATATGTAGCCTTTTTGGCTAATTTTTTTGTTCTCTATGTTTCAGAGCCATCCAGTAGGACTGGCTTGACATTTGAATTGAAGATTCTTACTTTTTTTGTGTTGGACTTCATTTCCTTTGATCTCAGTATATTTCCCAATTAATTGACTTATTTTTTAAGTTTTTGTAGTTTTAAGAATTTCCCCATGATGGGGCGACCGGCCTCATGCCCAACACTCCTTGTTTTCACTTACGACATGCATGGTAGGGTGCAGTGTTACTATTCTTTGCTCCCTTTTGGGGCTCCGGTAACACACGGGCGAAATTATGATTCCCGTTCTGAAAAACGAAGGCTGTACTAAGGGGAAAGCGGGGGGGGGGGGGGGGGGACCGTGCGCCGAGGTGCTATTTGACATTATTATGATAGTATTTACTGTTAAATATATACTTGCGAGTGTCCTTCTGTCTTATGGGAAGGGATCCACCCCTGAACCTAAACGCTTTAAGTACGCCCCTGACTGTTACAGTAGTAAGGAAATGCGGCGAGCTATTAAACAGTATAAAGATGGGACTTTGCGGCTTCAAGAAATTTAATGCTCGCATCTGTCAGAAATGATTTACCCGTGTACCGTAAATGATTGTGGTGTATTGACCTTTACAACTGTGCAAGTGCTCATGAAATTGTCTGCTTGAAATTTTTACTTGCCTGAATTAGACGTAGATAACATTAGAGGTAGACTGGGCCCTCTTCACAACCTCAAAACAATGTAGACATTTTATACTCGCATATACATCTAATATAACCTGTGTACATTGTGTCTAGGTCGAAAGAAGCTCGCCTCGCCAGTAGAGGCAAGCTTAATAATAATAATAATTTATAATAATATTAACAATAATAATAATAATGTTGTAAACTTATTTGATATCTAATTCAGGATATACCACACGTGACAGTTTTTGTTGTTGTTGTTGTTGAACTCATCCAGGTTCGTCTTCAGTATCTTCATAAAAATAGTTTTCGGAATTGCTTTGACACTATCTTCTGCGTTGTCTCCTGTTGTAATACTCATGATAACGATACCTTGTTCATCTCATGATAACAATGTCGTGCTCAACCCATGATAATAATATCTTGTTCAACTCATAATAACAATGTATTGATCAACTTATGATAACAATTTCCTGTTGAACCCATGATAACCATATCCTGTTCAACCCATCTTCTTTTGCTTTGGTCCTTGGCCGCTGACTCACAAAGCAGTGACCATCACGCCTTGTGGCGTCTTGTAGGGCAGCAACAAACTGTCTTGCCGTTTTGATGGTGCGCATGTCTTCTTGTTGGCTCCGAGGTAGCAGTTCTTGGTTGGTGATGATGTTCAGTCAGAAAATTCGAAGGCAGACTCTGTTGAAAGAGGACAGTTTGGACATTTCATTTTCTGTTACTCTCCAACATTCTGCACCATACAGAAGTACAGAAATTACACAGTTGTCTCATATTTTTTTAAGTGTTTTTTTAAACTGTATTGGGAAGATTTCCGGATGTTGTTTAGATTGGCAACGGCTATTCTGGCTTTATTCATTCGGCTACTGATGTCAAATGGGAGCCACGGTGGCGCAGTGGTTAGTGCACTGGCTACCTAGCTCGGTGGTCCATGGTTCGATCCCCTGTTGAGGTGGGATTTTTTTAGACCGCAAACGGCTCGGGGGTCTACCTAGCCTCAAAAATTGGGTACCAGAGCAACTCTGGGAAGGTTAAGGCGGCCGGCGTGATACTGACCACTGTCACGTAGGTCTTTATGTCATTAAATTACCTACATCTTCTTCCTATTCTCTCACCCTAATCCTTTCATTTATATTCTTTCCATACTTGTTTTTCCTGTATTTTTCGCATCACTCGGTTGCGAAAAATATTTTCTTCAGTATTTTTAAACTTTACCTGTTTCTTTCTCAAAACTGAGAATCGCGCTAGGACGATATTACGTAGATGTCAGGGCTGCAGGGCGTCAGAAGGCGTGATAAGTCGGTTCGCTGAACATCATTCTCACCGAGCGCGCGAGCTTCTTCTCGGCATAAGTCCCGGTGAGGTGTGATACTTTACATCTGCACCGGTCAGTATTCAGACATTTGTCTGAAAAATCCCCAAACTGACACGGCGCTCACTGTGGGCCATGGTCAGCTGTAGTGTGAAAACTGCCCTGCATTGGAGACAGGTTGTCTGAGATTTGAAACTGACACGCGTACATCTTGGTCAGTGGTGGCAGTTACGACATGTTAGGTGTTAAACGTATCGTTTAAGCCGGAAAGGGGAGAGCATTTCGTTCTACGAAATAATAGTTCATCCTTTGTCTGGTTTAAAATATTAACCCACGTTTGAAACGATTTCATTTCACTCAGTAACTTTGCAGTTAGACTAGAACAACCTTCGTTCGATTTCTAAATAATCTCTGTAAATAGAGATGGCCTTAGTTTGGTCGAAGTGGTTTAACGTTCTTAGTAATTCTGTGTTTGAGGTATATAAATATTATATATAATAGATATCTAGTTTTGTGAAGTGATTTAGTGTTAAAATCGCCGATTCCATTTTAAACTAGTTCTGTGTGCAGAGTGAATATTTTGATAGTTTGTTATTTCGTTAATCGTCGAGTTGCAGTGGAAATACAAAATAAATTATATTTTTAGCTTACTAAACAAGTAGCTGAAATAAGTTTAATTTAACTGCTAAATACTCAGTCGAAACTGTTTTAATAACTAACTTATAACGCTAGATACATCATTGAGTGTTGACGAAATACGTATGTATTTTCTAATTCATGATGTTTGATTTTATTTATATATAACTTATTTCACCGGAATGTTTAAATAATAAGTCAAGCTGTAGGCTTGCTGTTTTAAATGTAAGTTATATTGGGTACATAATATGAAAATGATTTATATGTGCTTTTCTTTTATACAGTGAAATACTGGGGGGTGACCCGAACTTTACCAGCATTTAATAAGAGTTCATAATTGTGAAGAAATAGACAGTCCTTATTTTGAACCACGTGGGTTTCCCAAGTAACACTGATCTGACGGTGCAAGTTAGACAGAAATACTAATATCCCACTAACGGGTGTTTTTCATAGACTGTAATGATCAATATTGGGCCTGTGAACCAGATCTTAATTTCTTCCATAAACTCTACGTAAATCTATGACATAAACTTTCCGACATTGTTGACAAGTGAGTGGGGAACCAAGATTTTCTGTTTTGAGAGAGGTTGTCCACCGGTCATCTTCCTAATTAAGGGAAACTTCGTGTTCTGACATTTTGTGCTCGTTTAAGCCTAATTCTTACCTCGGGAGTCAAGTGACATTAACTTTAGTCTGAAATAACTATCGCCTGAAGCAGACGCTCCCCAGATCCATTTTAATGAAATCAACAAACAAATCTGCAGAGCTGGGATCTGTTTCAGTAAACGACAGTAACAGATAAAAAGTGTGAGTGTCCAACATTTGCGCCAGCCGGCGAAACCACAACCCGATTGTAAGTATATCAGGGCCCTGATGAAAGAATCGAGTGAAAGTGACGGAGGGAGGTTCGTTGTATAATACCCTCATTTGTTATATGTGTTTTTTTTAGGCGAGATTTGCTGCTTAAGTAACGTGTTACGTTAGAATAGATACTGCTGTCAAAGTCAGTCTATACCTTCAAAGGGGGGGACAATATTAGACCCTAACCACCTGCATCTATAACTCTTTGGGCCATCATCTGTCATCCTAACGGGGCTGTGGGCTAAACCTAGAGTTAAGATCATAGCGGGGCTATCACCCTTGTGGCATTTTCTGGATATTGTATGACTATGTGCATATGTTTTCCTTGATGTATTTTTTTTTTGTTTTGGTGTTGTGAGAAGATTTTATAGATGATAAATAAAATCTCTCTGGAACTAATCAGCGTGTTGGTCAGCTCGTTCTAAAATATTTACATAAGTATTGTTATAGTTTTCCCACGTCTGTGTGTCTAACTGTTGTCACTTGAAGGGGTGTGCACGTGAGTGGTATGTTCATACATAGTAACATATGTTGTCAATAGTCTGTCTGACTCTTATATATCTGTCGTAGAAGATAGGCCTGAGAGAGAGAGAAGATTCTTGTTTTCAGGGGACAGCTCTATTTGATTCGCTACCACTGCACTCTTGGGAAAATCTATTTCTTTTTTACTACTCTCACTGTGTATATCACATATTCTAATCTATTCAGAAGGGACCAACTCAAGTCTTAATACTCCTATCGAAAAATCTACGACAACCACATCACCCCTAGTGTGCCGACATCTAATGTTTACTGACATCTGCGAAACTCCTGACCTGGCACTAAATGTCAGGTAAACGCAATCAGCCAACCTACGCCACCACTAATCGCTGTCACTGCAGCATCAAAAGTGGATCTTGAAGGTAGGGACTTATTGAAATCAATATTACATCTTTTTTTCAGTCACAATAGAAGCAGTTATTCTAATAACACCTCGCTGTTCCCATGTTTTTAAGTGTCTGTTGTGGATTATTTCATTCGTCTTAGCCTCCCAGGTGTCATTTTGTGTTTCAACATAAACGATTCAAAGCATATGGGCCTAACACCATATTCCCAATATGCCTCAATGGCCGTGTAACGGCATCCGCCTTTTCCTTTACAGATGTCTTTGCTTGTTCCGCCATCTTGTGTTACTACGTTTCCTAAGTATGTAAATGTGTTTATATTTTCTAGCTCTCAGTCTTTTATCTTTATGGGTGTATTCCTGGAATTGCAGGTATTTTTTCTACGTTCCCAGTGAAAACACAGCTAATTTACTAAAATTTAGGGAGCCGCGCTGATGTAATGGTTACCACACTGCGCTGGCGATCGGGTGATCCAAGTTCGAATCCTGGAGAGGACATTTGAAGTAGTGTCGTCTACCGGGACTTGGGCTGGAATAATTCGTTTATCGCTTATGACAGCATCCAGTGATCATTTTTTTTTTAATAGGTCGAAGTAGCTATAAAAAAAAAAAAGAGGTATTGCGTCTGCCTCGAATTCTAAAGATGGCGGGCACGATTCCCAGTAGAAGGAATATAATTTATGGAAATTTTTTTTAGAACCAGTGGTCCTAGTGATGTTAAACTCCGCTCTGCTATGCTCGGTAGTTTAATCGATTGCTTAGCCTTCTCGGATAAAGGCGAAAAAAGTAAAAGGTGCCATATGCATGTTACGCACGTTAAAATCCCCCGGCAACTGGAAATCTTAAACAGTAGGCCCTACGGCCAATGCCCTGTCAATATTTGAAAATTAGACAACCTAACCACCACAAAAATATTTATATAATGTATGATTCCTATACGCACATTAGGATTCTCGCCGGTGTTGAGATCCTCCTTGTGTGATATAAGCGGAGATAAGACTTACATATGGGTCGTACTTATTACAGATACTAAGATGCCTGACCATAGACGTGGTTTTATTAAGGTAGATCTTAAGACAGCTCAGTATTTCTAAAATAGATCATCACAGCTCACGAGTTGCCTACCGCTGATATAGACACCACAGCTCATGAGTTGCCTACCGCTGATATAGACACCACAGCTCATGCGTTGCCTACCGTTGACATAGACACCACAGCTCACGAGTTGCCTACCGCTGATATAGACACCACAGCTCATGAGTTGCCTACTTTGACACAGACACCACAGCTCATGGGTTGCCTACCACTGATATAGACACCACAGCTCATGAGTTGCCTACCGTTGACATAGACACCACAGCTCACGAGTTGCCTACCGCTGATATAGACAACGTGTTCTTTTTTTTTCTTTTTTTTAAAATATACGCCCGCTATTACTCAGGCGAGAATCTCCGGTTAGTATATCTAACCTGAGACTGATTTTTACGTGAGTATCCCTTTTTCCCTGTACACTGACAGTCTTCGGAGGGTACCCATTAGAGCTGGGTCGGCTCAGGAGCCACCAGTCCCTGGTCGACGACACTCCTTCAAATGTCTTCGCCAGGGCTCGAATTAATAGAGTCCAAGTCTCAGTCGACGACACTCTCTCAAATGTTCTCGCCCGGTGTTGAGAGGTGTGTGGTTATTTATATTTTTCGTGCTCATTCCTGCCTTTTGCTTTTCCACGACTGTTTGTGTGTATCCAATATTGGTAGGAATGTAATGTCCAGGGTTCTCTCTTTACGTGCCTGGCGAATAAACATTAACTCTTAGTATTAACTTATTTTGTGCACACATCTCTTTCTCCAACGAAAGTAATAATAACTGAATGACGGTTTGTAACTTTATTACACATGACGACGAACTTCACATTAGACCCATTGATGTGGTCAGGCAATAAGAACATAATCCAGATTGATAATAATAATAAAAGTCACTCATTTTCATGAACAATTATGAATGTTAAATATGCCATACATTATAATACTTCCATGTAAAAACAGGAATATACACTAGGGCTTTCCACACACGCCCAAACACACATCTGTGCCGCCTAACGGCTGGTCATTCAATCCCCACTTCGCTAACTCTCTCTCGTTTTTTTACCTGCCTTGTTAGCAAAACTTCCCCAGCCAGTCTCATCACGTGACATAGAGTGGCTATTTGGGTGAAGTGGCAAAGTGCCAAACTCGGCGTTAAAATTAATGCATTTTCTACTCCCAACATTGCCCCCCTGTTCCCGAGCGGAAACCAAGGGTTTTCGCTTGAGAACAGTGGATAGTTAGCCCAAGAACTATTAATCTATTAGGAAAGAAAAAAAAAATCATACTGCTTAGAATAATATATATGAAATAGTAATTGTAGTACCAAATGACATGAAAACATATATATTTAAACAGTTTAGACAAAATGTAATCCAATCTTTCAAAAAATGCAATTAAAGTCGTAACATGAATGTTTCAATAGTATATCACCTGAAAACAAAACAAGATCAGACAATGTCAACATCTGGCACAAACAATTTCACTTTCCAGTTACATTCCTTGACAATAAGTCTGCCAGAAAGTTTTCTGATCCCTTGATGGGGATAATTGTATATCTATATTCTTGGATAAGCAAGAATCATCTGTGTAATCTACTGTTTGTCGTAGTTTTTTGATTTAGGGATGTTAGTGGACGGTGATCCGTCTGGAGGTAGAAGTGTGCGCCAAGTAAATAGCGTGATAACTTGCCCATACACCAAATGATGGACAAGAGTTCTCTTTCACTGGTGGAATACCGAGTTTCTGCTGGTAGCAACTTCCTGCTTACATACAAGCATGGATGTGGAGTATCATTGAACCATTGCAACAGGCAACCACCAATGCCAGTCTGAGACGCATCAGTCCTCAGAAGAAATGGCATAGTGATATTAGGTAACACCAAAATAGGTGCCTTGGAAAATACAGTTTTAATTTTGTTCAAAGCTCCACTGCAAGTGTCGGACCAAACAATTTTATTAGGAGCTCCCTTTTTAGTCAAAGATGACAGGACAGAAGAAATAGACGAAAAGTTCGGAATGAACTTGTGATAGAAGTTAATGAGTCCTAACTTGCTCCTAACCTGTTTCTTTGTCCGAGGGATATCTAATTCTAATATGCGTTTAACAGTCTGCTCATCAGGGTATAACATGTGGTTACCAACACGGTGACCAAGAAATGAAATTTCTCGACAACCAATCTGAACCTTTGAAGGTCTAACTGTCAAACCATGCTTTCTGAGTAGCATTAATAAAGATTTTAATCCTGTGATGTGTTCTTGCCAAGAACTATTAAATAAACAGATGTCGTCTATATATGTGATGACATCAGACCTATCTCCTAAGAGTCTCCGCATCATGCGCACAAAAGTAGCGGGAGCATTGACAAGGCCAAAGCACATATAATTCCATTGGAATAACCCATATGGAGTCATAAACGCAGTTAGAGGTTTGGCTTTATCAGTTAAAGGGATCTGCCAATATCCTTTGGATAGATCTAGTTTGCTAAAGTATGTAGCCTGGGATAGTTGTGATAAGAGATCCTCCAAAACAGGCATAGGCTCAGCATCTGTGAGAGTGACACTGTTAAGACGTCTAAAATCAATGCAGATGCGAAGAGATTTGTCCTTCTTTCTAACTAGAACCATAGGAAAAGAATAGGATGATTCAGAAGGAGAAATGATGCCCATGCGTAGCATATCCTTAAGTTCACTATCCACCTGAGATCTGTAGTGTAAGGGTATAGTATACGGTCTGAGTTTGATAGGGTGATCATCAGTCAATGTAATATCATGAGAGATAACATCAGTGCGACCTGGAAGTTCAGTCAGCACATCAGAGAAAGATTCTAAAACAGCAAGAGCCTGTTCTCGATAACTAGAATCTAAATCACCTGATACAGTTACATCTCTCCAAGATTCGGAAGATGTTAAAGGCAGCAGAGGAAAATTAAAAGAAATATCGCTCGCTGTAGAATCATCAGATTCCACAACAGCTGACAAAGTCTGTCGAACTGGTTCATCAGAAATACTGTCTAAGATAGGTTCTATTTCTGCAGGGCGCTCCACATACAATTTTAACATATTAATGTGAAATGTTTTAACTTTGCCCCTTATGTCAATGGCATAATCTACATCAGTTTTCTTCTCAACCACCTTAAAAGGGCCTTGCAATGGAATTAGCAGTTTATTTTCCTTGGTCGGAAGAAGTAGCCATACTTGTTCTCCTGGTAAGAACGAACGTAATTTTCGAAATTGGTTGCAGCGCAATCTCGACCTGTGTGAAGCATTACGTATCATACCTGATGCATAAGTACATGCATCTACAAGGCGTTGTCTGAGATCAATGACCAGTTCATAGCTGGTACGAACAGTAACATCCTCCACTGATCCCAACAACAAATCCTTGAGTATGTGCATAGGACCTCTAGGGTTGGCACCATATACCAACTCAAATGGCGAAAAGCCAGTGCTCTCATGGGGCACTTCTCTGTAAGCAAATAAGACTGCTGGTAACATTCGGTCCCAGTCACGAGGACATGTCTCGGTGACTTTGCCTAACAACTGCTTCAACGAGCCATTGAAACGCTCGCAAACGCCATAGCTTTCCGGATGGTATGGGCTTGTGAACGAATGCTTAATTGCTAACATGTTCTCAATATCTTTCATCATTTGAGACTTTTTTTTTCTTTTTTTTTTTTCTTAACCAGCGGCACTTGGGCTTTCAGCCCCTTCGGCCCAATGTGTCACGAATGCTTAAGCTTCGCTTCCCAACATATTCTCAATATCTTTCATCATTTTTGAGAACATAAATTGAGTACCACGATCTGATAAATTTCATCAGGAAATCCTATGCGACAAAAAAATAACCAATAGCGCAGCAGCAGCAGCTGCTGAGGTGATAGTATTCAATGGTATGGCCTCCGGCCAACGTGTACATAAGTCTATACACGTTATGATATATTTATATCCTCTATCTGACATGACTGACATAGGACCAACTATGTCAATTGCAAGCTTGGTGAAAGGCCGTAATGGCACATCAGTGACTTGTAAGGGAGCAGCGTGATGCTTGCCCCTACGTGCTACCTTTTGACAAGTTGTACATGACCTGCAGTATAGCTTTACATTTTTGTTAACACAGGGCCAATACAAATTTGAGGTGACATGAAACAGAGTACGCTTAATCCCCATATGACCAGCTAAAAGCGAGTCATGGGCAGTATTCAATACAATAGGTCTAAAACTCTTTTGGAATAACTACCTGTCTCCTGACTAAAACATAGTTGTCAAAGCATCTAGTCAGTACTGAGTTCTTAAATTCAAACCAGTAACGTGAAGTTTTTGTCGGGGGGGAACATTCTGAACATTCTGAAGAGTTGCTCTCTCACTAAATGTTATAGCTGGCTATGCCTTGGATTCAGCAGCATGCTGAGCCCTAGTGACTACAACGTTAGCCAACATTGGGTGAGATTCAACCCATTTATGTATCTCATCTGGGGAGCAATCCTTAATACCTGGTATATTACCAAGGATAATGTCTGATACTGGTTCATCAAGGACACATGCCCTTACCTTACCTGTAAAGAAGGGTGTGGCAATATCTATTTCTGCCACTGGGTAACACTCTATACTCCCACCAAGTGTTATGCACTTTACTGTTTTACCAGTAAAGGCAGATTCATCAATTAGCGATCTACGGACTCCGACAGTGGTACAGCCAGAATCACGAAGGACACTTACATGCCTGTTATACAGAAAACCAGTATATAACGTGAGGCGTCCCACGTTCTCACACGATGACATAGCAGGTAGAGCATGCCCGCAGATCAATCTAGGCTGTGAACCAGGTTGGAATAAAGATTTGCATCCATAACAATTTTCATCATTAAGTGAGCTAACAATACATGCATTGGCATGGTCGGCTCCCTTCTCATCATTCTTCTTTGAAGTTACACATGCATTACCCTTCTCATGATTGCTATTGTCATTATGCCCACAGTGTTTGTTAGTGCTGTTTCCATAATATTTCTTATAAGTTCTATTCCTAGCACATGACCAACATCTGCCATTATTCGTATTACCACTGTAGGATGCATTGTCTTGTGTGGGTCTATGATCCATCCGTTTGTGATGCATTTCCTCATTACGGCTAGAATTCTGCCGCCACTGACCTTGGTTTGAATAACCATAGTCTCGCCTCTGTGGGAAGTTAGATGGTGACTTCTGCCTTGGGAAGTTATATTTTCCTCGGTAGTTGGATCTATAACTTTGCCTTACTCTGCTGTCCACACTCTGTGATCGAGGTCTATGACCACCATCTCTAAAGTCATGACGAGCCACACATACTGGGAGTGCGTCCTTTATAGTTGGTTTGTGAACCTCTTTATCTGGGTGAGCTGTCATATATTGTCTCTCAAGTATCTCCATTGCCTCAAGGTCTTTCGGTTTTCTTTCTTGAAAAAATGAGGTAAGATCGGGGCTACATGCCGACAACACCTTGTCACGTAACATTAGATCAAGTAAGCCAGTGAAGGTCTTATCAATTCCGGACAATTCTATCCATCTTTTAGAATATAATTTTATTAATGAGATAAATTCTCCAAAGTCAGCTTTCCTGCTAGACAGACAGGAATGAAATTTATCACGGAATCCTGCTTCTGTAAGCTGAAATTTACGTAGCAATGTCTCCTTGACAACATCGTAGTCTTCTCTACTACCGCTGTCCAGAGCAAAATAAGCCTGTAGAGCGTCCGCTGTTAAAAAATCGCACAATATTGCACTCCATTGACCCTTGGGGATCTTCAACGCACTGACCTTGAGCTCAAAACGTTGTAAGAAACTATCGACGCAGTCGATTTGTTGGTTGAAATTAGGCAATCGTATCCGGTTTGTGGTCACAGGTGTACTAGATGATGTGTTTGGAGCGTCCAACTCCACTTTTCTTAGGGCGACAGCAACATCTATATCTTTCTGAATACGCAATTTCTCTATCTCCAAATCAGTTGATTTCTGAGCAGTTGCAGCAGCTAATCTTAATTTTTCTTGCTCAGCGTCAATCTTTAGTTTTTCTTGCTCAGCGTCAATCTTTAGTTTTTCTAGCGCAAGAGCTTGTGCAAGATCTTTTTCTTTCTCTTCCATCTTCATTCTCTCCAATTTCTCCTTTTGTTCTAACTTGTCCTTCTCCAAATCTTGTGTCTTTTTTCTTCTCATCATGTTCTAACTGAAGACGTTTTAATTCACGTTCATTCTGTCTTTCAATTCTTGCATTATAGCTGTCAAATTGTGCAGTAGCAAACGCCTCTAGTTCCGCTCCTGATTTATTAAATTTAATCCCAATTTCTATAAAGTCCTGAAAGGAAGACATGGTTTCCTACCAGAAACTACTTTCTGTTCAAAATATAGTGATATTTATAATGATGAACATTACAAAACTCAATACCTATGTAAGTCGTACAAACCCACCAAGGACATAATTAGAATGTGTTAAATTATGGTGATATTGTTAATGAACACTGTAGTGCTCAATACATGTTATAATTACAAGAAAAAAAATATGCAAAATTATGCCATGTATATCAATGGGTCCAGACAAATGTACAATGAAAAGATGAAGGCAATGATGTCAATGACAATGATGATGATGGTATATTTTCAAATACAACACACACAAAAACAAATTAAAATTAACTAAAATAAGACAACAAAAACAATATTCTATATTAACATGTAAAAAAAAATTATTATTAGACACTACAAATAATTCACAACTAAAACGAAACAACCGTCACATTAACAACTAAGGAGAAAAAGGTATAGAAAGCACTATTACAACAACTGACAATGTGAGACATATATACGAAACAATAACAAAACGTGATACCTAACGCCACATCTAAACAAAAATGAAATGTTCGCAATGCAAAAAAGGACTATCAGTATGAATGCGTCAAAGCGCTAAAATTCCTTAAATGCAAACCTCACATAAACCTATAGAAAATCACCTTTCATCATACTTCCGAAGATGAATGAAAAAAAAATGATACCTAAAAAAAATTGGCAACACTGAACATATAGAATAGAAAAAAAAATAGCAAAGATGGAGCACGCTATGAAAGCACACGATGTTTTAAACAAGCTTTTAAAATGAAGCTAAACGTATCGTAAAATGCAGACTAAAGTGTTTTGGTCTGAACACGGCGTAATTTAGTTTACACTGTCTCGCATGAATCAGGAACACTAAGCCAAAATAGAAACTATAGTTCTGAAAACTTGTTTTATAATATGTCGTCTGGTCGAACTATTTTATTTATTTCTTAATAATAAGGTCCGTAAAGTTTCTTTTATAGATTTATAAATGTTAGTACACGTATGGTCCCTGAAAGCCTTCAATGTTTTTTGGAAAAATAGGTACTTCGTTTGTCTTTAAAATATTCCATCAACAGAAATCATGCGTGTTTGTTGACGTAAATTCCTGCTGCCGTTAAAGGTCACGGGGCGTGGCTAATTTGCCGCAGTGCGTCGAAAAGTTTCGCTTTGTACGGGAAGTTCATTTGCGCGATTGCTGGATTCACCGCAGTGTTTGCAAAAAGGTTAGTTTGCACGAAAGTTCATTTACACGAACAAAAAGTCATTGTTATAGAGCGCAGCACTGCAAAATAGCTTAAAACACGTTGCCTTAAAAGTGCATCTGAACTCCTGTTTCATGTTCAATCATGTTATAGTTCAATTGATGCAAATGCATTTTAGATAACTTGGTGCACATAATTAATTCAGGCATTAAACATCGCGAGGCACAGGCTTGGCTACCCATCTGTTGAGAGGTGTGTGGTTATTTATATTTTTCGTGCTCATTCCTGCCTTTTGCTTTTGCACGACTGTTTGTGTGTATCCAATATTGGTAGGAATGTAATGTCCAGGGTTCTCTCTTTACGTGCCTGGCGAATAAACATTAACTCTTAGTATTAACTTATTTTGTGCACACATCTCTTTCTCCAACGAAAGTAATAATAACTGAATGACGGTTTGTAACTTTATTACACATGACAACGAACTTCACATTAGACCCATTGATGTGGTCAGGCAATAAGAACATAATCCAGATTAATAATAATAATAAAAGTCACTCATTTTCATGAACAATTATGAATGTTAAATATGCCATACATTATAATACTTCCATGTAAAAACAGGAATATACACTAGGGCTTTCCACACACGCCCAAACACACATCTGTGCCGCCTAACGGCTGGTCATTCAATCCCCACTTCGCTAACTCTCTCTCGTTTTTTTACCTGCCTTGTTAGCAAAACTTCCCCAGCCAGTCTCATCACGTGACATAGAGTGGCTATTTGGGTGAAGTGGCAAAGTGCCAAACTCGGCGTTAAAATTAATGCATTTTCTACTCCCAACACCCGGGCTCGAACCTCGATCATCCGATCGCCAGCGCAATGTGGTAACCATTACACCAGCGTGGCTCCAGACAATGTGTTCAAATGTGCCGTTCACATACTGGCAATAAGCGGTAGTGTTCACGAAAAATAGGCAATACGTCTTACTTGCGCAAAGGACAAAGAAAATTGTCTACGTTACGGTCACAAGGTCTACGTCAGGGCCAAACCAATCAAATTAGAAAGAACGAGAGAACTAAGTTAAATACATAAAATAATAAATTAATTAAAATAATGAGACGAACAAATGAAAATAGCTGAGGGAAGTAGCTTTTGCTTATTACGGTAAAATTATAGTTCAATAGTAAATACTGCCGTAGAGGAATAAAGTTTTAAAAATTTCATAGCTTTTTTATGAGATGAGGTGACGAGTTCCTTTCCTCACTGTCTTTGCCTTCTCTAACTCAAGAGGTGAGTCATTTCTACAGCTCGGTAGACTGGGAAGTGATGAGACGAAGTTTCGAAGCTAGATTCTCGGTTGTTAGAGGCAACTGCTCTACTATTCGAACGAGTACTAGCAATGTGAACTCTGGGAAGGTTAAGGCGGCCGACGTGATGCTGACCACATCACCCCTAGTGTGCCGATGGTCAAGAAAATATGGGCCTAACACCATATTCCCAATGTGCCTCAATGGGCGTGTAATGAGATCCTTTACCTTTACTAGCCAGCAACGTGTCCTCTAATAACCTATTTTACACTGGTTAAATAGAAATTATAATTGTGCATTTTTATTTCAAATGTCAAGTCAGTCCTATTGTGTTGCTCTGAAACATGGAGAACAACAAAAACAACAACCAAAAAGCTACAGACTGTTATGAATGGATTCTTGCGTAGAAGAGATGAATAGCAGTGGTATAACAAGATCACTCATGCGGAACTGATGACAAGAACTAGACAAGTGTCAGTCGAATAAGAGATGAGAATAAGACGCTGGACATAGATAGGACACACAGTGATGGACCCTGATGATAGCTTTACCAGGCAGTTTTTTTTCTGGAATTCCTGAGGTAAGAGAGAGGGGTAGAGGAAAGCTAAAGAACATATGGAGAAGAGAACTGGATACAGACATTAAGGGGATGAAGAACACTTAGAAAGACCTTGAGCTTGTGACGAAATCAGTCGTGCTTTTTTATAACTCTCATTCACTCCGGCAGTATCTCTTCATTTCTTTATTTCTCCCATTCAACTGCTATTACACTAGTCAACAAATTTTCAAAAGTTATTTGTACCAGAAATTAAATATACCATTTCTTATTGATTTTGACATGCTGATTTCAAATATCATAATGAAATTCACCAATTGGCTCTGGTTTTTTTTTTAAATGATGAATTTACATTACAGTAAAACAAATATTGTATGCTTGTTTAATTCTCTGGGGTGAACAGCTAGTCTTTCTACTTTAGCATTATAAAAATTGTGGTTACATACTCAATTAATTGATATTTCAACATAAAATGATAGAAAAAATAAAAACATTGTTTAAAGTTCACATATCATGTTTTAAAAAGGCACATTTGAACCCATTCCGTCATTATTCAGTCGCTGTTCGAGCTCTCTTTGCTTGCTTCTTGTAGTCAATCGATGAGGTGTCTCTTGTCACAGTCCAACAGTAATCAGCAAGCATTGAAGGACTCCAATTGCCTTGATACCTTGTCTCCATAGCAGCAATGTCCTAGTGAAATCGTTCACCATGCTCATTACTGACCGCTCCACAGTTTGACGTAAAGAAATCCAGATGAGAATCCAGAAAATGAATTTTCAAAGACATGTTGCAGCCAAGACTCGTATACTTCAAAAGGAGATTTTCTACAATTTCATTGTAATTATCAGATCTGTTGTTTCCAAGAAAATTGTCCACCACTGACTTAAATGCTAGCCATGCTGCTTTTTCCTTGCCATGCAACACGCAAAGAAACTCGTCATCATGAAGAAGTTTTCGAATTTGCGGACCAACAAATACTCCCTCTCTTATTTTAGCTTCACTCAGTCTTGGAAATTTTCTGATGAGGTATTTGAAAGGCTCATCTGTTTTCTCCATTGCCTTGACAAAGTTTTTCATGAGACCCAGCTTAATGTGCAAGGGTGGCAACAAATCTTGCTGGTGTCGACAAGTGCTGGGTTCTCAACGTTCTTACTGCCAGGCTGCAATGACTGCCTGATTGGCCAATGTCTTCTGATGTAATGGTCACTTCGTGCACGGCTATCCCACTCACAGAGAAAGCAGCAGTACTTGGTGTATCCATCCTGTAGTCCAAGCAAAAGAGCGACCACTTTTAAGTCACCGCAAAGTGACCAATGATGATGATCGTAGTTTATACACTTCAAAAGCTGCTTAATGTTTTCACAAGTTTCTTTCATATGAACTACGTGACCAACTGGAATTGACAGTAACACATTACCATTATTCAACAAAACAGCTTTAAGACTCGTCTTGGATGAATCAATGAAAAGCCTCCACTCTTCCAGTATGTAATTGATTTTGAGGGCTGCCATTAAGGTGCCATTAAACCAGAAATGTTGTGGCACGCAGAAAGGTCACCCTCTTTGAAAAAGAATGTAATAAGCGGCTTCTGGCGGTTCCTATACACAGAAATTGTAACATCTTCTGCCAGGAGATTCCACTGTTGCAATCTGGAACCCAGAAGCTCCGCCTTGTTCTTCGGTTAATTCAGATCTCTTACAAGATCATTCAGTTCACCTTTGGTTATTAAGTGTGGTTTAGTGGATGTAGTTTGCTCAAAATCTGGGTCGCTTGAGGTTGATGGTTCAGGACCACCAATGTCCTCTTCTTCATCAGTGGAAGCAGCTGAAAATGATTCTGGCATTTTGGGAACTGGTAGGTCATCGCCATGTGGTACCGGACGTATTGCAGAGGGGATGTTTGGATATTCCAGAGTCCATTTTTTCTTCTTTGATATGCCTTTCCCATTTGGAGGGACCATGCAAAAGTAACAGTTGTTGAGATGATCAGTGGGCTCTCTCCAAATCATTGGGACTGCAAAAGGCATAGCTTGCCTTTTGCCAGTCAACCACAGTTTAAGATGTGCTGCACATGTATTGCAGCATATGTGTGGCCCCCCAGCTCTTATCTTGATCTCCTATTCTGCAGCCAAAATACAAACTGTACGCCTTCTTAATTACTTTAGTTATATTTCGTTTTTGTGATACAAATGTCACCTCACCACATATATAACAGAAATTATTAGCACTGTTCACGCATGTCCTAGGCATTTCTAACTACGATACTTTTGATAAGGACAAATGCACTAAATAATGGCAAAATTTTATCAGAGATAAGATATTTATACACAAAGGTGATGTAATCATAGGTAGGATTGCATCATCAACTTCTAGTTACATTTTTATTGGTCATTAGAAAAAATTATGCAATCGCCCACAACAGTTGCGTCATATATATAAATTGACCGTAATTAAATAAACTAGTAGCATATATCTTGAAAACTAGAGCCAATCAACATTTTAAAATGTCATTTTCGTTTTCAGCACACCAAAATTAGTTAAGATCAGCTATTTTCATTTCTGGTACATTTTGGTTGTTGACTTGTGTTATTTGGCATATTTATTGCCCTTACATTCTTTTACTGTGACCACTATTTACGTTCCTCCAGATGAACTGTGGTATTATCGTAACAATACCCAGTCATTATCACCGGTCAGCGGTAATACGTTTATCTGTTTGAGTCGCCGGCCACCTTTGATAGGAGGCGATCCTCGTTTAACACAATATGGTCTCGTACGAGGATGAATAAAAATGAAAGATTATCTGTTTGGGCTGCCGACATTGGGGTCTGTTTGTCTGGCAGATTACACAGATGGTAGATGTGCTTATCGCTTTTTGTAGGACAATCCCTGGTGATTGTTACAGATAATCTGTCTGGATAAACATCTTGGCGGAAGACATTACGCCAGGCAAACATGGTCACATGTTGTTTGTGAGAGTGCACAAGATGCCGGCGGAAATATTACCGCATGATTTGAAAGAGGTCACGCGTTGGAATATTTAATGTAATATTTTAAAACACGTGAGGGATATTTTGAAATTAGACACCCAACCCAGTGCTAAAGAGATTCGATTGGTTTGATTTGAAGGCTGGAATAAACAATGAATTTCATTGGAAAATCCGGCGGAAACACAATCTGTGATTTGAACTGAGAAGAGGGAAATATAATCTAGCGAAATCAGAGACACAGAACAGACAGCTTTGCAACTTCAAACGAGCAACTCCCAAAAGCCAGAAAGAAAAGGATCGGACCAAGGATTCCAATATTATAAGTGACAGATCGAAGTGTTTGGGAAACTTAAAACCTTAAAAACGTAAGCCTGCCTTTATATATGCAAACTCTGAATAACTTAAGGGACCAGGACTTTAAATATTAGGACTGGATATCTAAGGAATTGGATCACCCGTCATAAGAGAAACTTTCCCAGACCAAGTGTTTCGCAGATTCACCCGTCATAAAAGGGATTCAAAATTTCCAGACCAAGTGATTCGAGAGCATATAACCTAAATTTCTCTTGTCCATTCAAACCTGTGCGAGGAGATTGTGTATTCCCAAAACTTTGGGGTAAGTGTAACAATTATTTTACTAATGTGAATTTGACATGTTTTTCTTGCTAAGTGGTTATATATGAGGCTGGCAACCTCAACATCCGAAAATAGTATATTCATAAACCACTACAGCAAGCGCTGGTGATTTCTTCTGGCTAGTCGTGCGGAAAACCGACAGCAGAGATGAATCTAGACTCTGAATGGAGCAGTGATGACTGATGATTACAACACATGTGCCTAAAGTGTATAATATTTTGTGAAATATATGCACTTTCTTTATTGTAATTCAGGCAACTCATTATTCGCGCCGTCCAGACACATTTTCCCAGTTTAATACCCGGAAGAATATTGGTGATTTTAATCATCTTCCCTGAGCTACACTGTGTACTAGTGAATTTAGTTCTTCTGAGATTAACATTGGTTGGTGGACAGCGAGAATGCGCCTGTTAATTGGCAGCCCACAAATGTACTTAGCAGAGGCTTTTGTTTTTCTTTTTTGTCTGAAATGTTCGTGGAATGAAGCTAGTTGTGAGTGAAAAGCAGAGAATGCACCCAATCACTTAAATCGGACAAGTTCTTTGAAGAAGTGCCATCATCACCAAGAAGTGACGAAACCACAGATCTTGTGTAAGACATGACTTGATTACCATTTTGTGTGATATGTGACTTCCACAACAGCTTTTGAGATGTGACTACCACCTTGTGTAAGACATGACTTAGCTTGTGTGAGACATGACTTAGCTTGTGTGAGACATGACATAGCTTGTGTGAGACATGACTGATTATGTGCCACATGACTTAGCTTACATAATTCATGACTGCTTGTGTGAGATATGATTTAACTTATGTTAGACATGATTTTGCTTGTGAGATGTGACCTCTACCAGCTTGTGTGAGATGTGACCTCTACCAGCTTGTGTGAGACATGACTTTACAACAGAACTGACTTAAATATGAGACAAAAACACAGAATATTTAGTTGGGTATTGTGATGTATCCAAGCCATTAGTTTTATAATCTGTACATGGGATTAATCTCAGCAGCACATGGTTCTGTATCAGTTACGTGTGACATCCGTACAGGGGTTTTTTCACAAGAAATAGATCACTGTCCACACTGATCTTTAGTACAAGACAAATTGCTCTTGGTGTTGTCAAGTTTCTCCTGTAAGATTTCTTATAAGCTTTAGTACAAGACAAATTGCTCTTGATGTTGTCAAGTTTCTCCTGTAAGATTTCTTATAAGCTTTAGTACAAGGCAAATTGCTCTTGGTGTTGTCAAGTTTCTCCTGTAAGATTTCTTATAAGCTTTAGTACAAGGCAAATTGCTCTTGGTGTTGTCAAGTTTCTCCTGTAAGATTTCTTATAAGCTTTAGTACAAGGCAAATTGCTCTTGGTGTTGTCAAGTTTCTCCTGTAAGATTTCTTATAAGCTTTAGTACAAGAGAAATTGCTCTTGATGTTGTCAAGTTTCTCCTGTAAGATTTCTTATAAGCTTTAGTACAAGACAAATTGCTCTTGGTGTTGTCAAGTTTCTCCTGTAAGATTTCTTATAAGCTTTAGTACAAGGCAAATTGCTCTTGGTGTTGTCAAGTTTCTCCTGTAAGATTTCTTATAAGCTTTAGTACAAGAGAAATTGCTCTTGATTTTGTCAAGTTTCTCCTGTAAGATTTCTTATAAGCTTTAGTACACGACAAATTGCTCTTGGTGTTGTCAAGTTTCTCCTGTAAGATTTCTTATAAGCTTTAGTACAAGGCAAATTGCTCTTGATTTTGTCAAGTTTCTCCTGTAAGATTTCTTATAAGCTTTAGTACACGACAAATTGCTCTTGGTGTTGTCAAGTTTCTCCTGTAAGATTTCTTATAAGCTTTAGTACAAGACAAATTGCTCTTGGTGTTGTCAAGTTTCTCCTGTAAGATTTCTTATAAGCTTTAGTACACGACAAATTGCTCTTGATGTTGTCAAGTTTCTCCTGTAAGATTTCTTATAAGCTTTAGTACACGACAAATTGCTCTTGGTGTTGTCAAGTTTCTCCTGTAAGATTTCTTATAAGCTTTAGTACAAGGCAAATTGCTCTTGATGTTGTCAAGTTTCTCCTGTAAGATTTCTTATAAGCTTTAGTACAAGGCAAATTGCTCTTGGTGTTGTCAAGTTTCTCCTGTAAGATTTCTTATAAGCTTTAGTACAAGACAAATTGCTCTTGATGTTGTCAAGTTTCTCCTGTAAGATTTCTTATAAGCTTTAGTACAAGACAAATTGCTCTTGGTGTTGTCAAGTTTCTCCTGTAAGATTTCTTATAAGCTTTAGTACAAGACAAATTGCTCTTGGTGTTGTCAAGTTTCTCCTGTAAGATTTCTTATAAGCTTTAGTACAAGACAAATTGCTCTTGGTGTTGTCAAGTTTCTCCTGTAAGATTTCTTATAAGCTTTTAGTACAAGACAAATTGCTCTTGGTGTTGTCAAGTTTCTCCTGTAAGATTTCTTATAAGCTTTAGTACAAGACAAATTGCTCTTGGTGTTGTCAAGTTTCTCCTGTAAGATTTCTTATAAGCTTTAGTACAAGACAAATTGCTCTTGGTGTTGTCAAGTTTCTCCTGTAAGATTTCTTATAAGCTTTAGTACAAGGCAAATTGCTCTTGATGTTGTCAAGTTTCTCCTGTAAGATTTCTTATAAGCTTTAGTACAAGACAAATTGCTCTTGGTGTTGTCAAGTTTCTCCTGTAAGATTTCTTATAAGCTTTAGTACAAGACAAATTGCTCTTGGTGTTGTCAAGTTTCTCCTGTAAGATTTCTTATAAGCTTTAGTACACGACAAATTGCTCTTGATGTTGTCAAGTTTCTCCTGTAAGATTTCTTATAAGCTTTAGTACAAGACAAATTGCTCTTGGTGTTGTCAAGTTTCTCCTGTAAGATTTCTTATAAGCTTTAGTACAAGACAAATTGCTCTTGGTGTTGTCAAGTTTCTCCTGTAAGATTTCTTATAAGCTTTAGTACAAGACAAATTGCTCTTGGTGTTGTCAAGTTTCTCCTGTAAGATTTCTTATAAGCTTTAGTACAAGACAAATTGCTCTTGGTGTTGTCAAGTTTCTCCTGTAAGATTTCTTATAAGCTTTAGTACAAGACAAATTGCTCTTGGTGTTGTCAAGTTTCTCCTGTAAGATTTCTTATAAGCTTTAGTACAAGACAAATTGCTCTTGGTGTTGTCAAGTTTCTCCTGTAAGATTTCTTATAAGCTTTAGTACAAGGCAAATTGCTCTTGATGTTGTCAAGTTTCTCCTGTAAGATTTCTTATAAGCTTTAGTACAAGACAAATTGCTCTTGGTGTTGTCAAGTTTCTCCTGTAAGATTTCTTATAAGCTTTAGTACAAGACAAATTGCTCTTGGTGTTGTCAAGTTTCTCCTGTAAGATTTCTTATAAGCTTTAGTACACGACAAATTGCTCTTGATTTTGTCAAGTTTCTCCTGTAAGATTTCTTATAAGCTTTAGTACAAGACAAATTGCTCTTGGTGTTGTCAAGTTTCTCCTGTAAGATTTCTTATAAGCTTTAGTACAAGGCAAATTGCTCTTGATGTTGTCAAGTTTCTCCTGTAAGATTTCTTATAAGCTTTAGTACACGACAAATTGCTCTTGATTTTGTCAAGTTTCTCCTGTAAGATTTCTTATAAGCTTTAGTACAAGACAAATTGCTCTTGATGTTGTCAAGTTTCTCCTGTAAGATTTCTTATAAGCTTTAGTACAAGGCAAATTGCTCTTGATGTTGTCAAGTTTCTCCTGTAAGATTTCTTATAAGCTTTAGTACACGACAAATTGCTCTTGATTTTGTCAAGTTTCTCCTGTAAGATTTCTTATAAGCTTTAGTACAAGACAAATTGCTCTTGATGTTGTCAAGTTTCTCCTGTAAGATTTTTATAAGCTTTAGTACAAGGCAAATTGCTCTTGATTTTGTCAAGTTTCTCCTGTAAGATTTCTTATAAGCTTTAGTACACGACAAATTGCTCTTGATTTTGTCAAGTTTCTCCTGCATGATTTCTTATAAGCTTTAGTACAAGACAAATTGCTCTTGGTGTTGTCAAGTTTCTCCTGTAAGATTTCTTATAAGCTTTAGTACAAGACAAATTGCTCTTGGTGTTGTCAAGTTTCTCCTGTAAGATTTCTTATAAGCTTTAGTACAAGGCAAATTGCTCTTGGTGTTGTCAAGTTTCTCCTGTAAGATTTCTTATAAGCTTTAGTACAAGACAAATTGCTCTTGGTGTTGTCAAGTTTCTCCTGTAAGATTTCTTATAAGCTTTAGTACAAGACAAATTGCTCTTGGTGTTGTCAAGTTTCTCCTGTAAGATTTCTTATAAGCTTTAGTACAAGACAAATTGCTCTTGGTATTGTCAAGTTTCTCCTGTAAGATTTCTTATAAGCTTTAGTACAAGGCAAATTGCTCTTGGTGTTGTCAAGTTTCTCCTGTAAGATTTCTTATAAGCTTTAGTACAAGACAAATTGCTCTTGGTGTTGTCAAGTTTCTCCTGTAAGATTTCTTATAAGCTTTAGTACAAGGCAAATTGCTCTTGGTGTTGTCAAGTTTCTCCTGTAAGATTTCTTATAAGCTTTAGTACAAGGCAAATTGCTCTTGATGTTGTCAAGTTTCTCCTGTAAGATTTCTTATAAGCTTTAGTACAAGACAAATTGCTCTTGGTGTTGTCAAGTTTCTCCTGTAAGATTTCTTATAAGCTTTAGTACAAGGCAAATTGCTCTTGGTGTTGTCAAGTTTCTCCTGTAAGATTTCTTATAAGCTTTAGTACAAGACAAATTGCTCTTGGTGTTGTCAAGTTTCTCCTGTAAGATTTCTTATAAGCTTTAGTACAAGAGAAATTGATCTTGATGTTGTCAAGTTTCTCCTGTAAGATTTCTTATAAGCTTTAGTACAAGGCAAATTGCTCTTGGTGTTGTCAAGTTTCTCCTGTAAGATTTCTTATAAGCTTTAGTACAAGGCAAATTGCTCTTGATGTTGTCAAGTTTCTCCTGTAAGATTTCTTATAAGCTTTAGTACAAGACAAATTGCTCTTGGTGTTGTCAAGTTTCTCCTGTAAGATTTCTTATAAGCTTTAGTACAAGGCAAATTGCTCTTGGTGTTGTCAAGTTTCTCCTGTAAGATTTCTTATAAGCTTTAGTACAAGGCAAATTGCTCTTGATGTTGTCAAGTTTCTCCTGTAAGATTTCTTATAAGCTTTAGTACAAGGCAAATTGCTCTTGATTTTGTCAAGTTTCTCCTGTAAGATTTCTTATAAGCTTTAGTACAAGACAAATTGCTCTTGATGTTGTCAAGTTTCTCCTGTAAGATTTCTTATAAGCTTTAGTACA
Source organism: Oreohelix idahoensis (assembly GCA_024509875.1). Lineage (NCBI taxonomy): Eukaryota > Metazoa > Mollusca > Gastropoda > Stylommatophora > Oreohelicidae > Oreohelix > Oreohelix idahoensis. Next base: position 81,316 of record JAMPIV010018034.1, read on the forward strand.
AGACAAATTGCTCTTGATGTTGTCAAGTTTCTCCTGTAAGATTTCTTATAAGCTTTAGTACAAGGCAAATTGCTCTTGATTTTGTCAAGTTTCTCCTGTAAGATTTCTTATAAGCTTTAGTACACGACAAATTGCTCTTGATTTTGTCAAGTTTCTCCTGCATGATTTCTTATAAGCTTTAGTACAAGACAAATTGCTCTTGGTGTTGTCAAGTTTCTCCTGTAAGATTTCTTATAAACTTTAGTACAAGGCAAATTGCTCTTGATTTTGTCAAGTTTCTCCTGTAAGATTTCTTATAAGCTTTAGTACAAGACAAATTGCTCTTGGTGTTGTCAAGTTTCTCCTGTAAGATTTCTTATAAGCTTTAGTACAAGACAAATTGCTCTTGGTGTTGTCAAGTTTCTCCTGTAAGATTTCTTATAAGCTTTAGTACAAGACAAATTGCTCTTGGTGTTGTCAAGTTTCTCCTGTAAGATTTCTTATAAGCTTTAGTACAAGAGAAATTGCTCTTGATGTTGTCAAGTTTCTCCTGTAAGATTTCTTATAAGCTTTAGTACAAGGCAAATTGCTCTTGATGTTGTCAAGTTTCTCCTGTAAGATTTCTTATAAGCTTTAGTACAAGACAAATTGCTCTTGATGTTGTCAAGTTTCTCCTGTAAGATTTCTTATAAGCTTTAGTACAAGACAAATTGCTCTTGGTGTTGTCAAGTTTCTCCTGTAAGATTTCTTATAAGCTTTTAGTACAAGACAAATTGCTCTTGGTGTTGTCAAGTTTCTCCTGTAAGATTTCTTATAAGCTTTAGTACAAGACAAATTGCTCTTGATGTTGTCAAGTTTCTCCTGTAAGATTTCTTATAAGCTTTAGTACAAGACAAATTGCTCTTGATGTTGTCAAGTTTCTCCAGTAAGATTTCTTATAAGCTTTAGTACAAGACAAATTGCTCTTGGTGTTGTCAAGTTTCTCCTGTAAGATTTCTTATAAGCTTTAGTACAAGACAAATTGCTCTTGATGTTGTCAAGTTTCTCCTGTAAGATTTCTTATAAGCTTTAGTACAAGACAAATTGCTCTTGATGTTGTCAAGTTTCTCCTGTAAGATTTCTTATAAGCTTTAGTACAAGACAAATTGCTCTTGATGTTGTCAAGTTTCTCCTGTAAGATTTCTTATAAGCTTTAGTACAAGACAAATTGCTCTTGATTTTGTCAAGTTTCTCCTGTAAGATTTCTTATAAGCTTTAGTACAAGACAAATTGCTCTTGATTTTGTCAAGTTTCTCCAGTAAGATTTCTTATAAGCTTTAGTACAAGAGAAATTGATCTTGATGTTGTCAAGTTTCTCCTTTAAGATTTCTTATAAGCTTTAGTACAAGATACACTTCACTTAATGTAGTCAAGTTTTCTCTTCCAGAAAGTTTCTATCAGCTTTAGTACAAGATAATCTGGAAGTTGTCTGTTGTTTCGTATATAAATTTTTCACTGATCTCTACTTTGCTACACTTCTGCTGTTGATGTTTTTGCTTTGCTGATCAGAAAACTTCATGTCATAGTAGGGCGGGGACATTCCCATTAATCTTATCACTTTAGATTGACTTCACACCTGCTACTATCACCTGCCATATTTTCTTTATACTTATCACTTTAACATATTTCACAGTTCCTTTACACTTATCATTTTATGTAATTTCACATTTATTTAACACTTGTCACTTTATGCATATTTCAGATTTATTGAACACTTGTCACTTTATGCATATTTCAGATTTATAACACTTGTCACTTTATGCATATTTCAGATTTATTGAGCACTTGTCACTTTATGCATATTTCAGATTTATTGAACACTTATCACTTTATGCATATTTCACATTCCTCTTACAGTTGTCACTGTAGCACCTCTCAAAGTCCTGTTACACTTGTTACTGTCAGTGAACATCCTTTACACTTGCTGATGTCATTAAACAATACCAGTTGTTTTGTTTATTACAGAGAACAGTTCATTTACTTTGAAAAAAACAAAAAGTAATGTAGACATCCAGCTGAGAGGAACAAGAAAGCCAGTTGTCCCTTTTTTAATCCTTCCCAATTTTTTCCATCAAGTATCATCGGACCACCACTGGCCCTACCTTCACATCTCCTTGTGTTTATTTTTTCTTTCTTGTTTGTTTGTTGTTTTTGTGTGTGCTAGAAGTCTGCAGCAGAAAGTGTTATATGTTTTTGTGTGTGCTTGAAGTCTGCAGCAGAAAGTGTTAAATGTTTTTGTGTGTGCTTGAAGTCTGCAGCAGAAAGTGTTATATGTTTTTGCATGTGCTAGAAGTCTGCAGAGGAAAGTGTTATATGTTTTTGTGTGTGCTAGAAGTCTGCAGCAGAAAGTGTTATATGTTTTTGTCATAACGATTTTACAGCTGTAGCTATTTTGTTGACTTGGCGAGGTTTGAAAGCCTTGAACTGAACCTCTTTCTAACGGAGCTCTAGTTTTATTGACCACCAGAAACCACATAATGTACAAGACATAAGTGCATCCATAACAATGTTAAAGCCCCCACACTATACATTTATTTCTCATTCTGCCACTCCAGGTTTGTGAGCTATAAATAGCCATGCTTATTAAGGTTATTCATGTCACCATTTGTACCATTTTTTAAACATTGTGCTTTTTTTAAATTTTTGTCTTTGTTGCTGTATAAAAAGAAAGCAGTCTCATGTGAAGCTTTATCTTCTGGCATGGACATAATGGTACTAATACACTGAGAAGTCATGCTTTATATTAATACATTATGTGTGTGTGTGAAGTCATGGTTTGTATTAACACATTAACTACTGAATTGGAAAACACGCTGTGGCGTAATTAAGTTTTGTTCCCATTTTCACCCTGTAGGTGTATGCACAAATTAAGCTGTAGTTTTCGTAATTGCTTACACGCTTACATATTTTTATGAATTATACGTCATTTTAAAGATAAATGAATGTACTATTACAACAAGCTGAAAAAATTTTGTTTATAGGTATGGTAAATATTATTAATAATATTAATTGATTGAAAGACAAACAAAGTTTCAATTTTTTTTAAAATTATCAACATATCAACATGTTGTTTTACACCACTTCCATAAAATATTGGTAACTAACCCAAAACGCTGAAAAATATGAACATAATATCAATTTTCCAGTGTTCTACAACAACCATGCTTTGGGAATTTGTTTTCCGGTGGCAACTTAAAATCTCGAACCAGATCAGAAATTGTTTCAGTACATTTTTCATTCGATTTATTATTACTAAACATAGATCGACGCTCTGAGCGGCTCGCAGTCCAAATGATAGGATTTCATAAGCCGGTCCCACCGGCTCCCGGTAGTTAATGTGTTATTACATTATGTGTGTGTGTGTGAAGTCATGCTTTGTATTAATACATTGTGTGTGTATGTGTGAAGTCATGCTTTGTATTAATACATTGTGTGTTTGTCTGAAGTCATGGTTTGTATTAATGCATAGTGTGTGTGCAGTCATGTTTTGTATTAATACATTGTGTGTGTGAAGTCATGCTTTGTATTAATGCATTGTGTGTGTGAAGTCATGGTTTGTATTAATACTGTGTGTGTGTGTGTGTGTGTGTGTGAAGTCATGGTTTGTATTTATATGTTATGTTTTAAGCCATGGTTTTTATTAAAACATTTGTGTGGATCCATGTTAATGTATTGTATGTAAAGTCAAGGATTAAATTAATACAATGTACAGATCCACAACCGTTTATCTCAAATTCTGATATTTGAAAATCTCTGAACATCAAAATAAATTAAAACTGAGAATCATAAAGTGTTATATATATTCTGCATTTCTGTATGGTGCAGAAACATGGACGATGAATAAGCATTTGGAAGAAAGAATTGAGGCTCTTGAAATGTGGATATATAGAAGAATGGGGCGTATCTCATGGAAAGAGAAGAAAACAAATAAGAAGGTCCTAGAAAATCTAGGTATGAAAAGAGAACTAATGAGGGAGGTCAAAGTTCGGCAGCTAAAATACTTTGGCCACATAAAAAGGCATAACACCTTGCAGAAGACCATAACAGAAGGGAGAGTTGAAGGCAAACGTGCAAGGGGAAGACAGCGCTATAAGTGGGAAGATAACATCAAGAGATGGACAGGAAAGAGTCTATCAGAGTGCACCACCAAGACAAGAGACAGAAGACGTTGGAGATCCATTACAGCCAACCTTCGTTGTGGAGATGGCAACTGATGATGATGATGATGAACATCAAAATAAAGACAACAGCAAATGTTATGGATTTTTAGTAGGGCTATTGTTTGGTCATGAGTTGGGTGACATCTGAAATTTAAAAAATCCCAGTTTCTGAAACATTCTAGCCCCAAAGCATTTAGGATAAAGGTTTACTGACCTGTATGTGAAACCATGATTTAAAGTAATACATTGTGTGGGAAGTTATTATTTGTTTTAATTCACTGTGAAGTTATTATCTGTTTTAATTCACGGTGTGAAAAGTTATTATTTGTTTTAATTCATTGTGTGTGAACTTATTATTTGTGTTAATTCACTGTGTGTAAAGTTATTACTTGTTTTAATTCACTATGTGTGAAGTAATTTTTTGTATTAAATCATTGTATGTGAAGTTATTTTTTTGTTTTAATTCACTGTGTGTAATGTTATTATTTGTTTTAATTCCCTGTGTGTAAAGCTATTTTTTGTTTTAATTCACTGTGTGGGAAGTTATTATTTGTTTTAATTCACTGTGTGAAGCTATTATTTGTTTTAGTTCACTGTGTGTGAAGTTATCATTTGTTTTAATTCACTGTGTGTGAAGCTATTATTTGTTTTAATTCACTGTGTGTGAAGTTATTATTTGTTTTAATTCACTGTGTGTGAAGTTATTATTTGTTTTAATACATTGTCATTGTGCATCAAAGTATTGTTTCTTTATTAATGCACTTAGTATCTAGCCATAGTTCAGCATTAATGCATTGTTTGTGGCATTGTGATTCCAGCATTAATACATTGTGTGTAGACATTTTATGTACAAAGGATTGTTTATGGTTTTGAAACCTTATCCATATGTGGTTAATGTTAGCATGTTACACTGATGTCATAATTTGATTTGTTTTCTGCCACACAAAATGTCCAATTTTGATTTGTGTTATGCTAAACAAAATGTATAAATGTGATTTATGTTCTGCCTCACAAAATGTCTAATTTTGATTTGTTTTCTGCCACACAAAATGTCTAATTTTGATTTATGTTCTGCCACACAAAATGTCTAGCTTGGACTGCTATGCAACTGTCGTGTTTTAAGAAGCTATGCAGAGACTTAGTTCTGTTTTATACATTTGCTTTGAACGACAAAATGTTACACATATCATTGTCAGATCTGAGATGAGAATTTTCCCATTCTGTGTTTAGTGTGGGCACACTCATGACGACCACTAACATTGTTTGTTTGTCATTACTTGATATCTTGTCTGCTTTTCGTTGCATTAATGTGTTTAAAAAGATGTATGTGTTTATCTGACTATGTGTGTGAGTGAGGAGAAGTTTGGTGATTTAAAATACATGTTCTGACATAATGAGAGAGTTTAGTAAGACGTATATAATCAAAAATTAATGAGACATCTTTACTAGCAAAAGCGTGGGTCAGCTGTAATATATGATGTGTTTACTGTGGCCTACGCATTTTATGATTTAAATGTGAATTTTTCTCTGATTTACCACTATTTACACAAGTTATTTATTAGTAAATGTACGAGATACTTGCTTAGTTCTGGCTAGTTTTATTGGACACATTCAGAATCTGCAGTACACATTGTGTATATAAAACTGTGTACTGTACACTGACATTTTGGTAGAATGTGATGAGACTGTACACTGACATGTTGGTAGAATGTGATGAGACTTAAATGGTATGTCTGTTGTACAAACAGTTTTAGACAGATTGTTGTACATACACTGTCTGCTGTACTGACACCTACAGATATATAGACAATGTCTGCTGTACTGATACTTACAGGTATGTAGACAATGTCTGCTGTACTGACACTTACAGGTATGTAGACAATGTCTGCTGTACTGACACTTACAGGTATGTAGACAATGTCTGCTGTTTGGACACTTACAAATATGTAGACAATGTCTGCTATATGGACACTTAACAGATATATAGACAGTGTCTGCTGTATGGATACTTACAGATATATAGACATTGTCTGCTGTACTGACACTTACAGGTATATAGACAATGTCTGCTGTACTAACACTTATAGATATATAGACACTGTCTGCTGTACTGCCACTTACAGATATACAGACATTGTCTGCTGTACTGACACATGTAGATATATGGGACACTGTATAGGCTGCTATGGAAACACGGTTGTACAGACAGTCTTTTATAGAGTCAACCTCTGTGTTGCCACTTTTAGACAGTCAGTCACGCAGACACTGGCTGCATAGACACTTTTGGACAGCTTCTTTCTTCTTCTTCTTCGATCCTTAACCACCGACCGTCAAAGCAGTCAGTGGCCATCACGCCTAGTGGCGTCTTGTAGGGCAACAACAAATTGATTCCACTTTGCACGGTCGGTGGTCATCCTTCGTACAGTGCCCCAACTCTGGTTCATTCTTTGCATCTCAGCCTCCACAGTCCTCCGCCAAGTTGTTTTTGGTCGGCCTCTCTTTCGCTTTCCTTCAGGGGTCCAAAGCATAGCTGTTCTTGTGATGGCATCGGGGTCTCTTCTGAGGACATGACCAACCCAGCTCCAGCGTCTGCCAGCTATGATGGTATGCATGTCCTCTTGCTTGCTACGAGTAAGCAGATCTTGGTTGGTGATGGTATTCGGCCAAAAGATTCGGTGAATTTTTCTTAGGCATGTTGTGTGAAAAGAGGACAATTTTGACATTTCTTTCTCTGTGACTCTCCAGCATTCCGCACCATAGAGAAGCACAGAAAGCACGCAACTCTGGTATAATCTTAATTTTGTGCTTGTGCTGTATTGGGAGGACTTCCAGATGTTATTTAGGCTAAAGAAGGCTGTTCTTGCCTTATTCATTCTGATGTTGATGTCTTTGCCTGCCCCACCATCTGGTGTTACTATGCTTCCTAGGTATGTGAAGGTATCTGTCTGTACCAGTTGCTGATTCCTTATTGATATGGGCTCAGGGTTGCTCACATTGAGCGTCATGACCTCAGACTTCTTTAAATTGATGTTCAAGCCCACCTGCTGGCTAAATTTATTAAGTCTATCCGTTTTTTCCTGGATGTGTTGATGTGAATGTGCCAGCAGTGCAATGTCATCTGCATATTCCAGATCTTCCAATGTTGAAAATGTAGTCCATCTTATTCCTCTTGGACTGCCCTCTGTTGTCTGGCGCATCACCCAGTCTATGACTGTTAAAAATAGAGTGGTTGATAAGGGGCATCCCTGTCGTACTCCTGTCTTCACCTCGAAGGTTAGGTTGCTCTGCCCAACACTACACGTAAAGTTGGCATAGAGGCTTTTTATGATTGACACTATGCAGCTTGGAATTCCATAAGCCCTCAGTATTTTCCATAGACTGTCCCTGTGTATGCTGTCAAAAGCCTTTTCAAAATCAACAAAATTTATGTAAAGCTGTCTTTGCCATTCTGAGCACTGCTCTATAATGTTCCTGAGAGTGAATATATGGTCTACACATCTTCTGTTCTTTCTAAATCCTGCTTGTTCTTTCCTCAGTTTGTAGTCTACTGCCTTTGAAATTCTCTGTATAATTATCCTGCCTAGTATTTTGCTGGGAACTGAGAGAAGAGTGATTCCTCTCCAATTATTGCAGTCTGAAAGATCTCCCTTCTTGGGCAATTTGACAATTATTCCTTTGTTCCACTCTGATGGTGTTGTCCCCGTTTTCCAGACTTGTGCAAATAGTGGTTCTAATAAATCTGCTGCTAGCTCAGGGTCTGTCTTAAATAGCTCTGCATTTAAGTTATCATGGCCCGGAGCTTTACCGTTCTTTAACCCTTTGATTGCTGTGATGATTTCTTCTTTTCGTGGAATGTCTGTATTTACATCTAGATCGTTTTCAGCCTCAGGAACATTCAATTGTGTCTTTGGTATTTCCTTGTTCAGAGTTTCTCTGAAGTGCTCTGCCCATCTTGTTTCCTGTCCCTCTGCTGTCTTAATGAGATTTCCTTGCTTATCTCTTACTAATGTAATATTGTTTGCACCTTGTTTTCCGCTGATGAATTTAGTTATTTTGTATACTGTGCTTTGTTCATTTCTCAGTGCTGCCTCTTCTGCCTGTTTTGCAAGATCGTCTAGGAAATTCCTTTTGTTGGCTCGGGTTTGGCGTTTAACTTCCCTGTCCAGTTGACTGTACTGTTCGCTATATAGTTGCTTTAACCTGGGGGTCTTCGCTTCTGTTTTCTTTCTTTTCATTTCCTTTCTCATCTTTATGGTGTTTAGTGTTTCTGGTGTTATCCAGTCTTGCTTCTTCCTTTCCTGGAATCCTAAGCATGATTTGCTACTTTCCTTATATATTGTTGAAATGGTGTTAAAATTCTGGTCTATATCATCAGTCAATGTCTTTTCCTGGCTTTTGGCAAATTGATATCGTTTCTTAATGTCGGCCGCAAAAGCTTTTCTGGTAAGGGGGTCCTTCAATTTGCTGATGTCAAACCTTTTCTGCGTAGTTACAGTTGGTCCAGCCCTTCTTAGTTTCACTTTCAGTTTTGCAACTACTAAATGGTGATCGCTTCCCACATCTGCACCTCTTCTTACCTTCACATCTTGTAATGCATGTCTCCATCTACCGTTAACCATGATGTGGTCTATCTGGTTTCTGTCCCGACCATTTGGTGATTCCCATGTTAACTTGTGAATTTCCTTATGTGGGAAAAGTGTTCCTCCAATGACCAGGTTGTTAATGCTACAGAAACTTATTAGCTTATCCCCATTTTCGTTTGCTATTCCGCTGCCGCATTTCCCCATTGTTCTTTCATTATATGTATTGTGTGTACCAACTTTCGCATTGAGGTCTCCCATTACTATAACAAGATCATATCTAGGTGTGTCCTCCATTTCTTTCTGCAGTTGTTGATAGAATTCATCCTTGACCTCCTCATCGCTATCATTCGTTGGTGCGTAGCATTGTATTATTGTAGTGTTGGTGAATCTCCCTCTCAATCTCAATCGTATCAGTCTGTTGTTGATGGGTTTCCATTCCAGTAATGTCCTTTCTATTCCTTTCTGTAGAATAATGGTTACGCCTTCACTGTGCTGTCCATCCTCTCTGCCAGAGTAAAGTACTGTTTCTCCTGTTGCTGTTTTAACTTTTCCTGCCCCTGTCCATCTGCTCTCGCTTATCCCCAGGATGTGTAACCTATAGTTTCTCATTTCTGCCGTGACCTGTTTTGGACAGCTTATGCAAACATTATCTGCTACATAGAGACTTTTAGACTTATACTGACAGTGCTGTACTGACACATTTAGACAGTCTATAATACAAACAGACCTGTTGTCTGGACACTTTTAAACTGTTATTTTGACATGGTCTAAAATTATTTTTGAATGAGTCAGACATGTTACTGCTGGATAGACAGTATATTATATAGGTACTGCTGAATAAACACATAGTCTATTTTACAGACACTCACTGCTGCATGGGAACTTTATTATACAGATGCTTGTCTGCTGTATTAACACTTTTAGACACTATTATACAGACAATATCTGCTGTATAAACACTTTTAGAGACTATTATACAGACAATGTCTACTGTATAAACACTTATACAGACAATATCTGCTGTATAAACACTTTTAAATACTACTATACAGACAATATCTGCAGTATAAACACTATTAGACACTATTACACAAACAATATCTGCTGTATAAAGACTATTACACAGATGATACCTGCAGTATAAACACTTTTAGACACTATTACACAGATGATATCTGCTGTATAAACACTTTTAGACACTTACACAGACAATATATGCTGTATAAACACTTTTAGACACTTACACAGACACTATCTGCTGTATAAACACTTTTAGACACTATTACACAGACAATATCTGCTGTATAAACACTTTTAGAGACTATTACACAGATGATATCTGCTGTATACTTTTAGACACTATTACACAGATAATATCTGCTGTTTAAGCACTTTTAGACACTTACACAGATGATATCTCAGTCTGCAGTATAAACACTTTTAGACACTATTACACAGACAATATCTGCTGTATAAACACTTTTAGACTTTGTTTTATATACGTGCTAGTGTCAAGGCATTTAGACGGTATTTTACACAGACATTGACCGTCGTTGAGTGGATACTTTGATGTAGTTTTATTGTCCAAATTTTTCAGCTATATATATATATATATACACTTTTAGACATTCTGTTATACACTGTTGGTTGAATGCAGTCTTCTGTATACACTGTCTGCCACTATTAGACAATCAAAATATTTTGTCTGCTGTAATCTAACTATTGAGCTGGTGACAGAAAGCCTTGGCCAAATGAGAACAAAATCATTTGTTTGTGTGCTTGTTACAACTGGACTCTCAGTGTCTGGACTGTCAGTATATCATCTGGACATTGCTCATGGATGTTTGCTAGAAACGGTACTGTAAGTGTGTCAGGTGGATGAGATGTTGAGTTTTCTTCTTCTTCATATACCATGCCTGGTGGCATAGGCTATCATGCCTCTCCACAACTTCCTGTCTCCAGTACTGTTTATCAGTTTTGTTGAGTATAGGAGGTGGACATTGCTGATTTGTGTGTAACAATGCTGTAGGTATGTCAGGTTTACTGCTACAAGTATTATTATGTCAGTGTTTGACTCTAAGTATGTCATGTGGACAGTCATATGTCAGGTGTACACCTTTTGATTATGTCAATGTTTGACTGTAAGTATGTCATGTGGACAAAGCCACTTCTGTCTATCGGACCTTTGCCTTTAGGTCGTCCGTCAGGCTAGTAGTGTCTTTACTTCTCTGCTTATTCAGGATATTTTGAAGTCTGGTATACAATTCTTCTTTCAGAGGTTCCATGACATTAGCTGGTGCATAACATTGGATGATGTTCATCTGTATTTCCATTTTGGCTGATGTTTGTGATATTGGGTCTGTGTCTCATTGTTTCCCATTCTTTAATTACCTTCTTTGCTTCCTAAGACAGCATTAGAGCTATACCTTCACTATGAGGTACACTTCCTTCCTCGTGTCTTGAGGATAGTACTGTTTCTCTTGTGGTCAGTTTCTTTTCTTCCATTCCCTTTCTATCTTGGTTCACATAGTTTCCTATTTCTGCTGCCAGCTGTGAAGTTTCCCCTTGTTTGTTTTGTGTGTAACATTCCAAGTGACCAATCTGAAAGAATAGGTCAGTCAACAGTCCAGACTTCACTCTCTTTTCTCTGGACTACCTCAGAAACCTTCTCAATAGAGGATCTTCTTTTATCTTGGATGGTTGATTTGAATTAATTGCTTGGGATGACCTGTACATGTTTTTCTGGTATTACATTTCTACAGGATGATGTAGCCCGGCCCCAAGCCCAACCTTCCTTAGTCACCATCTGGGACATGCCTGGTAATGCATCTTGTTACTGCTATTTGCTCCTCTATTAGGCCACAAAGCACAAGGAAGATGTGTTGAATATCAAGGAGCAAAGAGTAAGATGACTTTGCTCTGCCAAGCATGTTCTTACACGTGTCTTAATAAAGGTTATGTGTGGGATTTGCAGCCTCACCATGCTACAGAAACCACAACTACAACAGCATAAGAGGTGCTTTGATGCATTATTATGCAGTGGTTGCATATGTTCTTTAAGGAGCAAACAAGAAAGAAGAAACGATCTGTCCAATGACATTATACCTCGTGAGGAAGACATAGTCCAGGGGAGCAAGACCAGTATTATAAAATCATTTGGTTGGAGTAACCTCTGTTCCTTGGTCATGTCCAATGTGTGCATAACTACAAACCTCAAATGGTCATTCATAACACACTTATCACTAACAGCTGTGCACACTTACAAACCACGGTCATTCACAATAAGCACTATCACTAACAGCTGTGCACACCTACAAACCACAAACAGCCATTCATAACACACTTATCACTAACAGCTGTGCACACCTACAAACCACAGACAGTCATAATGCACTATCACTAACAGCTGTGCACAACTGCAAACCACAAACAGCCATTCACAATAAGCTCTATCACTAACAGCTGTGCACATCTACAAAACCACAAACACTCATTCACAGTAGACTATCACAATTCAATCTATCACCAACAGCAACTTAATTCACATGGCTGACAGCTGTTTAGACTATGCCATTTATTGACAGAAATGTGGACACTTCATGCCAATGATAACATCTAGACAGTGGCACCTTAGACCATGTCTTCCTTGACAGCAACTAGACTAGATCCATGAGTGACAGCTGTTTAGACAGTTATTTGTACTGACAGTTTAGGCAGTACACATCACTGATGGCAGATTAGACCCCGTTGTCTGTACTGACATCAACTTAGGCAAGATCTACCATTAACAACATCTAGAAAGCACTGAAGTATAAAATCCAAACAGACAAGATAAAAACAATCAAAGAATTGTAACCATATGTCATGTACTCAATTTTTGACAAGTAACAAATAAATATCATGTCTTGCTTCCATCAAACTTTGGTCTTGAGAGTATTGCTTGATATTTTTGGTTTCTTTTGTTCGTTCTTCAAATTTCTGCATTAAGTTGGGAAGGTCACTTTGTTTTGTTAACAAACCACTGCCCTTCTATCCTCTACCACTACCCTTCTATCTTATATTTTCTATCACTACCCTTCTATTCTCTACCACCACCCTTCTATTCTCTACCACTATCCTTCTATTCTATACCACTACCCTTCTATTCTCTACCACTACCCTTCTATTCTATACCACTACTCTTCTATTCTCTACCACTACCCTTCTATTCTCTAACACTGTCCTTCTGTTCTCGACCACTACCCTTCTATTCTCTACCACTGCCTATCTATTCTCTATCACCGCCCTTCTCTACTGCTACCCTTCTATTCTCTACTACCCTTCTATTCTCTACTACCCTTCTATTCTCTACCACTACCCTTCTATTCTCTAACACTGTCCTGTTCTCTACCACTACCCTTCTATTCTCTACCACTACCCTTCTGTTCTCTACGACTGCCCTTCTGTTCTCTACTACTGCCCTTCTATTCTCTACTACCCTTCTATTCGCTAACACTGTCCTTCTATTCTCTACCACTACCCTTCTATTCTCTACCACTACCCATCTATTCTCTAAAACTACCCTTCTATTCTCTACCACTACCCTTCTATTCTCTACCACTACCCTTCTATTCTCTAACACTGTCCTTCTGTTCTCTAACACTGTCCTTCTGTTCTCTACCACTACCCTTCTATTCTCTACGACTACCCTTCTATTCTCTACGACTGCCCTTCTATTCTCTACTACTGCCCTTCTGTTCTCTACCACTACCCTTCTATCCTCTACTACTACCCTTCTATTCTCTACCACTACCCTTCTTTTCTCTACCACTACCCTTCTATTCTCTACTACTGTTGCGGGTCTTTATATTATATTTAGATGAGTATCTCGTTGACTCAGACCAAGTCCAGTTAAGGGTATGTAATTGTTACGCACAAATAATTACTTTTTCCAAAGTCTTTGTATGATCATTTTTCGTATGTATGATCATTTTTTTGACTGAAATGTGTATTATGTTTTTTACAGTCAAAGGGACATGACCCGAGTTATTGAGACTACAATTTTTTAGGAGTTTGCCTTCTCTTGTATAGAGACACGTTCGGTCTATAATTTCTTGAACGAAGCGTGACCATATCTCCTTATTTGGTAGTATCAGTCAACTGTGGTAGATGTCTGAAACATGTCTTAACGCTTCTGTTCATGACCATAAAAGGTGCGACTGTGTAAGACTTTTATCTCGAATGTTCTTAAAATCGCTTTGTGTGAATTGATACTCACGTAGATGAGTTCTGCGCATGTCAAAAACTGGGAGTTCGTTCTGTGTGTTCCGCCCAGCTGGGCAGTTTAGAAATGGTCTGAGTAGCGAGCGGACGCAACCTGCGTCTTGTGATTTTCTGAGGGAAATACGTTGTCTTTGTGAGTTAGTTAGCTAACTAGACTATTTCCCAGTATTATTCAAGCCTGCCTGGAGGCATATGTTCGTGGTTGATTTTCCGAAATAAGGTAATTCCTCTTGTATCGAACTTTATGCTATCATCTAGAAGTTCGTCATTTTGTCGCTCTCTGCTCGCCTGTGTGATTCCAAAATGGAGAGGTACTTTGACTAGGATTAAGTCACCGGTATCTTTATACCTGAACTAGTTATATATATGGGTCGCTCTAGACCAACAAGACTATTGTCTGTGTTCCAGGATTCGTTATATCAGAGATCACGTCCAAGTCAGATGGTTAGACTTAGAAACGTTATAAAGGTCGGTATGACCTGTATGCCCAGTATGCTATTCACGTGCAGACAGTAAACGGACTTATTGTATACATCTGATCTGCTAGCATCAGAAAGGGAGCATTTATTATTGTCTATGAACATTGAAGATCTGCAGCTGACACTGTTGCAGAAGTTATATATATTATTGATACAGCTTCACGAACCAGAACTTTATGATATCTGTTTACAATACAACTATTGAGTATTGAATCCTACATGACTATCAGTTAATATGATTTTGAATGCTGCATTCGTTATACTATGCCGGTGATGACATAAATATCATGACTGTTTTGTGGCGTGCAATAAATGGTATAAACCTAAAGCGAAGTTACCATTTCTATGACTCTACACGTCATGTTGCCTGTGGTGTACCCTGTGAACTGTTCTACTGCAACACACACAGCAACATTCTAAATCAGAGCAGTTTACGAGAGCAGATATGGATCAACGTTGGATCATTGTCCTAAGAATGCTGATCACATCCTGTTCTGAACTGTGCTGACGTTGAGTGCACTGATAATTAAGAGGTGACTTGTGATATTATTATACATTTGATAATACAAGTTGGTGTCAAGTCTTGTTTCCCACAGAGATTGGAGTAAACATAGTGATTATACAAGCACTTTATTAAGTCTTGTTGCTATTAAGATTGAAATAAGATAATTAATTATTTCAGGTTCTGTACTCACATTTTAGACATCATGTCTACATTTGAGTACTTTATTGAGCAGGGTAAAGCCCTTGGGAAGACAAGTGATAAATTAGAAGAATTTGCGACTGTTCAATATGCCAAGGCATTGAAGTCGGAAGAAAAGAAAATGAAAGAACTAACTGAACAAAAGAGAATAGATGCTGAAAATTTAAAACTGCAGATGCAGGTAGATGAAAAAAGATTACAAATGGAAATGGAAAAACAAAAAAGAGAAGCAGAATCTCAGGAGAAGAGACTTCAGGCTGAGGCTGAAAATAAGAGACTTGAAAAAGAGGCTGAAAATAAGAGACTTGAAAAAGAGGCTGAAAATAAGAGACTTGAAAAAGAGGCTGAAAATAAGAGACTTGAAAAAGAGGCTGAAAATAAGAGACTTGAAAAAGAGGCTGAAAATAAGAGACTTGAAATAGAGGCTGAAAATAAGAGACTTGAAATAGAGGCTGAAAATAAAAGATTAGAAAAACAAGCTCAGGCTGAAGAAAGAAAGTTACAGGCTGAGGCTGAAGAAAGAAGGTTACAAAGAGAAGCTGATGAGAGAAAAGCAAAAATGGAGCATGAAGAAAAAACTCATAGCTTTAGAGTTAGAGAAGTTAAAGTTATTGAACGCTGGTAATGCTAATGATGCAAATAGGGTGTCAGATAAGACTAATGCTAAGGATTTCAAGCTTAATCTACCAGCATTTAATCCCTCAATCGATGATATAACATTTTATCTAGATAGATTTGAAAGTGCATGTAATGTGCATAATATAGATAAAACATTATATGTTTATCATCTGTCCAAGATACTTAGAGGTGATGCTTTGACTTTGTTGAGTATGGTAGATGTGCCTGACAAAAACAACTATGAGGTTGTCAGGGCGGCATTGTTAAAGAAGTACCAACTTAACGAGGACGGATATCATCTTAAATTTAAAAACATGTTACCAGAAACTGGAGTTGAATTCTCTGAATTCATCTCAAGCATACGTCTTACTTTTTTACGATGGATTGAGTTGTCTAAGACAGAAAGTACATTTGAAGCCCTCATGGACTTACTACTTAGAGACAAGGTCATGTCTTCTGTTAATGAAGCTTTTCTTTCTTTTCTTCATGAGCGTAAGCCTAAAAACATAAAAGAAATGGAAGAATACTGTAGCCAGTATGTTACTGCGCATCCGCACATAACCATTAGCAACTCTAAGGTGAAAGAAGGTCTGCCAGTTGCTTCGGCAGCACCTTATGGCCCAAATTTTATGCGTAAATTTCAGGGTAGCCAGCAAAATTTCAATAAAAAGAGTAACCGTAATTATGCCCAGAATCATAGTAATCAATTCCAGGGTGATTCTTCTTCCCAGAACTGGAGACAACCTAATACTACACGTTATTCTACTCCGGTTAACTTTAGAAATTTCCACAAAGGTAATCGGCATAGAGGAAAATATTTTTCGCAGAGACCTCAATACCAAGATAATAGAGGTTCTCAACAGCATAGAGATGGTAATGACAGTTATGGAAACTGGAACTCAAACCAGGATAAAAATTACAGTAGGGACTTTAATGATAATTGCAGAGGCAATAATGGTCGCGGTAGATCGCAACATAAGAGAAAAAAATATCAACAGACAAACGCTGTTCAACAAGAATCTCAGGGAGCAGATAAGCAGGTTAATAATGATAAAGACCATAATGCTATCGGATGCTCATCTTTTGATTTTGGTAGGGCAAATAAATGTATCCAATGCAGTACTTTATTTGATCCGAAGACCGTTAGTACTCTAAGCTGTGGTCATCCTTTGCCCGCTCTTCCTGCTAATGTTGCTCATGATGGGAGAGGTTCTCTTATATTACATAAGGGGCTTGTAAATAGTAATCCAGTCTCGGTGTTGTTTGATTCTGGATGTACTACTGTCGGCGTTAGGCAATCTCTTGTAGATCCATCCTGTGCTACAGGAAAGGTCATCAAATGTGTCACATTTGGTGGCACGTTGGAAAAATATCCTACTGCCATAATACATATTGCTACTCCTTTCTTCACGGGAGAGGTCCACGCGTGTCTACTTCCAAACCCTATTGCGGACCTTATTATTGGTCGTATTCACGGAGTTAGGGAATGTACCCCACAGCAGATCGCTGTTTGGGAAGAGCAAAACATTGAAGCTACCAATGCGGTGGTCACAAGAGCACATGCTCTGGATCCACCTCAAACTTCATTAACTACTAATGATGAAGTAAATGACCAAGATAGTCACTTGACTATTACACGTGACTCATTTATCAAATTGCAAGAAGAAGATCCTTCTTTACAAAAATTCTTCATTCTAGCAAAAAAAAGGTGATCCTAATCAAAATACTAATAGAAAGTCTTGGATTTCTATGAAGAACGGCGTACTTGTACGTATAGTACAAGACTCGACTACGTCCACTCATTCACAAATTCTTGTGCCTAAGAGCATGAGATTGCAAATATTGCAACATGCTCATGACTCGCAATGTGCTGGACATATGGGTTTTTCCCGTACAAAGTCGAGGGTTCTTGCGGCTTTCTTTTGGCCATTTGTGAGCAAGGACATACGAATTTACTGTCGCTCTTGCAAAGTATGTCAGGAGGTCAAATCTAAAGGACCACGACATGCTGCGCCTATCCAGGCTGCTGACATTCCTATTCGCCCTTTTCAAAAAATGGCAATAGATATTATCGGTCCTTTTAGAATTAAGTCGGCTAGAGGACATCAATTTATTCTTACATGTGTCGATATGTGCACACGTTGGCCAGAGGCAATACCTCTCAAGAGCATCTCAACTGCTGATATCGCAGACGCTCTTTGGCTGATATTTTCTCGCTTGGGTTTTCCCGGAGAAATATTGTCAGACCATGGCACTCAACTTATATCAGACACTATGTCACAGGTAATGTCTATGCTACACATTAAAAGGTCTCTCAGCAGTATCTATCACCCAATGTCTAATGGGTTGGTCGAACGTTTAAATAGGACTCTGAAAACTTTACTTGGTAAAATAACTGAGGATCATCCTCAGGATTGGGACAGGGTCTTACCCGCGGCTCTCTTTGCGTATAGAGAGGTCCCCAATGAACATACAGGGTTTTCCCCTTTTGAACTTGTCTTTGGCGCGCAACCGCGCGGCCCTATGTCTTTACTTCACGATCTAATCACTGCCGATAATATTAGCGATGAGACTCAATCTTCTTATGAGTACGTCATTGCTCTTAGGCAAAAGATCATCGAGGCATGCAAACTAGCAACTTCGTCTTCCGAATTTGCTAAAGAAAAGGCAAGGCAGTTTGCAAATAAGAATAGATGTCTACGACAACTTTGTCCAGGTGACAAAGCTCTCGTTCTACTTCCTTCAAGGGAGAACAGACTTCTAATTGCATGGAAAGGTCCATATGCAATAGTCTCCAAAATTTCTGATGTCGACTATGTTGTCGATATTGATGGAAAGCATAAAACTTTCCACATAAATATGCTCACGGAATTTTATGAAAGACCTGACTATTTGCAGCCTATTTTCCAGGCAACGGACAATTCTCAAGTACCTCATGGTCAGTACTCATCTCTGTCAGTTATACAGGATGAGGAAACTACTTTTTCTGATGTCAATCTTTCTCTTTCTATGGTCCCACTTTATTCTACGGAATCTTGGAAAAACGTGACCGTTTCTCCAAATCTTTCCGCTGAGGAACATCGACAAGTTTCTTCGATGTTGCAAACATTTCAGGATGTTCTTACAGACATCCCGGGACACACACATGTCATTGAACATGACATTGTGCTAACTGATCATAATCCTATCAGAGTCAGACCCTATCCAATACCTATCCATTTCCAGTCTCAAGTCGAAAAAGAATTGGATGAAATGATACGTTTGGAAATCATTGAACCATCCACTTCAGCATACTCTTCGTCTATGGTTATTGTTCGAAAGAAGGATAATAACATTCGCATTTGCGTAGATTATCGCAAATTGAACCACCAAGTTACGAAGTTCGATGCTGAACCTATGCCTTCATTAGAAGAGCTACTCAATAAACTTTCTAATTCTAGATTCTTTACCAAACTAGATTTGTCTAAAGGTTATTGGCAAGTCCCGCTAACTGAACGTGCCAAACCTTTTACAGCTTTTTCTACACCTAGGGGTTTATTCCAATGGAATTTCATGCCTTTTGGTCTTATGAACGCCCCTGCTACATTCGTACGCATGATGCGGCGAATTCTCGCATATCGTACAGATGTCATAGCATACCTAGATGATATCTGTCTATTCAGTGATTCCTGGGAAGATCACTATTTGGGTTTATACGAATTACTGTCTACTCTTCGCGAGTATAACTTGACTGCAAAACCCTCTAAAGCCTTTATAGGATTTAGTGAGATTTCTTTCCTAGGTCATCGTGTTGGTCGTGGTCTTTTAAAGACAGAGGACCACAATGTTTCAAAAATACTTAACATTTCGGTCCCTAAGACGAAGAAACAAGTAAGGAGTCTATTAGGTTTGATCCAATTCTACGGACGATTCATTCCGAATCTGTCCTCCATTATGGCACCGCTTTCTACTTTATTGAAGAAAGGGTCGCCTAATCTGATCCGCTGGTCTAAAGAATGTCAATCCTCATTGGACCAGGTTAAAGCCCTATTTTCATCTCCACCTATTCTTAGGTTACCTACTATTGAGAAGACTTTTGTTCTTCGAAGTGACGCCTCGTCAACTGGGATTGGGGCGGCACTAATGCAGGAGTATTCTGATACTCTGCATCCGGTGATGTATATCTCTAGGAAATTAAATGCTGCAGAAAAGAATTACTCGGTTTTAGACCGTGAGTTATTGGCTATGGTATGGTCTATTCTGAAGTTACAAAGATTTCTTCTAGGCGCACATTTCATTGTGGAAACCGACCAGAAAGCGCTTACTGCTATTCAGAGCAAAAACTTGAAGAGCTCGAGGTCCACTCGTTATGCCATAGCTCTTCAACCATTTCATTTCTCGGTTCGAGCTATCCGTGGTTCGGATAATGTGATGGCAGACATTCTGTCCAGATGCCCACACGATTCCACATGATTCTTCTGTCATATATATATATTTCCTGATATACAGTCCAATATTATAATGACATGTTAGTAGATTTTTTTTTTTTTTAGGGAAATTTATAACATTGTACCATGTAATTATCTAAGAAGGCTTAGTTAGTGATATACGGGCCAAAAGATCACTCGGCCACATTTACATAATATATTTGCATAATTGTATTAAGAGATTTACCAGTTGTCTTTAAGATTTGTGTTATTGATATTTTCGCAGCACATCATTGATTATGTCCATTGTGGAACTTTGAGGATATCAAGTCCTGTCCTAGATTGGGAGCGGATGATGTCCACATCTTCTATTGCTTGTTTATGTCAACAAAGAACAACATTGTATTACTTATTAATTACTGATGCATTATATAATGTAATAAAATAGTGCGGTATATTAATATATTACACCGCTGTTTGCACAACACATTATATGATATCATAATAATATATTTAATTTCATATATTGGTATGAGAGTAATTTGACTTTTATTATGATGTTGCCATCATGGTGGCTTGTGTTGGTGGCACCTTCCTGGAATATATACGCGAATACTTAGATAAATTTTTTTCTCTAAGGACCTGGGATATGATCTCAGTTTCGCTCCAAGTGTTGAGCTATTTTGTTAGGTATATATCCGCGCATCTGTTGCTGTCATTTTCGACGGAGTCATCTGTCAAGTTATTTGCTTATGTTTGTATCATAAGTATAATTGTGTCTTTACCTGCGATGTCAGGTTGATTAGGGGTTGTCTTCCCTTGTTTATTCATTCATTGTGTTTGACCTTTAGGGTCAGAGGTTGACAGTTCGGCGTAGGCCTATGGGAAGGTTTTTTAAGCGGGAGTGAGATATACTTCCGGGAAGCCGGGAGGTCCTGTTTTTCTGAAGGGACCAAGAGTCCATTGTTTTTCGGGGAGAATCTTCGAAGTAACTGCTATGGCAGTTTTCCCCAGTGAATCTCTGTGCGTCTGGATGACGACAGAATTCCTTGTTTAGTTCTGAGGATTCATTTTCCAGGTAATACCGACCTTTATGCATTATTACGCTTTTCGGTGGCAGAACATGTAAAGGATTACCTAGGGTGAACAGCAGTTCACGGATCCGCCATTTCAGAACTTATATATTTGTGCTTGAGGTAGCCATCCAAGACTGTTAGTCTTATATTGTCCAGAAAGCCAGTGACGAAGATATATTGTGGGAGCCGCAGATTGGCGGAACTTCTATCTACAATAAGTATTACTGCAGGGTTGATGATAACCTATTTAACAGAAGTACACGGCCGACGTCAGAACGAGGCCTGTGCTTTCGGCTATTATACTACAGCCTGATATGTGCAATTGGCGGGGAGTGCCAAGTTGCACCTGTGTGTCAAAGTAACTAAGGCATCTGACGCGTTTAGTCAGAGACGCCAAGGGCGACGCTACGAACTGTCATTATTGAAGAACTTTGCTATTGACCATGCACGTCTATTCTGATGTTTACCTTTTTGAATGCCAAATGTATACCTATCGATGTCAGGTCAGCATGACCTTGTTACACTGACTGTTCCTGTTGATACTATGTGTGTTCCCGTCAATAAATGTCTTGAAACATGCCTGCAGTGTCAAAGCATCCTTGATTACTGCATGTGAGAGTATGGGTTGCAGGATCTACATCTATACGAGCCTAAACACATTCGCGCCTTCATTCGCACCCACACTCAATTCATCATACGCTCGCACTACACATCTAACAACATGTATACTGTCTTGGGCCAGTGATCACATCAACAAGAGAAAAAAAGACAGTTACATTTCTGGTGGGCCAGTTACGTGGGCTCTTATGATACATTTCTTGTCGCCAATGTGGCCTAGAAACTTACATTTCTGATGGACCAGATCTGTGGGTTTAAAAAGAACAGAGCGAGCATTTGACATTATTGTTGACATTTATGGATCCAGAAATTTACATTCCTGGTTGGCTGTTACATGTATGATGTCTCCAGTTTTGTCGAGAAAGTTACAAGAAGGACAAGTACACATTACACTTCTGATCTGTGGGTCTAAGCTACACACGGGACAGCCGTAACACACAGCGCTAATTCTACACTTGCAAGTTTTGGCTACAACAGGACAGATATAGGTCATCAACGGTTGACCCAAATAAACAGTACGAGCATTTATATTATAATGCTACATAAAGCATAACAAGACATGTACTGAAGTTAACTACTAGGCATTTGCTACGTGGACCATAACTGCATAGAAGGCGGGTTCCTATTGTAAACAGTACTGCTGGTTGTTACACGTTTCATTCAACAACAGACTTTTCTAGGTCAGAGCATTCAAGCTACATTGTTGGAGGTCAAGTGTCTGTAAACAGTACGTGGAAATTGTAAACATTCAATGTGCAAGTCGTAATTTGAGAAGGTCATAGTAACTTTGGTTCGTGAATACCACTTTATGTTACAGTGGATTTGACGTTCAGTGCGCGTTTGACATTTCGTTTCTGTGTTCGCAAGGAGCAAGGAATTTATTTTAGTTTCAGCTGTGACTGAACTTGTTCTGCAACACATTGAAATTGATTGCTATATTATGTTACTTCTACTGTTTTTGGTGTATTTTTCTGCGGGTTTTTCGGTTGGTGGGTCTTACGGTAAATATGCCACTTGATCGAGGCTTACTGTAAGCGTTCTATAGGTGCAAATTTTCTTAATTTGGAAATTTGCTAGTGACAATTGGTCGCTATTGATGTTAGCTGTGATGTAATTGTACTTAACGTTGTTTTTGTAATATTTTGTCTGTTTTTCAGTTTTGATTGTCGATTTGTTTTGTTTGTATTCTGTAGGTCTCTCCTTTCTTGTGTATTTCTCTACACATTTTTGGTTAAAACAGTGTTGCCATTTGTATTGTTTTGTATTTTTGTCTTTGTATTTTTTTTTTTGGTTGTACTACATTACTGTCATGCACAGTCTACATACACATACTTGGTCATGTTTTGATAATATTGATAAGGTAGACTCTTCATATAGAGTTTCTTAATAAAATATTATTATATAAGATATTTATACAAGTTCTTTGATAAAAGACTTGTTATCTACAAAGATTGAGACAAGGTGAAATACATATTCAAGTTCTTTATAAAAAAAGACTTGTGCCCATAGTGAGTGGGATATAAGGGAATTTTTTTTTCCACAAGTACTCAAGTGATTTTTTGGGTACATTATAAACAAGAGGAACATACAAAGTCTTTGTCTAAGACTAAGACAGTAAAATAAAGTGAAGTGAGTATACAAGTCTAGCATTTCAGACTTGTCTCCCATTGAAGTGGGATAAGGTAATTTATTTAATTTTTTTTCAGGTTTCTGATCTCATTAGACAAGATGTCTACATTGGACTACTTTATTACACAAGGGAGAGCCCTTGATAAAACTGGTCAACAGTTAGAACAATGGGCTGTTGCTCAGTATGACAAAGCATTAGCTGCAGAAGAGAAAAAAGCTCAGGCTGAAGAGAAAAAAGCTCAGGCTGAAGAGAAAAGATTAGAAAGAGAAGCTGCGGCGGAACAAAAAAGGCTAGACAGAGAAGCTGATATGGCTGCTGAACAAAAGAAATTGCAGATGCAGGTGGAGGAAAGGAGATTTGAAGCTGAACAAAAGAGATTAGACAAAGAAGCTGCTGCAGAGGAGAGGAAAGCTCAAGCTGCTGCAGAGGAGAGGAAAGCTGAGGCTGAAATCAGAAAAATGGAACATGAGGAAAGAAAACAGAAGATGGAACTTGATGAAAAACTCGCAACTTTGGAGTTAGAGAAATTGAAATTGGCGAGTACGGGTGCTCAGCAAACAACTTCGAGTACGACAAGGGAGTTTGTTAGTAGGATTAAATTGCCTCATTTCAATCCTTTAAAGGATGACGTAGCAGATTATCTAGATAGATTCCAATTTTTGTGCGATACGCATAACATAAAAAAGGAAAAATATGTTGAACAACTGATGCCATTTTTTACAGGTGACACAGTGACTACTCTTATGACAATAGACGAACATGAGAGGACTAATTATGATGTTGTCAGGGCAGCATTACTAAAAAAATATCAACTAAAACAAGAAGACTATCGTCTTCGTTTTAGGACAATGTTGCCAGAAAATGGAGTAGATTTCTCTGATTTTGTTACAAAGATACGTCGTACATTTACACGATGGGTTGAGTTGTCTCAGATTGAGAAAACATATGAAGGTCTAATGGACTTATTATTGCGAGATAAGGTTTTGTCATCTGTTAATGATTCTTTTCTTGCATTCCTTCATGAGCGTAAGCCTAAAAACTTAAAAGAAATGGAGGAATACTGTTGTCAGTATGCCACAGCACATCCCCATGCTACAGTTAGCAATTCTAAAGTGAAAGAAGGGTTGCCAGCTGCTTCGGCAACACCATATGGCCCTAATTTCAAAAAAAAAATTTCAGGGTGCTCAACAAAATTGGAATAGGGGAAGTAATCAAAATTACACTCAGAAGCGGAGTAATCCAACACATGATGGTTCTTCGTCTATGCAGTGGAGACAAGATGGTAGTTCTCGTAATTTTAGTGGTAATAATTTGAGACACTTTCGCAAAGGCTATCCAAATAATAATTATTCAAATTTTCGAGGTAATCATTCTCGACGTCAAGATTATGACGATGGTGAATTTAGAAACCGGGATTCAAACCGGAATGATGAGTACAATAGACATTATGATCACCATTACAGGGGCAATGCTGGTCGAAATAATTACAGGGGGGAAATGATAGTCAAAATAATTACAGGGGAAATGATAATCGAGGTAGACCTAGGTTTAACAAGAAAAGACCTTACCAACAGGCAAACTCTGCGCAACAAGAGTTTGATGGAGCCTGTAATACAGTAAATGATAGTGGTAACTCTAGGGCTATCACTGGTTGTGCTTTCGATTTTGGGAGAGCAACTGAATGCCCCCAATGCTTAACATTGTTCGATTCATCGACTGTATCTACGCTAAGTTGTGGTCACCCTCTTCCTGCTCTACCTGCTACAGTTGCGCATGATGGGAGAGGATCTCTCATCTTAGATAAAGGTCTAATAAATGATAGGCTAGTCTCAGTACTTTTCGATTCGGGATGTACTACCGTCGGGGTTAAGGAGTCTCTGATAGATCCTTGCTGTGCCACTGGAAAAACAATCAAATGTGTTACATTTGGTGGTACTATGGAAAGCTATCCTACTGCTATTATTAGGATTGACACTCCTTTCTTCACAGGAGATGTCCATGCATGTCTTCTTCCTAATCCTATTGCGGATCTTATAATCGGTCGTATTCATGGGGTTAAGGAATGCACCCCGCAACAAATTCTAGTTGGGAAGAAAAAAACATTCAAACGGTCAATGCAGTGGTGACAAGAGCTCAAGCTCTTAATCCCCCAACTTCATCTGATAATAGTAATGAAGTTGATAGCCAAGACGAGCACTTGGTGATTTCCCATGACTCGTTTGTTAAACGTCAAGAAGAGGATCCTTCTTTGAAGAAATACTTCCTTCTTGCAAAGAAAGGGGATCCCAATCAAAATACGAATCACAAATCGTATATTACTATGAAGAATGGTATATTGGTACGAATGGTACAACACTCGGACAAGTCTATGCATTCGCAAATTCTTGTGCCTAAGTGTATGAGAGCCTTAATTCTTCGGCATGCACACGATTCTCAGTGTGCGGGACACATGGGTTTTTCCAGAACTAAAACTAGAGTCCTTGCGTCATTCTTTTGGCCATTCGTGAATAAAGACATCCGAATTTATTGCCGATCTTGCAAAATTTGTCAAGAGGTCAAGTCTAGGGGTCCGAGACATGCTGCTCCTATTCAGGCTGCAGATATTCCGATTCGGCCGTTTCAGAAAATGGCTATAGACATCATTGGTCCGTTCAAAATTAAGTCAGCCAGAGGACACCAATTTATCCTCACTTGCGTGGAAATGTGCACGCGTTGGCCAGAGGCTATTCCTCTGAAGAGCATATCAACTGTCGATATCGCTGATGCTCTTTGGCTCGTATTTTCTCGTCTGGGATTCCCCGGAGAAATACTGTCGGATCACGGCACTCAAGATAGGCGATTTGCTTAATAGAAAATCGACGCCTACGTCTTAGACTTTGTCAACTGGAGACAAAGCATAATGTCTTACTGCCATCTACCCAACCCCAAAGAGAGAATAGACTTCTCATTTCTTGGACGGGGTCCTTACACATTAGTCTCTCGAAAATTTGGCTGATGTCGGACCTATATTGTCGCTGTGGATGGAAGGCCATAAATCCTACCTTCGCAATATACAAATCATGCTAACAGTGTTTATGAACGTCCAGACATATTTACAGCCTATTTTTCCAGCCGACGGGACGTACTCTCACAGTCTCAACATTGGTCACATTCATCCCTGTCCGTTATTACAGGAATGAGGGGAACCCCCCCTCAAAAACTACCTTTTTCTGGACCGTTGAATTCTTACTTCTAAACATACCTGCGATTCCACTTACTTTCACGGAATCGTGGGAGGGACGTTTACAGTCTCATTCCAAATTGTACTTTTGAGAGGAACACGTCAAGTATAATCATTACGCTTAACAATCTCTATTTGATCAAGCGACTGTCCCTTACTCGACATTCCTGGGACACAACAGATGTCATACTAAACATGTCAATCCCATACATTACATGATTACCGTAATCACGATCAGGAGTATAAACATTCTAAAAACTTAACATTTAAACTACCACATCCCCTCACTATTCAACCATAACTTTAAGACAAGTCGAAAGAATGAAATACGCAAATCCCAAAAGAATGATTCAATACTACTAATCATTAGAATCATACCCATCACTTCAGCTTAATTTATTCGTCAATAGTTATTGTTCGAAAGAAAAGACTCAAATAAATTACAAATCTTTGCACACAAAAATATTATCGCAAAATTAAACCAAGTTACGGAAGTTCGATGATGAACTATGCGTAAATAGATGAAAAAAATTAATACACTTCTAAAGTAACATTACTTTCCTAACTGACTTGTCCACACGGTACATGGCAATCACATGAGGATCACCTTACTCACACCACACTCTCATGTTTAACCCCACCACTAGGGTCACACTGTTACAATAGAATTTTTGCTAACGGGTTCTGACCCATCCAATACAACCCTCATCGTGCCCTTATACGACCACAACCTAACAAACACCCCCCCTCCAGTTTATCCATATGCATTTTCACACCTTTCCACAAAAAACCCCTTACCACCCTCTCAAAAAATTTACCAACACCCCTCTGTGGGTCCTACCCCCCTAGGAATTGTACCTCACCTACCCTACGTGCCACCTATCCATTGACTGCTTACACCCTACACTCCAAACCTCAAGTAAACCAATCCTATTAGTCCACCTTACCTTCCACAAACCTTAAAAAAACATGTAAATCACACAACTCCCTCTACCCCAATTACACCAAAAAAACCAAAAAACCCTTCTCTTCCCCTTTCACCTTCCCCCCCCTAACACCTCCCATTAATAATACTACATCCCCCCAACCCATCTCCCCCCACCTACCTTATCTATCCCCTCAAAACTCCCTCTCCTAAAACTATCAAAAAAAATACCCCTTACTTCCCTCAAAACAAAATCACATTCATATCCCCACTCCCCTCAACCAATAAATCACTTATCCCACCCACCCCCTCAAATCCTCATTCCAATCCTCTCAACTCCCTCCTATCCAATCCAAAAAAACTCTACCCTCAAAACCTCATCTTCATCCCCAACTTCCCCATTCCCCTCTTCAAATCCTTCAAATTCAAATCCATATTATAACTCTCACAATCCATACAATTCTCTACTTTAACCAACCCTATCCCCCAATCATATAACTTCCTTTCTACAATTACTACAACTACCCAATCACATTCCACCAAACCTAACTTCATCCACTCTCAACACACTCATCTAAACCCAAGTAATATCCAAAAACATCAAACACAACCTCCCACCACATATCCATAAATTCATCAATTCCTTACAACCATAACTCTACAAAAACACAATCCTTAGATCCTTCAACCCCCCCATCCCCCCCTCCACAAATACATCATCATCCAATTCCCAAACCCTAAAGTAACAAAAAAACAGTCCATATTCACCTCTATACTTAACTACCTACAATAAACAACCATCCAATCCTCATTTTTAACAACTTAAACACTCCAACTAAAAATCAAACCTTTATCAATCCTTACTCTTCACCACATTTTACACTCTCTTCAATCTTCACTACCACTTCAACCTCATTTCTACTCTTTCACCACCCATTACAACAATCATTCTACTCTACAAAAAACTTAAAATTCTCTACTCTTCACACCCCTATAACATTCATCTACTCTACAAACCCATAAAACATATTCCACTTCAACACACCCCTTTAACACCCTTACAATCTTAAACCCCTTTAACTTTAAATTCCAACCTTCAACAAACTCTATAATATACCCCCAACTTACACTCACTAAAATCAACAATTGACATGACCTTTTCAAATCCACTACCCAAATACTCCCTCCAACACCAATTTCTACAAAAACTTATCCTCCATACTTCGTAAACAATAACTCTACAGTCATAAACCCACTTACATAATCCACCTCCAAATTACTAACATCCTATTCAAACCACACACACTCCCCTAAACTTCCACCCAATTTTAACAACTTTATAACAAATAACCACTTTCCAACTTTTAAACCCATGCCATTAACACCATATAATCAATAACACTGCCCCACTAAACTTCACATCAACCCCCTAACAATTACTCAAAATCCAACACCATATTTCATTCCTCATAACCTCCACACCACCTTAACAAAAATTCACCAATACACTCAAACCCTTCACAAACACTCATTATTACTACAAAAAATCCAATAACAACCCCTAAAACATACATTACCCACCCACCTTTATAATTCAAAATTACAAATACCTTAAAAACAACCCCAAACACATTACAATACCCCATTACATATAAATAAATTTAAATCATCCAAATCCTAATCAAACAAATACAAATCCTAACTTAAATCATCCTCCCAAAAATAAACAATCAATACCACCTAACAACCCCTTTAAATATCCATTTAAACCCCTAACTTATATCAACCCATCCAATATAACTTTATCACACTACCATCCATCACCATCATAACATCCAAACAATAATCACCCTAAAAATAAACCCCACACCCCTTTTAAACTAACAATAATCAAATCTAACTACTAACAACCCC
Source organism: Oreohelix idahoensis (assembly GCA_024509875.1). Taxonomy (NCBI): domain Eukaryota; kingdom Metazoa; phylum Mollusca; class Gastropoda; order Stylommatophora; family Oreohelicidae; genus Oreohelix; species Oreohelix idahoensis. The sequence goes on from JAMPIV010018034.1 coordinate 110,928, forward strand.
AATACAACACCCACCATCTACTTTACCACAAAATAACTCCCTAACATATCTATACCACTAATACCACAAAAATCTTTAAACACTCCATACATCTATAACTACCCTTATTAAAATATAACAACACATCCTACAAACCCAACCAAATCACTAAATCCAACCACAACTAAACACCATCAAAAACATTATCCTAACCTACACCCACACAGTTAACCACATCAACATTTCAACCCAATTCACCCACACCCCCTAATCCTTTCCAAAACTCCTAATCCAATAATATCACCCACCCTAAACCCCTTAACAAATTAACAAAAACAAAAAAACTATATAAACATAAAATATTTAATCCAATAATAAAATTACATCCTACCACTATCTTTTATACCTCCATTCTCCCCTAAACAAATTAACAAAAATACCTAAATCCAATCCCACTACATCTATAACCACAACTCCCTTTACCACAACCAAAACAAATATAAATAATACACAATTTCCATACAAAATAAAACACCCAAAACTTCTTTACACAATACCATAAACTCTTCTCTATAATCCAACCCACCATCTTACTCCAATACTCAAATCTAAACTCCCCAAAACCACTACCCTATAAACACCAATCCTTATACATAATACCTTAATCTTAACAAACAAACTCAACAAAAATTCCCTATAAAATTCACCCTCCCCTTTATACATAATCACTTCCCCACACTATCACTAATCCTCCCAAATTCTCACAACAAATCCCATCAAATAAACACTAATCAACCCCCATCAACAAATAAACACTTCTATATACTCCACAAAATTCACCATTAAAATCAACTACTACCACCCATAATTAAACACCCAATCATTTACAATCAACTAACTAATCTTCATCAACTTTATATACCTTTACATCAAACTTAACCCACATTTAACAACCTCACCACCATTTCACAAACTAAACATAATCCAAAAAATATCTACAAAACAAAACATTTAATCTAATCACAACCCAAAAACCCCATAATCTACACCCTTTTTTTACACAATTTCACCTCCATAAACTCATAATCAAAATACAATAAAAACATACCCCTCCCCCTAACCTCCAATATTTTAATCAATATCCCATCAATAACACCCAATTATCCCAAATCCCCCTACAAAACTACTTATACAAACAACAACGAGTAAATAACAACCAAATATAACCCCACATATCCACTATTAATTCCACAAACCAAAAATCCTACTACATCATTCAAACTCTAATAACACTCATATTAACTTCTAAATATCTATTATATCCTAATCCAATCAACCCTATCCACAAACATAACCAAAACTATTCCACACCATCCCCCAACACTAATCATCCAAACTAATCCAATCCAATTCACCACCCAACCCTATACACTACTCCTAAACCTTTACAACCCTTATTCATTACATACCAACCCCACTTTATATCCATAACCCCCTCACCCCATACCATACTTAAACCAACCTACATTCAACACTCTTAAACCCCTAAACTAAAATCAACAACAAACAACCACAAAATAATTTAAAAAAAAAAACCCATCCTACTTAACCTACTCACCAACCAAAAAACCACATCCCATAAATAACCATTTAACAATACAACAATAACATCCCCAACTACTAAAAATCATTACCATATTAAAAAATTACACAATAATCCAATCAAACTATCAATTATCTCAACCTCACATAAACAGCCAAATATTAAAAACATAAACCTCCATCATACACAATCATCCAATATAACATCCTTCCCTCATACATAATCTCTAACAACCCCCTTTAAAAAATAACTTATAAACAAATTATATTTCCTATCAACCTAAATACCCTACCAAATAACACAAACCCTATTCATAAAATAACATAAAACATCATTAAAACAAATTTATAATTTCCTATATAACCTCAAATAAAAACATAACAACTAATCATAAAAAAAAAAAATAATTCAAAATCAACTAAATCCTAACCACTTAAAATCCACTTCACTATCCCAATAATCAAAACCTCTAACTTCCTAAAACCAAACAAATTTAAATTCCCCCACATTTCAAACCTAACCAAACAAACTTACTTTCAAAAATTCTATCCTATAATTAACCAACAACTAATAATAAAATATACTTCAAATCAATAATCATTTCTAAACCAAAAATTATACATATTCATTTAAAATCCTCATTTAATTAAAAAAATAATACCATATTTATACCTTTAAATCAAAAACCTCATCAATTCATTACTAATTATTCTATACTCCACCCTAAACATCCCCAAAATCTCCCAAACCCAACTAACCAAATTCATTACCATATCCTACATCTCTATATACTTAAATACCAATAAAAATTACACAATTATTAACTTCACACCTCACCACAAAAAATTTTCAACCCAAAACTTTAATAAATCAAATCCAAAACCTCCCTATCTATCATCTTTCTATACCCTCTACACTAACACACAATAAATAACTTTACCTCCATATTCAACAAAATAAACCTTAACAATTCCATAACATCTTCAAAATACTAACCAACTCCATATTACTCTCAATCATAAACTATTATTCAACCTACCTTAACCAACAAATCAAATCCATACCCCCAAATTAAAACTACAATCCCTATCCCTAATCAAACATACTTTAAATCATACCATAACCTCAACCCCTAACGCCCAAACAATAATACAATACAACCTATAACCCCAAACTAAATATATAATACACTCCCCCAACATTCACCAAATAAATCCCAAATTAATTAAACACCAACTCATTTTCCATACACCTCCCCACATACCCACACTCCATCACATATTCTTTATAACATTCCAATACACTAATACCAAACATCCACATCAATACTAATCCCAATCTATAACCCACCACATTAAACACACACCCCACTTCATTCAACCCCACTCTGCCCAAAACACCACCACCTTAATACACCCCAACTACAAATACCATAAAACTATTCACCCCAAATTATTCAAACCCAAATATACCAACCAACACATATAAATAAAATCCTTAAAACAAACAATATATATAATCTACTCACAACCCCTATATCATACACCACTTTTCATACAACTACCCCAAACCTAAATTCTATCCATATATTCCCAATACAATCTATAAATCTATATAAATAACAAATCCACATAACAAAAATTCTATCAAATCCAAATAATTATCCTTATAAATTACCACTATTTAACCCATTCATAATTATTACCACTACTCAATCAAATTATTAACTAAATAAAATCCCTTCCCCAAATATAAATCATTCCCAAATCCTTAACAACTACCACAAAACAATATCTTAAATCCCCTATTACTTAAAAATCATCAAAAATACCACATCCCTAATACCAAATAATCCCATCCCCACCAAATTACCTACCCTAAAACTCCAACCCCTTCTTATTCAACACTAAAACATTAATACAAAACATAAACTTTAAACCAAAACCCTTACAATCATTCCTCCAAAATATTAAACCTAATTCTATAACCAAAATTCCCTTTAATACCAATCATCAAACTCCCCATTCCCTCAAACCCTCAATTCATAATATACTACCACTAAATTAACCCTTCAAAACTCCTAATAAAGTCCCACTACCATATCCCCCATAAATCTTATCCCATCCATCCACCCCCCCAAAAACACATAACTTCCCTAAACCTTCCAAAACACCTATTATTCCACTTAATTCCATTCCACCAAATAACTTCACATTATTAACTCCAATTATCTACCAATCCAATAATTCCTAAATCCCACTATTCCCAATTACCCCCATCACCCTAAAAAAAACTCTATTTACAATTCTAACAAAACCTAATTATTCACCCCATCATTTCCTACCCCCATTACAAAACCTACCCTCCAATTTCAACTAAAAACTCCAATTATCAATAACAACCAAACTCCAAAAACACACTAAAAATACATAATACCCTATCCATTCTCAAAACTAAATACTACCCAAAAATTAACCTAAAAATTATCCACATCAACCTATTTCAACCACTAAACCAATATTTTATTATCCAATCCTCATACAAATCATACCCAACATAACCAAAATAACACTTTCATCATAAATATCCAAAAAAAACTACAAAAAACTAATCACAATACACAAAAACCCCCTAAATCAAAACCCCATCTCCATAATACACTAATCCATCATCCTCTACATATTTCAAATTCCCGAAATCCTATAAAAACATACTCCAATAATATCCCAACTCATCCCAAATATCTTCTCAACTATAATTAACAAATAAACAAACTTCTCACTCCAACCCCATAATAACCTATAAACAAATCAAACTAATCAACTACCACTCCTCCAAAATACACCACCCTCCCATAATATTTCACCCCAATTAATCACAACCTATAAATCAAATAAACCATTACACAAATCTAAAATCCAAACTTCTTCTAAATCTTTCACCCATAAATCCCTAAAACTCCAATATTCCATCATCAATCTCTCTTACATACTATTCCTAAATATATTAACAATTCCCACAACTCAAATACCATGGCAAACTTCCCAACATAATCACTTTAATAAATTCTTTCCCAATAACCTAATATTCAAAAATTAATTTTACACCCATTCTATCTTCATCCCCCCATAACTACTTTATTACTTACCCCTTCCCTATTAAACCCCCCCCCCTAACCAATAAACCCCATATCTACCAATAAACAAAAACCACCTATTTACCCACCAAATATCACCCCCAATCACCCTATCTCCTAAATCCAACTCCCCAACACCCATCAAAAATCCCAAAAACAACTCAACACCTCATCAATATTATCTCAATAACAACCCAATTCATAAACACACCCCCATAACCCCAACAATCTTAATTAACACCTTAAACCATATATTTCAACCCCCCCCAAATTCCTACCAATCACCCACTATAAAATAAACTCTACATAACATAATAATTCACCCAATCTATAATATCTATCATACTATAATCAACCCCAAAACCCACCCCCCTTACCCATACACCCCTATTCCATATAACCTCCCTAAAAACCCAAACAAAATCACACCACACCAACCTCAAAACTTATACCCCCAATACAAATCTTCACCCACCCCTAAATCAAAACACACCCCCTTCAAAAAAACATACTAACCCCCTAAACCTTACCCTAAACATAACTAAACTAAACCCCTATCCCCCCACCCTTTAAACCAATTCAAACACTCAACTGATTTACCCACCATAACCCCCAACCCCACCCCCTTACCACACTCCCCCCAACCCCCCAAAAAAAAATTTACGCACCTAAACTAACATTACCATTACAAACCAAAAATCACCCCCCCCAACCACAACCCAAATACATTCTAACCCAAAACTAATCCAAATTCCTTACCACAAAACCCCCAATTTACTATCCAACTTATCCCCACAACCCCCCAAACACCATAAAACCACCCCCCCCCATCCATAACTCAACCACTTCAAACAACCAAAACCCAACCACAACTCTCAAACACCTCAAAAACTCAAAAAAAACTTTCAAATCACTCCAACAACACCCCCCAACCACCCCCACAAACCCCCTATCCCCACAACCCCTAACAAACCATTAATATCTCCATTATACAAATCCATTAAACTCAAATCCCCTTATCCCCACCTCCCACAACAAATCATTCCCCCCCCCCCCAAAACCCATATTTTCATAAACAAAACCCCCCAATACCCCCAAATAACCCCACACCAACAACCAATTCTACCAATACCCCTAACACCTCCTTCAAACCCTCTACACCCCACAAAACTCTTACCCCAACATAACACCCTCAACAAAAACACACCCCCATTACACCCACTACCGCCCTTATACCCACCCACCCATACCCCCCCATCTTAACTACCCAAATCTCAACCCCCATCCCCCCCCCACCCATCTCCCCCCCCCACTCCCCCACCCCCACCCATTAATACACCCTCCCTATCATACAAAACACCCCTTTACCCCCCACAAAAATACCCCAATCACCCCATACCACCCCAACCCCCAACTAAACATTTTTCCCCCCCCCTTACCCCAACTCCCCCCCCTACCAAAACCTTCCCTCAAACAACCCACCAACCTCCCCCCCCAAACCCCACTCCTTTTACCCCCCATCATCCCAAACCCCCCAATCCCCCCACACCCCTATCCCCCCAAAATTAACTCCCCCCCCCCCATGAAAAATCCACCAACATTACCCCCCAATAACCATTCCCCTTAACCATCAAACAACCACACATCTACCCCCCAAAAATACCTACACCAAAACCCCCTTCACCCACCCCCTTAATCATACCCCCCCCCATTCAACCTATACCCCACCTCCCCCCCCACTAAAACCCAAACCCATAATTCATCACCAAAATAACCACCCAATATCCCCTATCCCCCAACCCCACAATCTATCCAATCCCCACACCTCCCCTCACTAACTAACTCCATCCCCCCCCAAATAATCCCCAAACACTACACCCCCCCCAACAACCCCATCACCAATCAACCCACATTCCTTACCACTACCAAAAACTAAACCCCATCCCCCACTACAACTTTCCCCCAACCAACAATTCTTCCACACCCATACCCCCCATACAATAAAAACCTACAAACTTACCACCCATTAACTATAAAAACCCATATCCCCACCACTAAACCCCATATAACTACAACCCCCCCCCCAATCCCCAACCCCCCCCACCCACCAACAAACTCATACCCAAACCACCACCCCCCACCACTTTCCTACATAAAACCCTCCCCACTATAAAATTCGCCCCTCAACCCCCCAACAAACACTACCCATCTCTATCCCCCAACCCCATTCAAACCACACTATTATAGTTCCCCCAATCCACCACCCCCCCCCCAACTAATATCAACTTAACCCCCCCCCCCCAGAAATTTTATTTTTCTAATCATCCACTGGATACCCCCCCAACCCATTACTACCACACTTTCAATAACCTAATCCCCCCCCCCCTCCAACCCACCCAAACCCACAAACCCAACTAACCACCTTCCACCCCAAACCCCCATCAAACAGGTTAACCCCCCCATACCAACACATAACCCACCCCCCCTCTCCCACCCAACACCAACCCAAAACTTTAACACCATCCACCCCCCATACACCCACAACACCCTCCTCCCCCCATACCCCAACCCCCCCCATATACCCAAACCAACCTTACCACCACACCCAATACAACCCCTAACCCCCACCCCACCTCACATCAACACCCCCAAAAACCACTACCCACTCCCCAACTTTTTCCAAACCCAACAAACCAAATAGAAACCAACCACACCACCACCCCCCAAACCCCCCCCAAAACACCCCCCCCACCCCCAACCCCCCCCCCCCCAACTAACCCCACCCCCCCCCCACAACCCCAAACACCAAAAATAACCCCCCCACTTCACACCAACCCACCCACCAAAACACCCACACCCCCCAACACACCAAAAACCCCCCACAACATAACCTTCAATAAACCAAAAAAACCCCTTTTAAAAAAACACCACTTCCCCTCCTCCATATTTTTTTTTACTCAATCCTATCAATTCAACAAAATATTTCACCATTCTATCTCAATACATATAACCTCTAATTACAAATTGCCTAATTTAAACTATAACCATTTAACAACACACCCCCCCACATCAACAAACACCACCCTCCCCCCCAAATTATTAAAACACAACACCCCCCCAAAACACTTTATAAAACGCACTAAATTTTTTTTAACCAACTCCTAACACCTTAATCCAAAATAAAACAATCTCCTAATACTCCCTTCCCTCAACTAAACCCAACAACAACTTCAAAATACAACACCTTGGGGGGGGGAAAATCTCTTATGATGTCTATGAGACAGCGGACGCCGCCCAAACATTTTTATCATACGAGCGTTCCGTTCTCGCTAGTCTCTAACTAACGGACAAGATCATCAATATAATGTGTCGTTCGACCGCTTGTCAGTCCGCACGGAACTCAATCAGAATGTTTAGCCACGCTATGAGTATAACACTGATCCATAGTGAAGTCAATTGAGGAGCGTTCTGAGTTTATTAGTTCTAAGTGCGCGTACTATAATTCTGAAAGTATAAAGTGCTACAGTGTTTGCATGATTGTCGCTAATGAGAACTCTAGAGCTAATTGCCATTATTCTCCTCGTGCAGACCGTTATTCTAGCTCGAGGTTCTATCTAACGCCACTTATATCGATGATGATGACAACAGAGTGCTACAGCTATTCCCGATGATTGTGTAAATGCGTGCTTTCAGACTCTGCACGTTCTCACTGAATATATAATGTCTGATATGTGTCCCCATTCCATTGACTCAAGATGTGTCCTGTCAGTAAACTTCCATTTTGACCCCCAGAGTATTTCTGCAGAATCTACAGATTTTATGGTAATCGTTCCAAATAAAGTTGGATGATAAGGAGCTGTCTACTGCTCTGGACATGAACTGAGAGAGAATTGTGTATTGATAGAGCACCACCGAGCTGTTCTATATTTACTCATCAAACTGAGACAGGTGATTCTGGGAATAAGTGGTGAGATTAATGAGTGACATGAACTATTCTACGCCCTTTTGTGTAGAATTATGCATCTCCACTGTGGAGTATCTGTCTGATCTGTCAGAAGTTTAAAATCAAGTACAGTGCTTGTGTATGACACCCCTTATGTACATTTGGTGCTGATCGAAGGACCATACTAGTAACAATAATAGTCATATAGCGCGACCTGAGTATATGTTGAGAAAGAAAGTGTAGATAATGTCATACTTTGACATAGATATATACTGAGAATAAGCTCAGATATATGTAGTTGTGACCCAATCATAATTACATGGAGAATCACTTGTAAACTATCGATGCTCGCGTTGAGCCTATGTGAAGTTGAATGATGCCCTAAGGTCGACAAATCCCTGCTTGTGGTATTGACTGCAACGCGCTCTCTTCTTAGCACACATTGCTAATAATCGAGCAACGGTCCACACTCTGTACAGCGCACTCCTTAGGACTTCACTGATTCATATAACCTGGAATGTGTGCCTAGAGAATGTCGGCATAGAAGGATTCCAAAATATTTCCTCATGATGTAATCATCCCACTCTTTCGTGCACGTAATGAGTAGCATTCTCTGCGCGGGACGCTGATGAGCAGTAGAGAGAGTTACTATGACGTTCAAATACTCTACCTAAACTACTCAGCCTCTGATCTCTGTAAGCACCAATCGCGCTTACGATCAGTAGATCTTACAAGAAGCTCCCCTCAATTATTGATTATTTTTCCACCTGTTTACAACAAGGTCCGCCCTTGCCCAATCCAGTAATAGATTATACATTCTATGTCCCCCTAATTCTGTAATTCAAAGTACCTCAGATTCACGGCACTCTCAAGACCACCCCCCCTCAAGAGTACTGAGATATGACTTCAGGATTTGTCAGGCAGATCTGTCCTGTATTAGCTGTTCTTCGACCTGCCTAGTAGTATGTATCGTCACAGCCGTTCCTATAAATGTGTTCGAGCGCATCTACCTAATGACTCACGTGCTCCACAGTTGCTTCACATCCTGTGTGTTCATTATTGTATCTCTACCCCCACGTGTAAGCTCCCCCCCAACCCATTCTCTGAAGTGTGTCATGTAACTAAATCATTGTGAACAGAACCTTTCTTTTCTTTCTCTATCTCTAACTCCTATGTCTTCTTCAATAACTGTTTCTGTAAGATAAATGCCCATATAATCCCTTGAATAACGAACAAAATTTTTTTTTCTACACCTTATTTCTACTCTATACACTGTAATTCTACTTGTTCTCAACATTAAAGTTAATCACCACTACAGTGAGTCAGTTTCTCTCGCGCGAATCACTTCATCACTCCTGTCGACTCAATCACAGATATTGTACTATTCTCTTAAAGTACACCTTAAGAGTGAATGTGCTTGCATTAAGATATGCATCGAGGTCGACCGAATATAACTCATTATTGAGTCCTTTGGAGTTGACATCCCTTATTGAGACTTCTGTCCTCACCACACTTGACCATCTATAGATTTTTCTTAGAGTTTTACCAGATCTATACCTTCATTTAAAACATTCAACCTAGTAAAATGCAAAATAATATTCCTTATCCAATAACATGTACTGAATAAAACCCATCAGTGTTCACTTAGTACTCTCAAACGCTAATGTAAAAATCGCTGACCATGTATCAATCTCCCTCCTAATCATCTCCTGTTTCCCCTAACGCTGCGTCACTGTAACTCAATACTCCTCACACCCCACATGATTATAACAGAGATTTGTCCCATAACATAATACCACCAAATAATCACCACAGCATCGCTATAAGAATATCCACTCCAAACATTCCACTAATTCCACTGTCTCACATATATGTCATAATGCCCTCTACTATACATCTGTCCTCTAACTCTAAAGGAAAGAGTGTATTGGCCAATCTCGTCATATCCACAACCCTTAACATCCCCTTCTAGACAACAGTAGTAAGTTCCTCGCTCCACTCTTACAACTGATTCATCAATCAAAGCTGAATCACACAACAAACTGTTCATCCCCAACTTCTAAATCCTCTCGCACCTCTCGCCGACCACCCCCCCCAACTACATTTGCCCCCCCTCCCCCCGCCCCCGCAAAGGTTACGAAAAAGCTCACGAACCGACTCAACTAAGTGCGTCTGATTGCTATCTTTATGAAAGTTCAGCTAGACCCTCTAGTTTCTCCTTGATAGAGACATCTGCCCTAGATCGCCTCTATCGTGACATATCTATGAGTGATCTAGTTCCTGCCTAGTACATCTTGTCGGATGTCTGCTGTACTCAGAAGAAATAGTGTAGAAGGCAGTCTCTGTTGTATTAAACAACAGATTGTACGAACAGTTCATGTCCTGGGCTTCTCCTATCTATCATCTTAATTTAGTGTATACGGATTTTCGCAGACTGTCTTTGATACCAAGCTAATGCTCGTGCGCATTTACGATTTGATTTCATACTGAGCTGTAATACAGGAGTGTCCCTGTAGGTGCCACTCCTAGTTCTCCAGCGCCAGTTACAGAAATGTAGTTCCATGTTTGTTGCTCTGTCCCCATTCACATATTACAGTCAACAAACCGATTTAGTGAGATCGAGACCGTCAGAGACCTACCGTGGAACCTTGATCTATGACTTATAGGTGATCTTCGCGCAAATTACCGCCTTGTGTAGTCTCCGCAAGAACTTAGACTCTGTTGCAGAGACTTTTCGCGCAAATTAAGTATAGTCCATATTGTTCTAATCGTATTCAGTGTGAACCTAAGTGCAGCCGCCGGTGTCGCTCCTTTCCCCCAGTAATTTCCTAGAATACTTGTCGACTGTTACACGCATCCTTATACCGTATTAGACTGCGCAATCAAGATCGCCCCTCCCTTACCACCAAAGGAACCAAAGGACAAGCGGAATTACTCAGTGTCGCGACTCAAAGAATGGAATCTTTTAGCGCCCAATACTCCCCCGATATATCTAAAATTTCGTCCATAGACACAGAGAACTTGTTCAATACTTTGAGAAGCATGATGACATTTGCTATTGCAAAAGATGTAAACGGTCTAATGGTGCACCTCCGGTCATGAGCACATAGTCAACGAATGGCGACTTTTTCATCGACTCTTCCAAAGACTAGTCTAAAAGCCGTGTTTATTGCGTAACGGAAATTTATTTTCATCAATTCCAGTCGCCTACTCTGTTCATATGAAAGAAACTTATAACAATATGGCTATACTTTTGGCAAAAATAAAGTACAATGACTACCAATGGCGGATTTGTGGAGACCTAAAGGTCATTGCAATTCTCACGGGCATGCAGACTGGGTATACTAAATTTTGTTGCTTCCTATGTGAATGGGACAGCCGCAACAGACAGGAACATTATGCAAGAAAGCTGTGGCCTATCAGGGATCGTATGCAGCTCGGGCATAAAAATGTAATACACGAGCCATTAGTTAACAAAGACAGCATCATTTTACCACCGTTACATATAAAGTTGGGGCTCATGAAGAATGTCGTAAAAGCGTTAGATAAAACGAGCAAAGCTTTCACTTATCTTCGAGAAAAGTTAGCGATGCAAAGATAAAGGAAGGTATCTTTGTAGGACCTCAGATTAGGAAAGTTATTGCAGACAAACAATTCGAGAACTTGTTACATGGTAGTGAACTTCGCGCAAGGATGGCATTCAAATCGATCGTCGATAACTTTCTGGGAAATCACAAATCTGTCGACTATGTGCATATTGTTAAGCAGTGCATAGATGCATACAGAATTATGAGCTGTAACATGTCCCTCAAAATCCATTTGCTCGATTCGCATCTTGACTTTTTCCCTGACAACCTTGGCGAAGTCAGCGATGAACATGGAGAACAATTCCATCAAGATATCGCCGTAATGGAGTCACGTTATCAAGGACGGTGGAGTGTGACCATGCTTGCCGATTATTGTTGGATGCTTCATCGCGATGTACCACCTGCCATTCACCGACGAAAGTCGACTGCAAAGAAATTCAAGCTTATATAACTGTTATACTTCTTGTACGAATGATGTTGTAATACTGTATGCGTTGTTAAAAAACTTTAATTGCGTATTTCTAGAGATCCCGACCTGATAGAGAAAAACGGTTTGCAGATTTAAAAACAGCGCATTAAAATTGACCAGAAAAAACATAGAAATGTTAGAGAAAGAAAAAAAAAAAATTTTTTTGTTAGCCAGTGTAATCTAGCATCAACCCACGGAGGTGTATGGGTGATCTAGAGGTCGAACACTTTAGGAATCTGTATTGAAGTAAAACATTTAGGAGCTCGACACACATGCGTCCGCCTGCCTTGAAACACACACAGAAAAAGCACCGAAAGATCGCTCACTTCTGCAAACAGCAACCATAGACTTTTGCTACTCAGCCCAAAAGGCAATGATGTACTTCCTGTAACCCAGGATACCGGTCATCAACAAATATGGTAAATAGTCGAGCCGTATTTGATATCGACAGATATGTTATGAATTTTACTCATAACATCTCCTCTCTCCCCGATAAGACTATGCCTACGTGTTGTACAAATAAATAATAGTACAGCATATTAGCCACTTAATGTTGTAAAGTCTAGTGTGAGTGTGACATAGATTTGTGTCAAAGACTCAACACTCTCTGGTGAATTTACATTAAATATTCCACTTAATAGTTAAAGTCGATAGTTCAATGTTCTTCCATTAATTAATAAATGTTCACACAATGTTCCTATAAGTATGATGAAATAACTTATTGTCAATATCCATGATTGTTCTCCAAGTGATAGAATGTTAGTACGAATCCAACTGTTTTCATCCACAGCACTTTACAATCAAAAAATAGTCAGATAAGATATCTAGTTGTTACTTCCCCTTGATAATGCGAGTAAGTCATTTCCGAGTTATGTCCCTTAATTTGAAGAAATTAGTTTTTTCAATTAACAATGACAAAACATGTCCGTCAGAAAATATCCATAAGTCAACATATTTTGAACATTCCATATAATTTGAATGCGTACACTGTTCAATAGCACATGAATACTGTCATTAAGGCAAACTCCAAGTATGTAATGCGCAGAGTTGAAAGAGATACGACAAGATCTTGAGCACATACGAATTCATCATCATCATGTGCAGTGCAAACTGCGTAAACGAATCAGCAATTATTCTATTTTTTTGACAATGCAACCATGTAGATTAGCTTTCAGCATAGGTAGCTTGCAGAATGCTAAAGTCCTCTTGAACAATATAGTTAATAATGTCCAGATCAAGTAGTGTCATACAAGCATGTCATCATACATGCACCAGTTTCTGGATCAGCATCTCATTACGTTAGTACAAAGATTTGTTTGGACCCTGTGATTCATCTGTAATTGTAGAGTTGATATAGGATCTTTGTTGCACCTTGACAACACATCAGCCAAGACATTTTGGCTTCCTTTGATGGCTTTAATGTCATAATCCCATGGTTGTAGTGCGAGCGAGGCTCTAGTGGCCCTTTCGTTTCTGAATCTCGCTGTTTTGAGATATGCCAAGGCTTTCTGTTCTGTCTCCAAGGTGAATCGGGCTCCCATGAGGTACTGTTGTAACTTTGTAAAACAGAAGACGATCGCCAGCAGTTCCCTTTCAACAATGGGATACTGCTGCTCTGTAGGCGATAATTTCCGGCTGACATATAGTGTTGGGTGCATGTAGTCTCCAAACTGCTGCATCAACGTTCCCCGATCCCTATAGCAGAAGCGTCTACTCTGAGGGTAAATGGAAATCGAGCGTCAGGTAATCTCAAAATTGGTGATTTGGAAAAACATATTTTTAGTAAATTTAAAGCCACGTCGCACGCATGTGACCAAATAATCCTATTTGGCGAGTTCTTCTTTACCAACAAAGACAAAACAGGTAATATCTGAAAAATTAGGCAAGAATTTTCTATAGAAATTTACCAAGCCTAACAGACTGCGAACTTGTTTCTTAGTTCGAGGAATTTCAAGGTTCAGGATTTTCGAGATAGTAGAATCCTCAGGTTTAAGAAACCCACCTCCTACTTTATGACCAAGAAAAGAAATTTCAGTAAATCCTACTCTGGTTTTAGAAGGTCTAGCAGTAAGATTATGAAGACGCAAGGTATTCAACAAAGAATGAATTCCGATAACATGTTCCTCCCAAGTTTGATGGAATAGACAAATATCATCAATACAAGTGATTAAATCCTCATGGTTAGAGAAAAGTATACGCATCATGCGAACAAAGGTAGCAGTAGCTAGTCCATAAAGTAGAGAATCTAACCGTCAGATGCTCAGCCCAGCTAAGATCACTTCATATAGACAAAGAATAGTCTTTAGATGTGTGCATTCTACATACACGAGCATTAAGATGGAGAACCCTAGTATCCTCATCATAAGTACCAAAGGGAAACAAGTGTAACCGGAATGATGATCACATTAGTAGTTTAGTAATTATCCTTTAAATGATTTTAGTACGCAAGTTATTGATGACGTCATTTTCACATAGCCTCTTATCGACATTTTTTAGTAAAGATTTCCAGACAGTTACAGGAAATAATACGAGACCTGAAACCTCTAAACAGAATTAAATATACCCTCGAATTTTTTTTTTTTTTTTTTTTTAACCAGCAGCACTTGGGCTTTCAGCCCTTCGGCCCAATGACATGCCATTGCGAGGCTGGGGAACCTGAGGACTTTCCTTCCAACCCGGTCAGGAGCTTCGCTCCTTCCCATCCACAGAGGGTTTATCACAGGAGCCGTTCAGGCTATTCAGTCAAATTTCCGGCCGTAAACATTTCTTCAAACGCCGACGCCGGGTTTGAACCATGAACACCTGGTCGCCAGTACAACGCCGAAGCCATTACACCAGCGCGGCTCCCATATACCCTCGAATAAAAGGTAAGACAGCTGATAGAATGGTCTGGCGCTCTCTCTTCCAAACCTCTACACCTCACGGTAGAAGGGGAACGACTAAGTAAGTAAGTAAGTAAGTATAAAAGGTTATACCATTTGCTATCATAGAAACTTGTGTAGTAACTGTGACGTAAATATGACATAGACATAACTAGTGGAATATCCATCTTAACTAATGGCTTCGCCAATGAAATATATTATCTCAAACATATCCGTTTGACTGACAAATCAAAGTAACTTCCCCCCAACAATGGCTAACCCGATCCCTAGCCTATGACAACAAAATACTTCAGGCTGGTATAGGTCTCGACTTAGCATTAAGACTTATGCATGTTAGACAGGAGAAATAGATGTACCTAAGCTCATCAAAATGAACAACATGAATTTTATGAGATGACTTCGTATGTGGAAATGAATGCTACTGAACTGAGAATGGGATCATCTTGTAATTTACCGGTATACGTCTGAAAGAAACCAAAATAAAACTTCATATAAAATGTTGGACTTTGCTTCAATGCTGATGGAAATTGTTGAGTTTGACTTGCTTATTGTTTAGGAATTCTAGGAAAAATGGAAAGTACTGCCATTATTATTACATGTGATACTTCCAACTTCAAAATCTAAAATCGAACCTGGAACCCGTACCATTGATCAAGTTAAATAATATCTCTGGAGGAGCATCCAGTAAACTCAAACTTGATACAGCGAACTCAAACTTGATACAGTGAACTCGAACTTGAATATATTTATACAGTGAACTTGAACTTGACATTTATAGGTTCCGTAACTTGAAAGATAGAATACCGTCGGAATGCTTCCTATACTATCCTTTATTCTTTCCCCAGAGAATAGCTCCTAATTAACTGGTTACAATTAATACATTGGCACAATACCAGCTTCTTAGTTGGTGTGTCAATGTAACACGCATTCTCACTATAACAAATACATCTATCAAACTGTTCTGACCTACTTTAATATCTTTCCGACGGAATATTCATTTATATAAGTAAATGTTATAATAAATAAAATAGAACCCCAAATCAGTTTTACCCCAAAATACTATCTATGTGAATACGGGCACATAGGGATAGTTTATGGGGCCTTAGGACCAGGATTTTGATTGGAAGAAAAGGCAAGGAAAAAAAATCATTATGGCTCAACTAAATCAGACCATGGAAAATTATGCAGATGAAATACTGAGACAACAAAACCAACAGGCTATGCTAATGCAACAAGCACTAATGGCTCCACAACAAGTTCCGCTTCCGCCAGAGCAAGGAGATATAAATTTGATGGTGTTACAAAACCTGACTGACACGTTACAACATGTAGATCAACATGCTAAATTTAGAACCATCAAAAACTTCATAACTCCATTTAGTGGCGACCCCATGAAATTTCGACAATGGATGGTGGATATGGATAAGTGTGCTTACCTTACTGACGCCACAACAGATTTGGAGAAAAAGAAAATAGTGTTTTTATCATCGGAAGGATTGATAACCGTTTTTGTGAGAAGAAGAGCGAAGGCGTACCCAAATGAAACCTTTGAGGAATTGAAAAGAGTCCTAGTGTCACGATATTCTAACATAACGGACGCCGAGCACGCTTGGACTCTTTTGAGAATGATAAGGCAAGAGAAAATGTAATCAGTGCAGATGTACGGCGACCGACTCTTAAATTTAGCTGAAGATGCTTTCTTGGGAGGTAGCATACCAACAACCGAGCTCGAAAAACACTTAGTGGGAATTTTTGTCGATGGCCTCTATTCGGATTCACTGAAGATGCCCATGTTAAGAAAAGATCCTCAGTCAATTACACTGGCCATCCAGATAGCAGTTAATGAGGAAAATGTCAAAAAAAGATTCCAGCAGAGGATTGGAAGATTGCCATTGCTAAACCATGAATGCCAGCATCCTCAACCTGAACCATTCTACCAACGTCCGCAAAATGAACCACTATTTCAGCATCAACAATATGAACCATCGCCTCATCAACCTATGGAAGTAGACCATGCTAGACCTCGTTGGAATCGAAATCAAGAATATCACAGAAGATCAAATAACACACACAGAGAACTAAGACATCCCTTACCACAACCAAATGAAAGAGAATATAAGGTACACAATATAGAACCCTTGATGCAACCACCAACTTGCTTTAAATTTAGATCCGTGGGTCATGTTTCAAAGACCTGTAGAAAACCCCAGTACCAAACTGTGAGTTCAAGAAACAACTATCTACCCCAAAACAATTATAACGGTGAATATCAACGCCAAGTCCACTATCCAGAAAACCACTCAAGAAGACCCCAACAAAATAGAAACATCTTTTCCCAAGCAACAAGAAGGTCGGGAAACGGGACGGCCCCACATTAGCAGAGATCGGATGTGACGGCCGAAAAAAGAGATCTCTGAATGATAAAATGAAAGACAGAAACGAACAAGCGAATCTCAACATTTGTCCAGACCCCAGTTCATGTATAATAGAAATAGGAAAACAACAATTTAGAGCGTTAATAGACACAGGAGCAACTGTAAGTCTTATCCGGGAGAAGCTGTATTATCAAATTCAACACATGGCAAATTGTTCCAGAAGAACAGTACAAATGAAATCAGTAACAGGTCAAGCACTAAAAGCAGTGGGAACGGCTTATCTGACATTTAAAATGGGAAGAGAAATTTTACGCCATAACTTCATTATAACGAGAGGATTATAAAGAAACTTCATAATAGGAAGAGACTTCCTCATCAAAAATAATGTGAGGATATACTTTGATTTAAAATAACTAAAAGTAAACAACACGTATGTACCATTTCAGGGCGATATTCATATTGCAACCCTAGTTCGAACTACGGCACAGATTACTCTGAAACCAAATTCAGTAACTCTGACCAAGGCTAAAATAAAAAGATCTCCATACTTTGACATAGGACAGACTGTATCATCATCATCTCAGCCCGTAACCCGTCATGGGTCGTAGGGGTGCCATGGTGGAAGCATCAGCAGACAGGGTCCTCCACTGCTCTCTATCCTCAGCAATGCGTACAAGTGTGGAAAAACCGTGTCCTGTCCATTCTTTGATGTTATCAGCCCAGGATTTTCTCTGCCTTCCTCTTCTCCGTTTACCTTCGACTGTTCCCTGAAGGATCGTTTTCGAAAGGGAGTCATGACGAGTTACATGCCCAAACCAGGCAAGCTTTCGACGTTTCACTATTGACAAAAGTGGTTCTTGGTGGCCTGTATAGGTGTTTATCTTCTCTCTAACATAGACATTTGTTTTGTGCTCTTTATAGCAAATGCGCAAAATTCTTCTATAACATTTATGCTCGAAAGCCTGAATCCTTCGCTCCGTATCTGCAGTGAGTGTCCAGCCCTCACACCCATACAAGAGAATAGATAATACAAGTGATTTGTATAATTTGATCTTCACAGGAAAACTGATGTTACTTTTCCAGATCACATTCAACCTTGTCATGGCAGCTGAGGCCATCTCAAGTCTTGTCTTGATTTCTTTAATTGATCTTCCATCACTACATATAGTGGACCCGAGATATTTAAAGGTGTTAACTTCTTCTAACGTTTGCCCATTTAACATAATGTTGGTCGGAACATGTTTCTTATGGCTATTCACCAATATCTTGCTTTTTCTATATTAATTTCCATCCCATACGTTCTTGTTACTTTCTCCAGTCTAGAGGTAAGGTCTTGAAGTTCTGATTCTGATCCAGCTATCAGATCAATATCATCAGCAAAACGTAGGTTGCACAGACTGTATACATATCGCAAATTGAAAATGAATGAAATAGAGGAGATCCACACATAGAAGTACAAGATGGCATCGTGGAAATAAATATACGAAGAGATTTTCCAATAATGGTACTAAATACGTCAGGTACCACCACCACTATTCCCAGAGGTACAGTAATAGCAAAGATCCAAACGGAAAAGAAAGATGTATTGAACAAACTATTCAAGGCCAAGAGCGTCTATCCAAAATGCCAGAGAAACAAATTAAAATCTTCATCCCATCCCCATCCTTACAAAACTCTAGATCCTATAGAGTCAACAAGAAAAAACATTCCAAATACAAGAGAGTCAACGAAAAAAATTCTCTGGACCGAAGGAGCATAAATAACAGAAAGAAACATGTAAAACCTGACTTATTATTCGCTGACGATTGGGATAGAGAAATCATACAAGGAAGGTATGAAAGAAAAAATAAATACCATACTTCATGGAACAGAGAGAATACTGTGGGAACAGTTACCTCTTATGCATACCCAAGACACCGGACATATTCAAAGAATCGCCAGTTCTATGATAAATTGCCAAAAGACTCAAAGAGTAGGAACACCAACAAACAGACACAGAAAAGAGAATACCGCTTTTGTCCACCAGAAAGGAAAATAACGAAAAATTTTCATTCAGATAGAACGAAAGAATTGCTAGCAACATTACAGACAACCGATGAACTGTGATGGGGCCGGAAAGACACCCGACTTCCCCCTTCACGGAAAGACACCCGGCTTCCCCCTTTACGTAAAGACACCCCAGCTTCCCCCTTCAAACAAGGCATATTTATCGCCCAGATATTTTTGATGTGCGCAACCCACGTGACTGTCGTGACGGCACGAGCAAGCATTGCTGAGATGTGAAAAGTCTTCAAGAAGATATATTAGTTTAGGCCATAATAAAGTCTAAGAATTAGTTGTGATGTGTTATATTTGATAATTGTGGGCCATATCTGTGTTTTCGTGCCTAATAAAGCAAATATCGTGAGTGTTATTTAAGAGGCAAAATTAATCCGCGCAGCGCGCAGTAAGTTGAGTGATTAGCCTTCTTCTTTCTTTGATCCATAACCGCCAACCGTCAAAGCAGTCAGTGGCCATCACGCCTGGTGGCGTCTTGTAGGGCAGCAACAAATTGATTCCACCTTGCTCGGTCGGCGGCCATCCTTCGTACAGTGCCCCAACTGTGGTTCATTCTTTGCATCTCAGCTTCCACAGTTCTCCGCCAAGTTGTTTTTGGTCGGCCTCTCTTTCGCTTTCCCTCGGGGGTCCATAGCATAGCTGTTCTTGT
This sequence comes from Oreohelix idahoensis, assembly GCA_024509875.1. Lineage (NCBI taxonomy): Eukaryota > Metazoa > Mollusca > Gastropoda > Stylommatophora > Oreohelicidae > Oreohelix > Oreohelix idahoensis. The sequence goes on from JAMPIV010018034.1 coordinate 131,609, forward strand.
GATGGTATCAGGGTACCTTCTGAGGACATAGCCAACCCAACTCCAGCGTCTGCCAGCTATGATGGTGTGCATGTTCTCCTGGTTACTCCGAATAAGTAGTTCTTGGTTGCTGATGGTGTTTGGCCAAAAGATTCGGAGAATTTTCCTTAGGCAGATTGTGTGGAAGGAGGACAGTTTCGACATTTCCTTCTCTGTTACTCTCCAACATTCCGCACCATAGAGAAGCACAGAAAGTACACAGCTCTCATACAGTCTTAATTTGGTGTTTGTGCTGTACTGGGAAGACTTCCAAATGTTGTTGAGAATAGCAAAGGCTGTTCTCGCTTTATTCATTCTGTTGTTAATGTCCTTGCTTGTTCCGCCGTCAGGTGTTACTATGCTTCCTAGGTAAGTAAATGTGTCTGTCTGTTCTAACTTCTGGTTCCTTACTGTTATTGGCTCAGGATTGCCCACATTTAGTGTCATGACCTCTGTCTTCTTCAAATTGATGTTCAGGCCAACCTGCTGGCCATACTTATTCAGTCTATCGGTTTTGTCTTGAATGTGTTGGTGTGAATGCGCGAGTAGTGCAATGTCATCTGCATATTCCAAATCTTCCAGTGTAGAAAACGTTGTCCATCTAATTCCTCTTGGACTGCCCTCTGTTGTCTGGCGCATCACCCAATCTATGACTGTCAAAAATAATGTTGTTGATAAGGGGCATCCCTGTCGTACTCCTGTTTTCACTTCGAAAGTTACATTACTCGATCCAACACTGCACGTAAAGTTAGAATAGAGGCTTTTTATAATGGAAACAATGCGGCTGGGAATTCCATAAGCCCTCAGAATTTTCCATAGGCTGTCCCTGTGTATGCTGTCGAAAGCCTTTTCAAAATCAACAAAGTTAATGTACAGCTGTCTCTGCCATTCTGAGCACTGCTCTATAATGTTCCTGAGGGTAAATATATGATCTGCACATCTTCTGTTCTTTCTGAAGCCCGCTTGTTCTTTCCTCAGTTTATGGTCAACTGCTTTTGAAATTCTCTGGATGATTATCCTACCTAGTATTTTGCTGGGAACTGAGAGGAGGGTAATTCCTCTCCAGTTGTTGCAGTCTGCAAGGTCGCCTTTCTTGGGCAATTTGACAATTATTCCTTTACTCCACTCTGTTGGTGTTGTCTCAGTTTCCCAGACTTGTGCAAATAGTGGTTCTAATAGTTCTGCTGCTAGTTCAGGGTCTGTCTTGAATAGCTCAGCATTCAGATTGTCGTGACCAGGCGCTTTTCCGTTTTTTAGCCCTTTGATAGCTGTGATAATTTCTTCTTTTCGTGGAATGTCTGTATTTACGTCTAAGTCACTTTCAGCCTCAGGAACATTCAGCTGAGTCTCTGGTGGTTCCTTATTCAGTGTTTCTCTGAAGTGCTCTGCCCATCTTGTTTCCTGCCCCTGTGCTGTGGTGATGAGATTTCCTTGCTTGTCTCTTACTAACGTTATGTTGTTTGCACCTCGTTTTCCACTGATAGCTTTAGTTATTTTACAAACTGTGCTTTGTTCATTTCTCAGTGCTGCCTCTTCTGCTTGTCTTGCAATGTCATCCAGAAATGTCCTTTTGTCAGCACGGGTTTGACGTTTTACTTCCTTGTCCAGCTGACTGTACTGTTCACTATATATTGCCTTTAACCTGGGAGACTTAGCTTCTGTTTTCTTCCTTTTCATTTCCTTTCTCTTCGCTATGGTGTTTAGCGTTTCTGGTGTTATCCAGTCTTGGCTCTTTCTTTCCTGGAATCCCAAGCATGACTTGCTGCTTTCTTTGTATATTGTTGAGATGGTGTTGAATTTCTGGTCCACATCGTCGGTCTCTGTTCTTTCCTGGCTTTTGGTAATCAGATATCGTCTCTTTACATCGACCATGAACGCTTTTCTGGTGAGGGGGTCCTTAAGTTTCGTGATGTTATATCTTTTCTGTTTAACTGCAACTGGTCCAGCAGCTCTGAGTTTCACCTTCAGTCTTGCTACTACTAGGTGATGATCACTTCCCACATCTGCGCCTCTTCTTACTTTCACGTCTTGTAGTGCATGTCTCCATCTGCCATTGATCATTATGTGATCTATCTGGTTTTTGTCTCGTCCGTTTGGTGATTCCCATGTTAACTTGTGCACTTCTTTGTGTTGAAAAAGTGTTCCTCCAATGACCAGGTTGTTAATACTGCAGAAGCTTATTAATTTGTCCCCATTCTCATTTACTGTTCCACTGCCGCATTTCCCCATTACTCTTTCGTTATAATTGTTATGTGTTCCAACTTTTGCATTTAGGTCTCCCATTACTATAATAAGATCGTACCTGGGTACAGTTTCCATTTCCTTTTGTACCTGTTGATAGAACTCATCCTTGATCTCTTCATCGCTGTCGTTTGTTGGTGCATAGCATTGTATAATTGTGGTGTTGGTGAATCTCCCTCTCAGTCTTGCTCTTATTAGTCTGTTGTTAATGGGTTTCCATTCCAGTAGAGACCTTTCCATTCCTTTCTTAAGGATAATGGCTACACCTTCGTTGTGCTGACCGTCCTCTCTACCAGAATAAAGTACTGTTTCCCCTGTAGCTGTTTTTATTCTCCCCATCCCTGTCCATCTGCTCTCGCTTATTCCCAGGATATGTAATTTGTAATTCCTCATCTCTGCTGTGATCTGTCTCAGCTTTCCTGCCTCATTCATAGTTCTGACATTCCAAAAACCGATTCTGGTTTCGTGTTTTGCGGTCTGGGCATCCGTTTTCATGCCAGTGGCTTCCTTTCATCTTTCACCACTGTCAGTCATACGAGCCTGAGACTCCGGATGTCCGTCCCGCGTCAAAGTATTTTCATTTGTTGCTGTTTCCGTAACGTGTGCGATTTTTTACACAGACAGGGGTGTCGGCCCTGTGCTAAAACCCCCAACCTGGAGGACCAGGGTACCAGCTTTTGTCTGAAACTACCCACGCAGACCAGTCTAGCATGGTTGAACCTACCAGGAGTAAAACTCCCGCTGGCATAGCTCTGGGGATTGTCAGGGTACACAAGCTGCCATACCGCTACAAGGTAAAGGTACCATTGATGGCAGTGATTAGCCTAGAGTCTATATAAAGAGATGCGGGCGTCAAACCGGCCTATTCAGTCCGGACGAGAGAGAAACGAAGTTAGGCTAGCCCTGTGTCGGTAGCAGAAGAACAAAGACATGACACATTAGCAACTGAGCACTAGCTGGGTGTTTTGTTTGGTTTGTTGGTTTATTTGTTTAATGTTTGCTTTGTGTGCTTGTAGTCACTGACAGGGTTGTATAAATAAATACAGCCCCTGCCTCAGAATCAAGAGTTTTTATTGTTGTTCGGGTCGGTGCTAGTGTGAAAAGAGAGTGATCAAATATCACGTCATCATCATCATCATCTCGCCCACCCTACCACAATTGGCGTCGTCGACAGGATCAGGCAGACAGTGACACTGAGCAGACAGCAAACGAGCAAATATAATAGTGTAAACACCCAGCAGTGCTGTCTTGCAGCAAGATGGCATCGATCAATGCGCCTGTGGAGATAGTACACGTGGAGGTGCCAGAGGTAAGGCTATTTGATGGAAAGGCAAATCCCACTTGGCAAGAGTTTGTGGAAGATGTAGAGGCCGTGTGGAAGATGGCGCCCTTTTGCGCAGAAGTCAAGGTAGACGTGATCTGGAACAACGTTACACCATGGGTATCTAGAGAATTACGGATACGTGGTGGAGCCAAGGCCAGCCCTGAGCAGTTACTCAAGATAGTGGAAGAAGCGTACAGCGAGCGACCACTAGTCAATGAGATGACTAGGAATTTCCAGGCCGTGAGTCAGGGGCCTAGGGAATGTGCTGTTTTCTGTGAAGTCAAGAAGCCAGAGACACTGGTGCAGATAGCAAGTGCAGAAGATCAGAATGAAAAGGAGGCACTCAAGGCAGAAGTTTCTATCCTAAAGGCCCAGCTAGCACAGCTGTCACAAGCCAGTTCGCCAGCATATGAGGAGGTGCAGAGAAAGAAAGAACCAGGTCAACCGCGGAAACAGCCAAAGCACGACGAGGGGGTGCGTGTTCTGGTATGTGAGAGTCAGTCTGTTGTTAACGAAAGCAGTGAACTGACAGTACCAACAAACGCAGTTGCACCGACAAGGCGAAAAGGGATGTGCAAGTGGTATAGTGTCCACATGGGATGGGGGTTCATCACGCCAGATGATGGAAGTATTGATGTATTCGTACATCAGACCAAGATCTTCAGAAAGGGATTCCGGAGTCTGGCGAGGAATGAACGAGTAGAGTTTGACAGCAAACCATCGGTCCAGGACATTTAAGCAATTTATGTATGCGGCATTGACGGTCAGGAGTGTAAAGGTAGTAGGAGGCGACCCATGGCACAGAGGAAGCCTAGAAAGATAAGATGCTACAATTGTGGAGACCTGTCAGACCACATGGCAGCCAAGTGCCCTCAAGGCCCGCTCCCGAAGAGATGTTTTCAATGCAAGTCTACTGAACATTTGATATCCACCTGTCCCTCAAGGAGCTCTTTCCCGAAGCGTACTGCCACAACTAGATTGCCTTTAGGGTCCAAGCCAAGAGATGGCCGTGACAACTGTCACCCTAAGGGCGCCGAGAAAATTGGTAGTCGTTTGGGGGAGGAAACTCGTCCTAAGCAGATAGGAGCGAGTGCCCATCAAGGTTCAGAAGAGGAGACTCATCAAAAGCAGATTGTGGGGAATGTGGGCCACCGTCCACACAAAATAAGTATAAACACGTCAAGAGCGATCCCCCTACAAAGTCGACAGCTGCATGCACTGACAGGCAGATGTCACGGGCAGGCAGCGACGCGGCACAGGTGAGCGAGTCTTCTAGACCACAGAAACTGCCAGCCCGACAACGTAGGGACATGACGACCAAGAGAGTTCCCAGCCGGGTTGTATCGATTACAGAAGCTCAGCCCAAAGCATCGCCGCTCAGAAAGGGTCCTGCGCAGCACCAACTATCTGAGAGATTTCGACTGAAGCGCCAGAGGTAGTGATGTTGTCGGGACGACAACAAAATCAGGAGGGAGATATGTGATGGGACGGAAAGACACCCGACTTCCCCCTTCACGGAAAGACACCCGGCTTCCCCTTTCACGTAAAGACACCCCAGCTTCCCCCTTCAAACAAGGCATATTTATCGCCCAGATATTTTTGATGTGCGCGCAATCCACGTGACTGTCAGCCCACGTGACGGCGCGAGCAAGCATTGCTGAGATGTGAAAAGTCTTCAAGAAGATATATTAGTTTAGGCCATAATAAAGCCTAAGAATTAGTTGTGATGTGTTATATTTGATAATTGTGGGCCATATCTGTGTTTTCGTGCCTAATAAAGCAAATATCGTGAGTGTTATTTAAGAGGCAAAATTAATCCGCGCAGCGCGCAGTAAGTTGAGTGATTAGCCTAGAGTCTATATAAAGAGATGCGGGCGTCAAACCGGCCTATTTGAAGATTCAGTCCGGATGAGAGAGAAACGAAGTTAGGCTAGCCATGTGTCGGTAGCAGAAGAACAAAGACATGACACATTAGCAACTGAGCACTAGCTGGGTGTTTTGTTTGGTTTGTTGGTTTATTTGTTTAATGTTTGCTTTGTGTGCTTGTAGTCACTGACAGGGTTGTAGAAATAAATACAGCCCCTGCCTCAGAATCAAGGGTTTTTATTGTTGTTCGGGTCGGTGCGAGTGTGAAAAGAGAGTGATCAAATATCACGTCATCACCATCATCATCTCGCCCACCCTATCACAGAACTAAAACACAGAGTTGAAAAATTCATAACAAAACATCAAGATGTATTTGCAATATCTGACATAGAGTAAGAAAGGACTACTACCGTCACCATGGAAATAGAAACCACAACTGAAGAACCCATAACCCTCAAACCGTACCACACCCAACTAAAGAATCGGGAGATAGTGGAGAAAGCCATTGGCGACATGCTAGCCGCTGGGATAATCGAACGATCCAGATCCTCATGGTCTTCACCCATTGTGATAGTAACAAAGAAAGACGGTAGCTCTCGCTTTTGCTGTGACTACAGCGCGTTAAATAAAATCACCAAAACGATATCCTACCCTCTACCTAGAATTGATGATATTTTGGCCACCTTGGGTAACTCAGACTGGTATACATCACTAGATGCACGTTCCGGATTTTGGACAATACCATTGTCTGAAGATGCAAAGAAGAAATCTACTTTCTGTACCCATATGGGCTCATATAGTTGGAATGTAATGCCCTTTGGACTGAAAAGTAGCCCGGCTACTTACGTAAGTTTAATGGATGAAGTGCTGCAAGGACTGAACTCATTTGCATCAGCATATATAGATGATATTTTTATCCACACAAAAGGAACAATGGAAGAACACCTGAAACATGTCGAGACTGTTTTCGACAGAATGAGATTGCACAAAGTATAGTTGAAACTCAGCAAATGTCGTTTCCTACAGAAGGAAATAAAATATATGGGCTTTATTGTCAACTCCAACGGAATCAGACCGGACAGTGAAAAGATTGACGCTATCCAAAAGATCCCTCCACCTACCACAGTACGTCAATTAAGAGGATTCTTTGGGTGTTGTGCGTATTATCGAAAGCACATTATCAATTTTTCTAAAGTAGCTGAACCATTACTGAACCTAACCAGAAAGTATGCAAAATTCCGCTGGACTGAAGATTGCCAAAAAGCATTTGAGTACCTGAAGACAGCCTTAACCACCGTACCTTTTCTAGCCCATCCAGACTTGAACAAGCCCATGATTATATACACGGACGCATCAAACACAGCAGTAGGTGCGTGCCTTGTACAAGACAGATCACCAGATGAACCGCAAGTGATAAAAAATTTTCCAAACGAAAAACTGATAGCTTTCCTTTCCCACACATTAAGCCGAACACAGAGGAGATGGACTACAACAGAGAAGGAAGCCTATGCAATCCATTACGCCCTCCAGAAATTCGATTTTTATATCCGTGGAACCCAGGTTATCATCAGAACAGATCACCAACCACTTGTAAGCTGGCTGACTAAGACTGCAGAGAAGCCCAAGAAACTCCAGACCTGGGCGATAAATCTCCAAAGTTACAACACAACCATTGAGTATATTCCTGGAAAATTGAATACGTGCGCTGATCTTTTGTCCCGAATTCCACATTCCGACACAAATGAACCAGACTCCCCACTCCTTGAATCTACATCGGACATCGACGATAACACAAAGGAAATTCATGCCATAGACTCTCAGAACTCAAGACAAAACGATGAAGAGGTGACAACCCAAGAACCTGAACTACAACATGGAACTACATTTGATTTACCATCAGACAACCAAGGAACAGAAACGTTTGAACAGAATATCGATTTTAAGAAAGAACAATTGAAAGATGAAACATTAGTTAAGATCATTACACAGATTCGTACAAATCCAAAGGAGAAGAAAGACTACATCATCCTTTCGGAGGATAATATCTTATATCATATTGGTTCTAGAGACAATGGTACTCTACAAAAATGTATACCCAAATCGCTAGTTCCGAAAGTATTACAACAGTTTCATGACGAAAACGGGCATTTTGGAAGAGACAAGACTCTAGATGTGATCCTAAAACGTTATTACTGGCCCACGATGATTAAAGATATCATAGAGTATGTTGGGACATGTAGGGTTTGCAAGCTAAGAAATATGAGAACTATTCGAGCCCCTATCCAAGAAATGACTTATCCGCACTACCCAATGGAAGTTATTAGCTTGGATTTATCTGGACCTTACCCCACAACTTTAGGAGGACACAGATATATTTTACACATCGTAGACCAATACACGGTATGGCCAGAATGTTTTCCCTTAGAAAATGCCACCTCCACCCTCATCACTGACGTTTTTATACAACAATTTTTACCACGACATGGATGTCCCAAGCGGGTAATCACTGATAACGGGAAACAATTTGTAGGAGAGCCCTTTGCTTCAACTCTCAAAAAGTTAAATATCAAACATACTACCACTGCATACTACCATCCGCAATCTAATGGGAGAAATGAGCGTATGAATGCCACCATGCACGATATAATAGCCAAGTTCATTGCGGGACAGGGTCAATACTGGGACCTATATATCAATCAAGCTTTAGAAGCAATTCGAATTAATATCAATGATACTACTGGATTTTCACCGTTCTACCTGCTTTACGGAAGAGAACCAACTTTTCCACTGGATAATCTTTTGGCGTCACAGAGAAAATATTTTGGCGAATATCCTATCCAAATTACGCTCCAACAGAAGCATAGAGCTCATGTAATAGCCCATCGGAACGTAAGAAAAGCCTTCGAAAAAAATGCACGAATTAAGAACAAAACAGCAAAACTCCAAGAGTTTAAGCCTGGAGACTTAGTTTATTTTCGGAAACATGTGCGAACGAATAAATTTGATAACAATTGGATTCCTGGTTTTAAAGTGTTGGAACGAAAATCGACAACCAATTACATCCTGTGGAATGAAGAAAGAGATAGCACAACGAAAGCTCACGTATCCCAGATGCGTCTTGACGACCACAGACCACTCACTGTCACGAAAAAACAAGCTGATAGACCCACGAGATTGTCTACCCTAGCGCAACCTCCCTCATCTTCCACTGATGATGAATTACCCAACTCAGATTCCTCCTCCCATGACTCCGATATCCCTTCACAGGATTTGAATACGTTCGTCAAATGTATTAGAGATAACAGAGATTCATCTTCTAGTGAAAACAATATCCCTCTGCAGGAGCTAAGACAACGCCTTATTCAACGTCAAGAGAGAGGTCATGCGTCTTCCAACGAAAAGAATATGCCTTTGCGAGAATTACAACGTCCTATACAACAGCAAGAGAGCGTTCCAGATGTTGCTACATTTCGCAATCCTGAACCCACCGATCGACATGATTACCAATCATCTCAAATGGCTCCATTGTATAATGAAGAAACACAAGATATTTTTCACCCAGACACAGATTCAATGACCAGTGCATCTAACTCTACTTTGTGTGGTATGGACGAATCAAGAAGGACAGCTGATAAACGGAAATACGAGTCTTCCTCTTCAGATTTCACCCCTCTAGCCAAACTACCGAGATTGCCGCAAGAGCACATTTATATCAAACCTACAAAGCAAAGACGTCGTACAAATCCCCAACGCTTCTCACACGATGTCGACATAGTTAACGACGATACTTCACTCCTTACCCCTACAGTTAATATTTCACCAAATGTTTCACCTCACATGGATGAATGCATGCTTTTGTCCCAAATGATGTCGTTATTAGCTAACAAGTTGTAACTGGAATTTTGCGGAAATGTTTCCACACTTCCTGCTCGTTGGTCTTTACACAAACCTTTGCGTTGCTACGGAAACCTTATTACTTCGTGATTCAACTATATACGAGTTTGCAAAGGAAGTATTTGACTTTTCGTCGTCAAGAACAATCAAAATCACGATTTGCACAAAATGACATTTCTGAATTGATGAAGCCAAATGCGGTAGTACCTCTATTGACTTACCACAAATCCCTCGTCTAGATTTATATCAAGGGAGGATGTCCATTAGCGACCTTCACGTCTTCTCTTTACTCCACCAGACGTCAGAGAGCAAACCGCCCGTTCATTGAGATGTTCTAGCTTCTACTCTGGACTACCACCGACGAGTTCTTTTTATTATTCTCGATTCTCAGTACAAACACTGTCGAGTCACCAACATATTATACGACGCGTTGTGAATAGGTAATACTGGTTTTAATAGTACTTATTCCGCGGTACAATACATGAAAACAGATCAAACCCATGAGGTCTTGAACATTAGTATTCACACTTTAGCGACTATACATGACTTTACATCGGAGCTTGATCAATATTATCATATGCCGATTGAATGGTTTAAATGATTAGACATTTTCAAATTTTTCGTTTATAGTTCAAGATTTTCCTGACAAGTGTTATATTTTTTTCTTCCATTTCATTTGATCCTCCCAGCATCAGATGACATGTATTAAAGATTTTCCCCGCATTTGTGTTGAGTACGGGGCAAAGTCTTTTACAGACAGGGAGTATGATGTGTTGGTGTTGTGGGTAGTGGGTTTCCCCCCTTGCTTCACCCTAGGCCTAGTGAATTCTTGTTCATGAAAGGAGCGACCATTGCGGTGTCAGTCTCTTGGCCTAGCAAAACCTCTCATACCCCAAGATCGTTGTGCGTGGTGAAGAGCCACACCCTCCTCGAGGTAGTCATGGTAACTGAGGGTGCGAATCCTCAGGCTAAACACAACGGATCTAGAGGAGCAAACCTCGATAATAAAACCGGTGCACTACACCGTACACGCCCTCTGTGGGTGGGAAGGAGCCAGATGGATACTGAACAAGTCTTAGGAGTGGGAACGAGTGTGGACTGCTTCCTGAAGATCGGAACCCATCGTACATGCACAGAGACTCAGGACGTGACGATCCTATTGCCTTCAACTCTTGGTCACATGCCTAGAGCCTCGGAGAACTCGGCGTAACCAGCAGGCAATTTGGTGGCGGGGAATGAGCACTGTGATCCCTACCTTGGCTACGTATCTCAAGGAGATGCAGAAACACCCCCTTTATCTCCCCCAGAGCTGGCACAGTACACTTCTGGCTTCTACCCGGGGTGGTAGGAAATCCACAGGCACCCCAGCATTACAATGCCATAAAGATGACAAAGTTAAAATTTACTAACTCAAACCTGGCAGAGCAAGTCCTCCATCAGATGCGGCCAATGCTGGGCCCACTGGCGCGTGGACACGTCCCGATCCCCATCGAGACTTGCCCGGGGAGCCCACCACGGCTCAAAAAAGCAGAGAAGGCCACTCTACAAACCTCCGATGTCTTGCGGGCAGTGTTAGGATGTGCAAAAACATGGACAGGAAGACTCCACAACTTCCCCACTGAAGACACGCCCACGACGACCGTTGCCTCAATTGGCTGTGTGTGGTGTACCCGGAAACGGGGCCTCCCAGTGCTGAGGCACAGTTAAGTCCTCGATGTCACTTATCGGTGCAGAGTTGAGAGAGATGGCTGAGCATCACAATCCCCCCTGTGTTGCAGCATGTTGACAACCCAGCATTGCACACTGGGCTTGGGGGGGGGGGGAGGAGCACATGGGCACCAGACTTAATACTGGCTCTTGACTGGATGGCCGCATGCAGTGGATTTCTACAATGGAGAGATGGCGGGTGGTGGGTATCTGGAAGTGGCTCTGTGCAGGACGTGAGGATTCCTTGAGAGAGCCCAGAACCAGAGCACAGCATTGTGCAAGCTCTGCATAGTTGGAGAGCCCCCCTGGATGACGGGGAATGCACAGTATGCCACCCCACCTATCCCCAACTGCTAACTTAGAACCAGAAGTGGGGTCCACTGTATGCATGCCAGGCCAGGATAAAATGCCTGGGAAAGAGACTGGAGCCCAGAACTCCCTAACTCAAAGTTGCAGGATGGCAGAAAAGCCACGGGAAAGACATGTTTATTTTAAAGATAATACAACCATATTTTCACCATACGAGCTCGGACGCCGCCTCAATAAACAAGGTCCGCGCAGAGCAGTGACACCCCCAGGCTGCTTGCGAATAGTCTACTACTGGGAACATAAACAGATTAGGGATGAGCCCACTCTCCCGTTGAGGAGGTGCTAAAGTCGTAGATACTGGGCCAGAAGGCGCACCGGAAACCACAGTATCACGCAACTCGCTTTTTTCTATGGATAAGTACACCGTCAAATAAATCTCGTACTGGTGCTCGCCCTGTGGAGCTCCACCAGGCAAGTGCAGTGCCGGGCTCTGAGCCTCGACAGAGTCCACCCTCAGCTACTGGAGGACCCTCTAGACCGTCTTGTGGAGTCAGCAGACGGCGGAGGAGAACTACTGACCGAAACAAAACAGAAAAAGAGAAACCCAGAGTGCCACTTGTCATGATGCACTGGAATGCAGAGGGAGTGAACAGCAAGCAGGCTGGATACAGCAAAAAGACAGAGCTGGAAAACATCTTGTATGAGAAGCAAGTCAGTGTTTGCTGTATCCAAGAGACTCACTTGAAAGCAGATCAAACCTTTAAAATAAAGGGATATCAATGCTTCAGATCCGACAGACAAGATAGACGAAAAGGAGGAGTACTTACTCTTGTAAGGAATAACATTCATGCACACGAAATGAAAACCTACATGGATGGAGCAGAATATCAGATGTTGCAGATAAAGGTAGACAAGATGGAAATAGAACTCCTGAACTATTACTGTCCAAACAACAAACCCCTGAGTCTCAGCTCTATACAGGTACCAGCCACCAACTTTATAGCAGTTGGAGACTTTAATAGCCACTCCCAGAGCTGGGGCTATAACCATCTAGATCACAGAGGCGAAGAGGTTGAAACATGGCAAGATGATCACTCCCTAATCCTAGTCAATAATGCCACAGATACTCCTACCTTCTACTCCAGAGGATGGCACACAACTTCATCACCAGATCTTGCCTTCGCCACCCCAGATATAGCTGGATCTATTAGTAGAGAAGTAGGAGACCAACTAGGGGGAAGCGACCATCGCCCAATCTTTCTTACTGTCCAGAGTGTAACTCTCAGTACAGGCCCAGCCATTACAAGATGGAACTACAAAAAAGCCAACTGGGGTTTATTCAGGCATCGGGTGAACACGCTGCTGTCTGCCCTCAAGGTACAGAACAGAGACATTAATGAAGTGGTAAAAGACTTCAACAGATGCATACTACAAACTGCAAAAGAAACCATTCCCAAAGGATGCCGGTGTAACTACACACCATACTGGTCCAGCACACTCCAAGAACGTCAGGAAGGTATGGACAGGGCTAGAAAGGACGCAGAGTCTCAGCCTTCACTTGAAACTCACAACAAATGGAAAAAGGCTGTAGCAGAGTTTCAGAGAACAAAGCTAGAAGAAAAACGGAAAAGCTGGAGAACTAAAACGGCATCGCTGAACCTTGAGAAAGACGGCAAGAAACTTTGGAGATTAGTCAAGTCTCTAAATGAAGAGCGTTCCTCACCTAGGCAGACTATCACATTGGATGAAGGTGGCAAACTTCTCAGAGGAAAACAAGCTGCAGACCTGTTTGCTAGAAGATACAGTTCAGAAAGCAACTTACCCATTAACATAGACCATCAGAGAGAGATAAGAAAAGAAATACTGGCAACCATGGGACAGACAGATACTCCTGCCCCAATGAGGGAACCCATCACACTAGGAGAACTACAGAACGCTATTTCCAAGCTTAAGTTCCAAAAGTCACCCGGCCCAGACAAAATCAGCAACGAAATGCTAGTAAATCTGAGCTCAGCAGCAAAGACAAAACTGCTTGAGATATTCAACCACAGCTGGTTGAAAGGAACGGTACCCCAAGTATGGAGAGAAGCCATCACAATACCCATACTAAAGAAAGGGAAATGTAAGACCGAGGCTGCAAGTTACCGGCCAATCAGTCTCACAAGCTGTGTTGGGAAGACTATGGAGCGAATAGTCAACCACAGATTGAAATGGTATTTAGAGTCTGAGCAGATCCTGGTGCCGGAACAAGCTGGATTTAGAGAATGCTATAGTATAGAAGACCAAGGTACGTACTTGTCTCAAGCAGTAGAAGATGCCTTCCAGGAGAAGAAAAAGGTCCTAACGATCTGGGTCGACTTCAAGCAGGCCTTTGACAAGGTGTGGAAAGATGGCCTTATTGCAAAACTTAGGAGAAGTGGAATCCAAGGCAACATGATGAAATGGATCCAGTCATACTTGCATAACAGGAGAACTAGAGTCACTCTTGACGGTCTGCAGAGCAGAAAAGTGTTGCTCTATCATGGGGTACCTCAAGGAGGAGTAATTTCCCCAACACTCTTCCTTGTTTACATCAATGACCTGGTGAAAGATCTTCCCGCAGGAGTGAAAGCTGCCTTATATGCAGATGACCTAGTACTCTGGTGCGCTGATGAAAACGTCACCACAGCAAACTATAGAATGCAGCGGGCAGCAGACATGCTAGTGTCGTGGGCAGAGAAATGGCTTATCACAATAAACACAGACAAAACCTCCACAACACTGTTCTCCCTCGCCCCCAAGGACAAAGCAGCTAACATACACCTAGGGACAACCGTGATCAAGGAAGAAAGCTACCCCACCTATCTTGGGGTGACATTTGACCAAAGGCTTACATGGAATAAGCATATTGAAAATGCAGAAGGAAAGGCCCGAAGACGACTAGGCATACTCAGAAAATTAGCAGGTACCAACTGGGGAGCAAATGAACGAACTGTAAAGAAGATTTATAATGGAGTAATAAGACCACACTTAGAGTTTGGCTCAGCAGCATGGTCCTCAGCTGCTAACTCACATCTGCAGTCTTTGGACAAGGTGCAAAATCAAGCTCTCAGGCTCATTACAGGAGCCATGAAAACTACACCAATATCAGAGATGCAGAAGGCTGCTGGATTACAGACATTGTCCCATAGAAGAGACACAAAAAGCATGATCCAGATGGAAAAGTACAACAGTATGCCAACGCACTCAATGAAGGCAAGACTAGATGATCTGGCATTGGGACGTCTAAAGCGTAGCAGCTTTGTGCATCGGGGAAAAAGACTTAAAAGACAGCATCAAGAAGACCTATCCACGAAAACAACACCACTGAAGCCCACCCTATACCCTGTACCACGGGAGCAGGCCAGCAGTGCCCTCCAAATTAATACATCAGTCAGTGGTCTCACAAGTGGATGTGAGTATAATGATCTGCAAAAACGAACTGCTACATTGAGTATGATCCAAGAAAGTTATCCCGATCAATCATGGATACATGCCTATACAGAAGGATCAGCAACTAATGCTGTTAGGAATGGAGGTGCCGGTATCTTTATCTCATATCCTGACAACCACTATGAGACTAGGCACATTCCCACCGGTAAATTCTGTTCCAACTATACAGCTGAGGTTCAAGCTCTAGAGCAAGCTGCAAATATGATTTATAACACCAACTCTGACTGCCACCAGGTAGTCATCCTCACAGATGCACTGTCTGTCCTGCAAGCTCTCAAGGGTGGTAAACTCCCGCATCTGAGAAATGAACTAAACAAGGTAGCTGCCAAAAAGAGAACCATACTTCAGTGGGTACCATCTCATTGTGGTGTACCCGGAAATGAAAAGGCAGATAAACTTGCAAAAAAGGGAGGAGAATGTGAACAAGAAGATAATGAAGTCACATACTTTGAGAAAAAGAGAGCTATCCAGACTATCAGAAGAGAACAGAACCAACCCAAAGACGACTACCACACTCTTGATCGTCAGGGACAGATAACTATTTTTCGCCTCAGGACAGGGCATAACAAACTGAATAAACACATGCACAAGCTACGATTGTCTGCTTCACCACTGTGCACATGTGGATTAAACGAACAAACTGCTGAGCATGTTCTACAGGATTGTCCTCTGTATGACCAGTTAAGAAAGATATACTGGCCCAATGACTCAACACTAAACTCAAAGCTATATGGAGCTAAAGAGGAACTTCAAACAACAGTCGAATTCATCATGAGAACTCATCTGACGATGTAAACATCAAAGATGCGATCACAAGAAGAAGAAAAAAAAAGTGTTGAGTACCCCTTTTCCCCCACTTACACATTTCGATATTAGTAATTTTGTTTTGTTAAATTCAAATTGTTGCGGACATTTTGATGTTTGGACGTCTTCATTTAGATTGACCGGTATACCTCCATTCATCTTATTTTAACCGTGCGTTTTCATGATAACACCTATGTTCCCTCTTATGTACTATAAAGATGTATACTTTTGTTTTATTTGATTCGCAAGTTTTTGGATTGTTAGGTAGATAGAGCTAGGAAAATGTTTCTCTTTGAGATACATTTTTGTAGCATGGAGATGTATATGTAACCGGAATAATGATCACATTAGTAGTTTAGTAATTATCCTTTAAATGATTTTAATACGCAAGTTATTGATGACGTCATTTTCACATAGCCTCTTATCGACATTTTTTAATAAAGACTTCCAGACAGTTACAGGAAATAATACGAGACCTGAAACCTCTAAACAGAAATAAAAATACCCTCGAATAAAAGGTTATACCATTTGCTATCATAGAAACTTGTGTAGTAACTGTGACGTAAATATGACATAGACATAACTAGTGGAATATCCATCTTAACTAATGGCTTCGCCAATGAAATAGATTATCTCAAACATATCCGTTTGACTGACAAATCAAAGTAACTTCCCCCCAACAGTCTTAGGAACCAGTTTGTATATATTGACGGCCCAAAACCCTTAGCAGAAGAGTCGAAGCCCAAGTTCCTAGCCGAAGAGTCGAAGCCCAAGTTCCTAGCCGAAGAGTTGCACGCCCGAATCCCTGGCAAAGAGATGAAGCCTAAGTTCCTAGCAGATTTGCTGACCGCCACTATATATTGGCAAGAACTGAATAGACTCCAGTAATAGTTGAACAATGGCTAACCCGACCCCTAGCCCTGTGACAACATAATACTTTAGGTTGGTATAGGTCTCGACTTAGCATTAAGATTTATGCATGTTAGACAGGAGAAATAGATGTACCTAAGCTCATCAAAATGAACAACATGAATTTTATGAGATGACTTCGTATGTGGAAATGAATGCTACTGAACTGAGAATGGGATCATCTTGTAATTTACCGTTATACATTTGAATGAAACCAAAATAAAACTTCATATAAAATGTCGGACTTAGCTTCAAATGCTGATGGAAATTGTTTGAATTTGACTTGCTTATTGTTTAGGAATTCTAGGAACAATGGAAAGTACTGCCATTATTATTACATGTGATACTTCCAACTTCAAAATCTAAAATCGAACCTGGAACCCGTACCATTGATCAAGTTAAATAATATCTCTGGAGGAGCATCCAGTAAACTCAAACTTGATACAGCGAACTCGAACTTGAAACAGTGAACTCGAACTTGAATATATTTATACAGTGAACTTGAACTTGACATTTATAGGTTCCGTAACTTGAAAGATAGAATACCGTCGGAATGCTTCCTATACTGTCCTTTATTCTTTCCCCCGGAGAATAGCTCCTAATTAACTGGTCACAATTAATACATTGGCACAATACCAGCTTCTTAGTTGGTGTGTCAATGTAACACGCATTCTCACTATAACAAATACATCTATCAAACTGTTCTGACCTACTTTAATATTTTTCCGACGGAATATTCATTTATATAAGAAAATGTTAAAATAAATAAAATAGAACCCCAAATCAGTTTTACCCCAAAATACTATCTATGTGAATACGAGCACACAAGATCTCCTGTACATGATGAGGGGAAAGAAAACATTCACATCCCTGCAAAGGAACAAGTATGATTTGATTAAGTTCTGTAACCAGTGCAACACGACCTGCAACACCTGATGAAAGAAATAGTATTATTAAAACCACAACACTACTCAATGTTACTACGGCTAGTACATACCACATGAAATCATGGGATGTCAGCATCTGAAAGACAAAAGCCAAAGTAATATCAATATCCATGATGTTCCTATATGACAAGGAAAAATCATGTATTAAAAAGACAATTGCAAAAAGGAAAACAAACAGCCAAACATACAGTTTCGACTGAATATTATACCACCAAACTACATTTGACATCAGACCACCCTCGACATTAACAATGTCCGGTACCACAACATCAATGAGAGATGTGGATGGTCTCACATTAGGAACATTGTCACTGACAATTCCGGGTATCACATCAACCATGCTGGATGTGGTTGGCTCCATATTAGCAGCAACCAGTGACTCACTCGAGTCAAAATAAACATCCGATGATTCCTCCCTATTCTGGAAATCAACAAGGGACTCCTCAATGATGGGAGTAAGAAATTTTCTTTCCTAACCATCATCCACACCCAAAACTGTGTCACTCTGAGTCCGAACATGTAACCGAGCATGTACATACCCAAGAGCTTGTGCTCTGGTAGTATCAACCCTGGCAGTATATACATGTCGTTTTTTCTCTCACCTCACAATATCATCATCATCACAATCACGAAGACCAGGGATATTCCCTAAATTTATCCCAGCCACTGGTCTTGACAACAGACATATTATAGTCCTGCCTGTGAAATAAGGGGTATCTAAAAACACTTCTGCAGTGGGATAGTATTCCACTGGACCCCCAAACGTAATGCATTGGACCTCATTTCCTGTGTAATCAGCAGGGTCCGACAATGAACTGCGAACCCCCACAGTGGCCGATCCAGTGTCCCTGAGTACAGAAACAAGTTGATTGTTCACAAAGCCCTTATCAAATACCACTGTTCCTGTCCCATTATACGAGGACATTACTGGCAAAGGGTGTCCACACAGGAGCCTAGGAACTCCTTCTGGCTGAAATAAAGAGTTACATTCAGAACAATTAGTACTGTTAGACAAATCCACACTACATGCATTTGCATGAGATATACTATTATTATTCTGACCTGGATTATTGTCACCAACATGAACGACAGCATTTGAACGTTCAGGGTTCCTCGACTGTCTAAAATTATTGTTCTGTTGAGAACCTCTATTATTAAAAGAATTGTCATTATTCCTATAAAATGACCTTTGTCCTCTGCCTGATCTGGAATTATAACCTCCTCTGTTTTGATAATCATTAGGCCTGAAAGAGGATTGTTGATTAAAATATCCATCATCATTGTAAGAGTTATAATTTCTCTGAGGCTGTTGGAATTTTTTGTTAAAATTATATCTGCCTCTGTTAGCACCATAGTTATGATCTCTGTTCACTCGATAGTTCCTGTCCATACTGTTTGATCTCTGCCTAGGTGAATTATAGTTTACAGTCCTAGCAGATGCCACTGGTAAGGAATCCTTAATGTTATTTTTACCAAGATTCCTACCAGGATGTGCGACTTGATATTGACGACCAAGAATTTAAAGGTTAGACAAAGTTTCAGGTTTTCTTTCCTGTAGAAATGACAAAATGTCGCCACTAATTGATGACAAATCCTTGCCTCTCAGAATCAAATCAGATAGCCTCTCAAAAGTTTTTTCAATTTTGGACAAATCAACCCACCTAAAAAAGTAAAGCATAATAGATAAGATAAATTCAGTAAAATCTTTTGCTGAATCTGGTAAGAATGATTTAAACTTCAACCTGTAACCATTCTCATCCAATTGATACTTCTTTAGCAACAAAGCTTTCACAGCCCCATAGTCATTTCTAGTCTGATCATCCATAGTACAGACTGCAGTGAGTGCCTCACCCACCAATAAGTTCATGAGCCTACTGGACCAGGTAGCTCTATCAATTTTAAACTCTTGGCAATATGTTTCATATCTATTTAGAAAGCATGAAATATCGTCAATATTTGATTTAAATTTTGGCAAATTGAGCTTAAAAGTGGAAGCATGGTCTTTTTTTCAGCACCACCGTTCACAGAATTAATCTGTGGTTGTTGAAGTCGTAATTTTTCCAACTCAATTTCTGCCAATCTAAGCTCTTGTTGTGCTCTGATTTTCATCTGAGCTCGTTGAGTTTTTAACTCAGCTTGAGCATAAGCCAATTTTTCTCTTTCAAGAGCCATCTCTTCTGCTCTTCACTCCTTAGCTAATTCTTCAGCTGCCTTCTTCTCTTCTCTCTCTAATTTTCTTTGATCTCTTGCTGCATCCTCCAACCTCTTTAACTCTTTAGCAAGCTCAGTAGATGCATATGACAATAAGGCCTCAACTTCTTTACCACATTCTTTTCCAATCTTCATAAAATATTCCAAGTTAGCCATAATTTACAATTATTATGCTTTCCAATAGGTAAACAATAATGCAATTTTTATATAATGAATATGTGAGCACTTCATTCAACAATTATTTCACCACTTCAAAATCACCCAACTGCATGTAATAGTAGATAGTAATATAAATGTTATATTAGGAGCAAGAAAAGAACAGAGATACAAACAAGATGACTGAATACAGTGACAAGAGCTAAATGAAGATAATGCTAATAGTCAACACAGGCAGAAATGTATGAATTATAGAACAAATAAGCAAAACTGCAGCTCTATAACACTTATGACAAGACAAGCACGAGTTTACAACATGTATGACATCTAATAACAGGGATAGCAAGGTACGGCCAACAATAGCACAAACAATAATGTAGAAAACTGAATAAAAAATTTACAATTAACTGTACTATAAAAACAAATTTTCCAATTAACAATACTGCACAACTAACAAACAATGGCAATGATAATCTCAACAGCAGCAGATAACTCACAGCTTTGTAATGCCGGCCGCGCTATTTGAGACAATCACAAACCAAACCCTACAGAACTCAAGGTATTGAGACAAAATTCACAAGTCCCTCCAACCTCCCACACTTAACACAGAAACATAAAAACACCGAAATACATATGACATGTAAAAAAGAACCCTGTCAAACTAGATTTATCAAGTTCCACGCTGCATGTAGCAATAAATATACTTATCTGCTTATTTAAAAGAAACTCCTCCTGGTAACGATCTCTGCGTTGGTGAACAAACGATCCAGGAGCAGTGCAGCGAACAGGGTAGACTTAGAACTTCACGATTCCTCACAACCAAGTGAAAAGGTGTCGATATCTTCGGGGTCGTGTACTGGTCATCAGTGAAGAAGGTCTTCTTTGGGTTACCACTGCATAATTGAATCAACCGGTCATGTTGACACAGAGTGGGAGTGTCAGGTAACGCGAATGGTGTAATGGTTCTGTGTAGTTGACCACTTGATAATATTACACTCACACACTCTTATGCAAGTCAATGATAACTGGAGCTACAGCTGACATTTCACAGTTTAATAAGGACGCATACATCTGGACAGCACGGAACATAGTCATAGGAACATGGTGACATGTACATCATTAGGCATTTGAATAGTAGATCATATTTCATGCAGCATTCAAATATGATGGGCGATATAAGGTAATCATTCAATGTTCTGGCAGACTATTGCCATATCCCCTAACTGACTGAACGCATCAGTGGGTGTGGGTGTGTAAACATATAAAGAGTTCACTGGACGAACCTTTTTTTTGGCTAAGTTCTCCAGCGGCATATATCAAATGTTTATGTAACAAAGTTAAACCACGATAGAGGTTTTCATATTAATAAGATCTCCATATCACTGTCCGATAATAGGTTTGATATACTGTTCTCTTGACAGTGATCCATAACGATGACAAGAATACAAGATGGCTACCTTCCTGAGTTTTGCTCACTCACTGTCGTGGAATATTCTAATCCACATATATAAATTATCAAGTAAATATAAAGCCTAATAAATACATATAATAAATAAAGGAAGAAGAATGGTAAAGAACAGTGCTGTCACAATGACTGTACTCGAAATCCCCTTGTTTTCTACTGCGTATGCAAATTGTAACGTTTCACGTTGATATTAAAGGCCTTCTGCAACATACACGCGTTTCCCAAACACACAATAAAATGTGCTGCCTTTCTAAGAAAAACCTTGAAATATGCAAGTTGACCTAAATTTTAAATTCCATTCATGTCTTTTTCTACACTATGTTACCAAGATCAAAAGACAGATGGACAAAAGGATAGCGAGAAGGGAGAGGCAGAAAGCCGAACACTAAACACGCTTCGCGCGATACACAAATGCTGCCATCACGCGTGTAAGACTACATGCACTAACTTTTTTTTCAGACGGACAGTGATAAAATACATTACCCATCCCAGAGTTAGGTTTATAAATCCTGAAAAACTCTTATTAGAAAAGATAACATTAGATGGGTTTACGGTTGAAAACATAACAGTACCCAGACAGCACATCTTCGAAACAGGAGGTAGAAAATACATATTTTGAACGCAGCCACGTAGCTCTTTTAAATTTGTATATTTGGGTTCCTTAGGGCTTGCTGACAAAGAATATGTAAAACGTTACGCAAATAGTCCAGGAATTAATAAATTATACCCAAAATAAAATAGTGGGGATGCCTGACAGCATGGAATCATTTCTGCTCATAAAATTTTTTTATAACGTGTTTGAAAAAAATCTTACGTTACAGAATTAGCCTACCATGTAAACTCCAAATTGATTGGAGCGCAACAAATGAAAGACTAACCACGATTGGTCGGGCTATAAATACTATCTTTCGTTGTTAGGGGAGACGTGAAAAGGTAACATTTTTTCAAACACTTGTCGAAACGTGGCCTCATTGGCTAGACTCGCTGATATACTCACTTGGGAGCGTTAGTTCGAGACCACTAGTGCAAATAATCTTGATAAAGCAACAGTGCGTTGAAGCCAGCTCATATTTGTGTTAAATAAAAGCCTGGAACATAAGCAGATGGGAATTTGTGCCAGTAAATGTGCCAGAATTCATTGCTAATCAACGTATCTGTGTTTATTCTATGAATTGTGGTAAGCTTGAACCATTCAGTATCTTTTAATGAAAATTGAATGTAAATTGTTAATTTATGCCTGTATATATATGTGTAGTTCAGTGGCAAACAGGAGATAAAGCCTATAATGCTCCAGCCTGAACAGAGGGTGTCGGAGGGAAGTAAAACGGCATGGAATGGCCAAATAGTACACTGACACCTGGATGATTGATTAGACAGAAATAATGCTGGAAGTGCAGAGGCGTAGTGACCATTAAGGAGGGTAATGCTGGTATAAAGTATTTCAGATGAAGCTGACAGTTGGCCTAACGCTCTGAACTCAATGTTTGTGTTGTATTGTGCTCAGTGTAGAACTAGAGTATCAATTAGTTATGAAGTAGAAGGTACATCCTTCTTGTTTTCAGGGACCGTGGTCTTGATGGTATTGAGCAGCACCTGGTCAGAGCTTTGCTGAATCCAGAGTCGGACAGCATACTCCTTGGTCCATTTAGCTATCAGTGAGGTGTCTCCAGAGCCCAGAGGAGAATTCGAGCAGAGGAGTCCTTCCCTGCCGCCATCACGCAAGATAAGCTGATTTGGCCAGCTGAGCTCAACATTATGTCCCCTCATCTTGAAATGACTTTGTAAAAATAACATTCAGAGGGGAATTTAATTGTCTTAATATCAGGAACTGAGAACATCTCCAATAATAGTCCCAAAAGACAAACTATTGAAGTCATGATGACAAATACCAACAGAGCTTGAACAAAACAAAACCAGTATTACCTCATATTACCACTACACAACTGACACACATAGGATAGTTTAATAATATATGTCACTACAATATTCATATTGATAAAGTCTGTACATATACTTGTAATTAAAATTGATTGTGATTCCTGGTTCCTTTGTATTTGAATCAGGACACATATACCTTTATGATAACCATGAATACATATTGTTATTTGAAAAGTTATCAGTGACTCCTTAAGATATTCTCATAGAGTGTTATATGTATGTGAGTGTCACAGTGTTGTCAAGAGTAGTGGATTAAATTAAATTGTTTATCTGTCTGTTGTTGTGACTTACACTTCATCATACACATACCCTAGACACCTAACGTAGTCATCACACTATTCCAGAATAATTCTGACTGAGATATATAGATATGTGGTAGCAAGTAAGGTTATCTATAATACACTACTCTTAATAGATATAGATACCTTCACAGCTGATCTCAGTCAGTACACTAAGTCCCCTATAAATATTTATAACATCCCACTTCACCACACTCACCCAGAAGAAGGATAATGATAAGCCAAAGTTAATTCACAATTTGAATATCAATAATTTCATAGAGTTTCCCTACAGTTCCACATTAATAAGGTTGCTTCATGTAGACATAAGCTCTGTTGGGAAACCTGTCATCTTCAACTTATATATAAACGACCAACGATGCTCGAAACACGATGTCCATCTAGGTCTAACCAAATAGAGATCATCAAAAAGAAGGGTCTGGTATTACCTGGAGTCCGAATAATAATAAAGTGCATGAGGAGAATCTCTGACAATAGAATCTCGCAGAGACACTATCTCCTTCTGAAAAATCATTCACAAATCACTTTTCAATCTTTAAAAGGACCAGCCCAAAAATACACTCGGCCATTCTCAGCCGGCTTTGTCGAGACTCAGTACGCCTCCGTAGGACAACGCATACCTGCCCCAGAGTTCGGCACAAAGAATATAGTCCGACCTAAACATACGAAGATATACAATATAAGACTGAATCTTCTTGCACTAGACAAGTAATACATATGAATTCAGGCCATAAACATTCTAAGCAAAATCAATCTATTTTCTGGCCCTAACAAATGAGAAATGACATAAATTCGGTATTCATACGCTAAATCAATATTCAAGGGAGATCATCCACATAATCAAAAGTATAAACCAATCATGGATTATCTAGCTTTACAAAGGAACGCATTTTCGTACACTCAATAAATACAAATATATATTTTTCTATATTAAATAGACATACAGGACGAATTGTATGCCTCACTGAAGTAATCCGTGCGTCACACAATTCCATACAAAAGAATATGTGCGCAACACCAAGCAGGAACGCCATGTTGAACGTTGACCTCTTGACAAAATTCAGCGACAAATACCTGAACATACGCCATCATCGGGCAGAAAACTTGAATATGTTATAGTTCTGCAGTGAACTGGAAACTTAGTACTGCAAATACTGTGCACATAACCTCTCACATGTTAGCAGACGACATCCGGCGTCATGTTGAAAAATTGAGATTTTTCAAAAACTGAAGTCCAATAACTTGAAATATTTCAAGATCTCTGGCTTGAGGCTCCCATTTCGTTATACTCATATCCTTTGGCTTTGGCCCCTATTATTTTTGTCTGTTCAGATCCCGGCTTGATGCCACCATTATTTAGCTGTTGCGGGTCTTTATATTATATTTAGATGAGTATCTCGTTGACTCAGACCAAGTCCAGTTAAGGGTATGTAATGTAGATCACGCATACAGTAAAACACTTCCAAATTCTTAAATCAGCACCAAGGCAGCATGGACGAACTTCAATTATATTTATTGGACACAACGTAGCTCCATAGATATATTCTTGATATGTATAATAGATTAAGGCGTCAACTAGACAGTCCTTAGCGTCGCTGTACAGTCTGCAACTGGAACAATGTCGAGGATATTTTCATTCATTTTAATATAGTTCAAACACTCACGTTCTCAATATTAAGAATTCCTTTCTTACAAATAATCTAGCATCAACCGACGGAGGTGTATGGGTGATCTAGAGGTCGGACACTTTAGGAATCTGTATTGAAGTAAAAGATTTAGGAGCTCGACACACATGCGTCCGCCTGCCTTGAACACACACAGAAAAAGCACCAAAAGATCGCTCATTTCTGCAAACAGCAACCGTAGACTTTTGCTACTCGGCCCAAAAGGCAATGACGTACTTCCTGTAAACCAGGATAACGGTCACCAATAAATATGGTAAATAGTCGAGCCGTATTTGATATCGACAGATATGTTATGAATTTTACTCATAACAACTACCCTTCTATTCTCTACCACTACCCTTCTATTCTCTACCATTACCCTTCTATTCTCTACCATTATCATTTTATTATCTCTCTTTTCTATTCTCTACCACTACCCTTCTATCTTCTATTCTCTACCACTACCCTTCTATCTTCTATTCTCTACCACTACCTTTCTATCTTCTATTCTCTACCACTACCCTTCTATATTCTATTCTCACTACTACTCTTCTATTTTCTACCACTACTACCACTACCCTTCTATTTTCTATTCTCTACCACTACCTTTCTTTTATCTATTCTCTACCACTATCCTTCTATTTTCTACCACTACCCTTCTATTTTTTACCACTACCCTTCTAATTTCTATTCTTTACCACTATCCTTCTACTTTTTATTCTCTACCACTACCCTTCTATACTTTAAGTACGCTGGAGAATGTTTGAATAACTAATAAAAGATGAGCGAGAGGAAGGACAGAATGCAAAAGGGGACTGTGTGCCCGATTTTCAACCATTGGAAAATTAATTTCCTTCGTATCTGTCCAACTATCTACCTAGTCTGTCTGATTCTGCTCTTGAATTAGGGAAGGCAAAGACAGCGAGGAAACTGACACCCACTTTTCTCTTGATGCTGGACCTATTATTGTGAATTCATTCCCTACTGCAGTATCTGCTATGAAACTCAAAGCCGCTAACGTCTGATAAAATCTCTCGCACAAACTAGAAAACACGACGAGTATGTGTAGTCCAGTCAACTGGAGCGAAGGATTCAGGCTTTCGAGCATAAATGTTATAGAAGAATTTTGCGCATTTGCTATAAAGAGCACAAAACAAATGTCTATGTTAGAGAGAAGATAAACACCTATGCAGGCCATCAAGAACCACTTTTGTCAATAGTGAAACGTCGAAAGCTTGCCTGGTTTGGGCATGTAACTCGTCATGACTCCCTTTCGAAAACGATCCTCCAGGGAACTGTCGAAGGTAAACGGAGAAGAGGAAGGCAAAGAAAATCCTGGGCTGATAACATCAAAGAATGGGCAGGACACGGTTTCTCCACACTTGTACGCATTGCTGAGAATAGAGAGCAGTGGAGGACCCTGTCTGCTGATGCTTCCACCATGGCACCCCTACGACCCATGACGGGTTATGGGTTGAGATGAGATGAGATGAGTCAACTGTTGTTAATTTTTCCTTATTTTTGCTCCATTCTTGTTTGTAAAATCGTTCTTCTCATCAAACTATCATTTATTTCATACATGTTATTCATGTTGTGATAAAAAAATCGTCATGTCTTGTCATATCTGTTTATAGGGCCATATTTGTGCAATTTAAATTCATGTCATTTCTGCCTTGGTTATTCACATTTGAATTTTCTTCTTTTCGGCTCCGATTGCTGTTATCTCGTCTACTGTTCGTAACATTTTTTTTAATGCTCCATTATTTAACATCTGCATCTTAACAATATAAATTCATCTAATGATTGAATTTGAAGTGGTGATATAAGTAATTGAATATTACTCAGAAAGCAATAATATATATATATTCAGAGATGCAACTGAAGGAATATGCCTTCACACTAGGTCAGATGGCCGTCTGTTTAATCTTTCAAGGCTGAAGGCAAAAACAAAAATCAGAAGGGTCACTATAAGAGACTTGTTGTTCGCTGATGATGCTGCAGTCGTCACTCAAAGCCAACAGGAGCTTCAG
The DNA here is from genome assembly GCA_024509875.1 of Oreohelix idahoensis. NCBI lineage: Eukaryota > Metazoa > Mollusca > Gastropoda > Stylommatophora > Oreohelicidae > Oreohelix > Oreohelix idahoensis. The sequence continues at coordinate 158,862 of JAMPIV010018034.1, forward strand.
AGCTTGATGAATCGCTTCACTCAAGCATGCAAGGACTTTGGCCTCACAATAAGTCTAAAGAAAACGAATGTGCTGAGTCAGGATGTGGGTGCTGCACCAGTTATCACTATCGATAACTATGAATTGGCAGTGGTGCACCACTTCACATACCTAGGGTCTACCATCAATGACAAACTCTCACTGGATACAGAAATCGACAGCCGCATTGGCAAAGCTGCAGCTACCTTTGCCCGCCTCACATCGCGTGTTTGGGGAAACTCTAAACTCACAATGAAGACCAAAGCTGCGGTATATAATGCCTGCGTCACCAGCACACTCCTATATGGCAGCGAGACCTGGACGACCTATGCTAAGCAAGAAAGAAGGCTCAATACCTTCCATTTGCGGTGTCTACGCCGCATCCTCGGCATCTCGTGGAAAGATAAAGTGACAAATGTCGAGGTGTTGTCACGTGCTGGCCTTCAAAGTATGTATACGCTGCTTAGACAGCGCAGACTTCGTTGGCTTGGCCATGTTCGCCGCATGGAAGATGGTCGCATCCCAAAAGATATCTTCTACGGACAATTAGCAGATGGCAAGAGAACAGTTGGGCGACCACAGCTGAGGTTCAAAGATGTGTGCAAGAGAGATATGAGGGCACTGGACATGGATCCAGCAACATGGGAAGATGAAGCTGCCGATCGCACTAAGTGGCGATGCTATTTACGGCACCACCTCAGATTGGGCGAAGAGAGGCTCACACAAGAAGCAGAGGTGAGGAGAAAACGTCGAAAGGAGCACCAGGAAAATAAGCAGCTGAGGGCTGCCACCTCAGGGGCGCATTCCCATAGTCAGTTATATATATTTACCTTATTTGTGTCTATTAAGAAAGCACATTAAGAGTAAAACATGGCAACCGTGAAAGACTTAGTAAAGGTTGGAAAAGATTGTGGTCTGGAGGGACCTGCCTTGCAAGAATATATTGACAAGAAAATTAAAAGACAAAAAGAGAAAGAGAGAAGACATGAGGAAATTGAAAATAGAAGAAGACAGGAGGAAATTGAAGACAAAAGAAGACAGGAAGAATCAGAAAAGGAAAAAAGAGCTCAAGATCTTGAAAAAGAAAAGTTAGCCTATGCTCATGCTGAGCTAAAGCAAGCTCAAGATCTTGAAAAAGAAAAATTAGCCTATGCTCAAGCTGAGCTAAAGCAAGCTCAAGAACTTCAGAGTCTAAAGCAAGCTCAAGAACTTGAGAAATTAAAACAAGCTCAAGAAATCAAGTTAGCTGAGATTGAACTTGAAAAATTAAGGTTGCAACAACCTCAAGTCAATATCAGAAATATGGATGAGGACAGAAGAAATAATAAACATGTTAAGGTAACTTTACCTAAATTTAACCCTTCCATTGATGACATACAGTGCTTTTTAAGTAGATTTGAAACTTTCTGCACTGAACATGATATTGATAAAATTACATGGCCTAGTAGGCTCATGAATTTATTGGTTGGTGATGCCTGTACATCAGTGTGTACTATGGATGATGCATCCAGAAATAACTATGATTCAGTTAAAATACTGTTGTTAAAGAAATACCAATTAGATGAAGAAGGTTATAGACAAAAATTTAAGTCACTAATACCTGATTCTGGTAAGGACTTCACTGAATTCATTTCATCAATTCAAGTGAATTTCTCTAGATGGATTGATGTCGCAAAAATAGAAAAAAACTTTTGAAGGATTATCTGATTTAATCCTAAGAGATAAGGTTTTGTCTTCCATCAGTGGAGATTTCCTAGCCTTTTTGCAGGAAAGAAAACCTGATAAACTATCTGTTTGTGAAACCTTAGGTAGACAATACCAGGTTGCACACCCAAACAAGAATCTCAGTAGAGATGACTTTAGAGATTTTCTGCCTGCTGCTTCAGCCAGAGTTACTAATGTTAATAACGCTAAGAAGAGATCTAAAAGTATAGACAGAAACTGTAAATTTAATCCAAATTTTCAGTATATAAATAATAGAGGCAGGTATAACTTTAACAAGAGATCTCAACAGCCTCAAAGGTGGGACAACTATAACAATAACAATGATTATTTTGGTCCTCAACAATCATATAGACAAAATGATTACCAGAATAGAGGAAGTTATAGTCCTAAATCTAACAGGGGTAATAAATCATTTCATAGAAGTAATGATAACAACCCTAATACTAGAGGTGCTGGCCATAACAATAGTTATAGACAGTCAAGACACCCAGAACATGGTAATGCTGTCATGGATATTAATTCTGATAACTCAAACAAAATAACATGCCCATTGCACATGCAAACTCTTGCAGTGTCGATTTAGCAAACAGTAATAATTGTACTCAATGCAGTTCTTCGTTTCAGCCACAGAGCGTGCCTAGGCTTTTATGCGGACACCCTCTACCAGTGATGTCGTCTGTTGCTACCACAGGATCTTTAGTTTTAAATAAAGGTTTTGTCAACAATAAATTAACCACTTTATTGCGTGACACGGGCGCTACCACGATTGGGATTCGTAGGTCGATGGTGGATCAATCAGATTATACTGGAATGGAAGTGAAATGTGTCACTTTTGGGGGAACAGTTGAACACTACCCACTGCAGAGGTGTTTTTAGATACCCTTATTTTACAGGTAGAGTGCTCGCTAGTTTGTTGAACAGCCCTATTGCTGGGATTCAACTTGGAAACATCCCTGGGGTCCGAGAATGTTTTCAACAAGACATAGAGAAACGGGAAAAAGATCATTTCATGTCAGCTAATGCTGTTACGACTAGAGCTCAAGCTCGTAAGGAAGTTTTGAATCATATGGGTGATGATAGCATCTTGGAAGAAATTACCAATGATGATAAACTTATAGATGATATCAGTGATGATGATGATGTAATCAGTAATGTTGATCGGGGTAATTTTGATGATCAAATTATGTCTACTGATGAAGATGATGACTTGAAGATTGAGTTGGTTGATAAAAACTCATTCGTTCAAAAAGAAAAAGAGGATGTCTCTTTGCAAAAATTCTATAAGTTAGTTACGACAAGTAACGTAAGTGCCAATAACAAAATGAAACATTGGTATACTTTAAACAATGAGATATTGGTAAGAAATTTTCAAGATATAGATTCGATTAAGAAACAGATCATGGTACCAATATGTTTTAGACCATTAGTGTTATGACATGCCCATGATATTAACGCTGCTGGTCACTTGGGTATAGCAAGAACTAAGCAGAGAGTTATCTCTCATTTATTTTGGCCGGGTGTCACAAAAGATGTTAAAGTCTTTTGTCGAACTTGTTTAGTTTGCCAGAGTGTGGCAACTAAAAGGCCACATCACATTGCACCCATCCAAACAGCGGACATTTCACTGCGTCCTTTCGCAAAAATGTCAATTGATCTTATTGGTCCTATTAAGACTTCAGCTAGGGGACATAAATATGTCTTAACGTGTATTTATATGTGTACACGTTGGCCAGAGGCCATTCCACTGAAGCGCATCACTAGTGATGACGTAGCGGACGCTCTATTTTTAGTTTTTACTAGATTGGGGTTTCCCGAAAACATCCATTCGGAAAATGGCTCGCAATTTGTTTCCGATGCCATGGTGAAAGTGATGAATATGTTCGGTATAGAACGATCACTTAGTTCATTGTATCATCCCCAAGCGTCAGGGCTAGTTGAACGATTCAATAGGACACTAAAGCAGATGCTTGATAGGGTTACAGCTAAGTATCCGCAAGACTGGGACAGGATACTGCCAGCTGTCCTCTTTGCGAACCGAGAGATACAAAATTCTAGCACCGGGTTTAGTCCGTTTGAACTCGTCTATGGTGCAAAGCCACGAGGCCCAATGGCCATATTAAAGCATCTATTAATCGGTACTAATATGAACGAAGAAGTTCAGTCGTCTTACGAATATGTCGTAAACCTAAGACGAAAAATAATTGACGCATGCAAAATAGCAGTGCAGTCTTCGGAAAGAGCGAAGTCAAAGGCTCGACTTTTTTTCAATAAAAACAGGAAACTGCGCCAGCTGTGGCCAGGAGACGAAGCTTTTGTTTTGCTTCCGAATAAGGAAAACAGATTGCTAATTTCATGGCAAGGTCCATATACTATCATTAAAAAAATATCTGATGTAGATTATGTTGTTAGCGTGAAAGGTAAAGAAAAATTTTTTCACATAAACATGTTGCAACAATTCTACACTAGGCCACCACATCTTTGCCCTATCTTCGATTTTATTGACGAATCCATTGATCGTCGGTCTTCTTTGGCTGTCATCCAAGAAGATATTTCTGAATTCGATGATGATGGTGAACCTATCCTATCAATACCAGATATTCACTCTCTAGCGACAGAATCATGGAAAGATGTTTCCATTGATCCGTCACTTAATACTAATCAGAAAGGTCAAATATCTGAACTACTTCAGTCCTTTCCTGATGTACTTACCGATATTCCGGGTCACACCGATGTCATCGAACACGACATCATATTGACGGATTTCAGACCTATTAAGCTGAAACCGTACCCGATTCCGATCCATCTGCAATCTCAAGTGCAAGATGAGATCAAACAAATGATTAGTCTCAATATCATAGAACCTTCCAATTCACCATATAGCTTTCCTATGGTGTTAATTAGGAAGAAGGACAAATCTATACGTATTTGTATAGATTATAGGAAACTTAACGCAGTGTCTGTTCGAGATGCGGAACCTCTTCCCGTGCTCGATTCTCTTCTTGAGAGACTTTCTACTGCTACCTTTTTCACAAAATTCGATCTCTCAAAGGGCTATTGGCAAGTCCCGTTGTCTTGTAGATCTAAACCTTACACAGCTTTTGCTACTCCGTTGGGTTTATTTCAATTCAACTATATGTCTTTCGGACTTGTTAATGCTCCTGCGACTTTCGTTCGCATGATGAGAAGATTGTTCTCAGACCGTGAAAACTTGATCACACATATTGATGACTGTAATTGTCTTTTTCTCTTGTTGCGGGGATCACTGGCGCAAGACAGCATACATGTTGTTAGGTGTGTAGTGCTGGCAAATGATGAGCTGAGTGTGGGTGCGAATGAAGGCGCGAATGTGTTTAGGCTCGTATATGTTGTGTAATGCAACCCATACACTCACATGCAGTAGTCAAGGATGCTTGAACACTGCTGGCACGTTTCAAAACATTTATTGACGGTAACACACATAGCATCAACAGGAACAGTCAGTGTAAACAAGGTCATGCTGACCGGAAATCGTTAGGTATACATCAGGCATTCAAAAAAGGCTGGTAAACATTCCAATATTCGTACATGGTCAATAATAATGTTCTTCGATGACAGTTCATAATGCCGCTTTGGTATTTCTGACTAAACGCGTCAGATACCTTAATCACTTTGACATACAGGTACAACTTGGCATCCCCCGCCAATTTCACATATCAGGCTGTAGTATATTAGCCGTAACACGGGCCTCAAAATGGCGTCATGTGTGTACTTCTTATAAGCAGGTTAACATCAACCCTGCAGTAATACTTATGTAGACGTATATACCGCCAATCTGCGGTTCCCACAATATAACTTCGTCACTGGACTTCTGGATAATATGAAGACTAATAGTCTTGAATGGCTACCTTGAGCACAACATATAAGTTCTGTAATTTAGGACCAGAGCTGTTATCACAGACTGGGTAAGCCTTTAACATGTTCTGCAACCGAATGCGTATTAATGAAAAAGTCGGTGTTACCTGGAAACGAATCCTCAGAACACAATAAGGAACTCTGTCGTCATTCCGACGCACAGAGAATCACTGGGGATTACTGACAACGCAGTCACTTCGAAGATTCCTTCCCCAAAAACAATGGACATTCGTCCCTCAGAAGCCAGGACACATCACCCGCCTGACGGAAGTATCTCCACTTCGCGCTTAAAACCTGCGCATGGGCATACGCCCGAACTGTTTACCTTTGACTCTATCTTCATACAGGTCAAACCCCAAAGGATGGACCAACCGGGAAGACAACCCCTATTCAACCTGACATCGCAAGGCAAAGACACAATTATTCACCTTTGACTAGGGTGAAAAATATAAGCAAATAACTTGACATATGACTCTGTCGAAAATGACAGCAACAATGACATATGTCTCTTCCATCAATCTTGGAGTAATCATGTTCACGGGATTCACACTCTCTTGGATACTCTACATAATCACAACATCACAGTTAGACCATCGAAAACGAGAATAGGTTTTTTCAGAAATCACTTTTCTCGGGCATAAGGTTGGAGGTGGAGTCTTGAAACCTGAAGATTCCACCGTCTCCAAAATTTTAAACTTAGACATTCCACGTACTAAGAAACAAGTTAGAAGCTTGTTAGGCTTGATTAACTTCTACAGAAGATTCTTGCCTAATTTCAGTGATGTTACCTCAGTGTTGTCAGCGTTGCTGAAGAAGGACGCGGCAAAGAAGGTAGTGTGGTCCCATATCTGTGATGAGTCTTTAAATGTGATAAAATGTGCATTTTCCAAATCGCCTATACTACGTTTACCTGACATTCGCCTACCTTTCAATCTCAGGGTCGATGCCAGCGATGTCGGAATAGGTGGTGTCAGAGCCTGATTAACGTAGTAGCACAAGTAGCATATGCTACGGGCCCCGCGCCAATAAATATTACATAATTTTTTGGTCATCTTCTAATACGAGCGTTGATGGGAAGGAGCGAAGCTCCTGACCGGGTTGGAAGGAAAGTCCACTGACCCCCCAGCCTCGCAATGACATGTCATTGGGCCAAAAGTGCTGGAAAGCTCGAGTGCCGCTGGTTAGAGAGAAGAAAAAAATAATACGAGCGTTAAACCAATGATCTTGTGATTTATGCCATTTTAGCGCCTTTTCATTTGGTGTCACGAAATTGTGAGAGAAAGAGCATAAGAGGGTGACTTAGTGTGACTCTTCATTATTTTAATCTTAACTGTTTGCGGACGGAAGCCATTTAAGTGGCGTTGAAAATTTGGTCACGTTTGGACGGAAGCCACTTTTTTTGGCTCTAGGCGACTGCCCCTCTAATTTTGTTTCGTTCTTTGTGAAATGAATTTGCATTAACAATAAAAACTAGAATTTAGGAAACGGAAACTTCCTGTTTTAATTGAGGTATACGGCGTGCTCGCACTCTCTTTCGATCTTGATTAAAATTTCTTGATTTGTAAGGTTAGAAAACTAAAAAAATGAGCAGTAGACACATAGATATTGGACGTAATTATGCTTCTGGAAGTGAAAAACGTAAAGCGAAGGAAGAAAAAGAAAGAAGAGATCAACTTGTGATATCAAAAACACGTAAGCTGACAGAATATTTTGATGTTCATGGTGGTGGTACTCTAACCGCTGAAGCTGGAAGTACAGGAACAACTAGTACTAGTGCAGGCTGTGCAGCAGAAAACATACAGCAAAACTCAGTATACACTGAGTCTGAATATGAAAGAATAAGGGAAACGAAGAAGTACTCTAATGATATTGGTGACTGGCCGAACAATATAGATGAATGTGAGCGTGAATATTGCATATCCAAGGGAAGTGAAAAATGTCAACATGTTGATAGTGCCTTCTCTTCATCCGTGCGATTGTATGACACTGAAAAGAAAACTCGATACTGTCAGAAGTCTTATTTTACACATATTCATAAACTTACAAACAAGCAACATGCAAGAAAATGGTTATGCTATTCAGAAAGTAAAGGGCGCCTATTCTGTTTCCCATGCAAGCTTATGAGTTCAGAATGTTCATCAAAGTTTACTGTGGAAGGGTTTAATGACTGGTAAAATGCAAGCAATCTATTGCGTCGACATGAAGAATAATATCTCTGGAGGAGCATCCAGTAAACTCAAACTTGATACAGCGAACTCGAACTTGAATATATTTATACAGTGAACTCGAACTTGAATATATTTATATAGTAAACTCGAACTTGACATTTATAGGTTCTGTAACTTGAAAGATAGAATACCGTCGGAATGCTTCCTTTGCTGTCCTTTATTCTTTCCCCGGAGAATAGCTCCTAATTAACTGGTCACAATTAATACATTGGCACAATACCAGCTTCTTAGTTGGTGTGTCAATGTAACACGCATTCTCACTATAACAAATACATCTATCAAACTGTTCTGACCTACTTTAATATTTTTCCGACGGAATATTCATTTATATAAGAAAATGTTAAAATAAATAAAATAGAACCCCAAATCAGTTTTACCCCAAAATACTATCTATGTGAATACGGGCACACACTCTTGCTGTGGTGATGTATTCTTCTGAAGTCCACATGGCCAGGTCATCAGCATAGAGGGAGTTGTGGACATTCTTGTGGATGTTTTCTGTTATATCATTTATATATACATAAATATATAAATATATATATATATATATATATATATATATATATATATATATATATATATATATATATATATATATATATATATATATATAAGGAAGAGTGTTGGCGAAAGGACCCCACCCCGTGGGACTCCATGTTCCATTGTAGTCTTTTTGCTTAATTGTCCGTGCACCTGCACTCTAGCTGTTCTGTTTGTTAGATAGTGACTGATCCAGTTATACATTCTTCCACAGACTCCATATTTAAGCATTTTAATTCTTAATCCATCTTTCCAAACTTTATCAAACGCTTTCTCCATGTCTACACAGACTGCTAATGTGTGCTTTCCTTCTTGGAAAGCATCTTCGATTTCCTATGCAATGTAGGTGACTTGGTCCTCTGTAGACCTATGTTGCCTGAAGCCTGAATGTTGGTGCAGTAGAATTTGTTTTTCTTCGAGGTGCCAAATTAATCTGGCATTGATTATTCTCTCCATAAGTTTTCGCTTGTAGCTTAGAAGGCTGATGGGTCTGTAGCTGTTGGGGTCCATTCGGTCTTTGTCCTTTTTTAAGGATTGGAACTAGTACTGCTTCTTTGTTCCAGGATAGTTGATGATGTGCGTCATTTTTCAAATGGCCAGGGTGCTCTCTTTCCCATTTGGACTTGAATGTAGCTTTTATAGTAGTCTTTGCCATTGCGTAAGTTGTCTCTATATCATTTTGTTGTAAGGCACCCCCTTCCTTAGCAAGTTTGTCTGCCTCCTCATTTCCTGGTATGTTGCAATGGGCTGGTATCCACTGGATTGTGCACTTGTTGAAGCATTTGGCCAGTCTTTCAAAGGAGATTATCAGATCTTTCAATCCTTTAGCATGGTGCTCTTCAGCGCTGTTATTACTGAGAGGGTAAATGGTGAGGTTTGCTGTCATGTGCTCTTCAATGCGATGTAGACAATCTAACAAAATGGAGTAATATGAATCGTATGCCAGTAAACACAGCAAAAACGAAATCAATGTTGATTACCACCAGACAGAAACTCCTAAACTGCACCAAAAGATCGCTACAGCTACACGCGGAATCAATACAAATTGAACATGTAACAGAACACAAAGTTCTAGGGATCACGATTGACCAGCACTTAACGTGGAACTCCCATGTACGGAATTTAACCAAACACTTAGCTCAAAAGACGTACCAGCTAGCCAAAACAAAACACTTCTTAGACGCAGACACTAGACTATTGCTCTACACCTCACATATACAGACACATCTAGATTACTACTCTACACTATGGGATGGTTGCCCTGCTTCCACCTCGAAGAGAATGCACTCCCTGCATAAGAGAGCAGTACGTCTGATCACCGATAATCGCACGATACCACACACAAGGACAGGAAAAGAACCCAAAATACTGTCCCTAAAAAAAACGTCTTCTCTACAACAAAGCCAAGCTGACTCACGCAATTCTATCTAACAATGCCCCGCCGTACCTACGATCATTGTTTCAAACCAGTAGAAGAAAGGGACAACAATTACATCAGTTACGTCTGCCCAAACCTAGGATCGACCTGTTCAAAAAGAGTCTAGCCTACTCTGGAGCCTACTTATGGAACAGCCTTCCAAGCCACTCTAAAGCCTACCTACACAATATTCATTTAACAAAGCACTTTTCAAACACTTCCTCAACACTGATTATCTACCCCCATAGAAACAGCATTTGCCTGTCAACATATCATCCATAAGTCAACATTTCTGTTCCTCTTCCGCTCGTTTTTTGTGAATAATTTGTTTTATTCATTTCATAACCCTCCACTCCCAAAGGAGCATAGGCCTTCAACAAACACATGCCAAGTCCTCTTGTTACGTGCCATCATCTCAAGTTCTTTCCACGTTCTCCTTATCATTGTCACCTCTGTTTCCAGCTCTCTTTTCCATGTGCTTCTTGGTCTACCTCTGCTTCTCTTGCCCTGGGGGTTCCAGAACAAGGACTGCCTTGTAATGCTATCAACAGGTTTCCTCAGTGTGTATCCTATCCATCGCCATCGTCTTCTTCTCATCTCTTGTTCCACTGGCACTTGTCTAGTTCTTGTCATCAGTTCCACGTTGGTAACCTTGTCATACCATTTTAATCCCTCTATTCTACGCAAGCACCCATTTATGAAAGTCTGTAGCTGTTTGGTAGTTGTCTTTGTTGCTCTCCATGTCTCAGAGCCATACAATAGGACTGACTTCACATTTGAGTTGAGGATTCTTATTTTCGTATTGCATCCGATTTCTCTTGATCTCCATATATTTCCCAATGCAATGAAAGCTCCTGATAACGTCTCTTTTTCTTGGAAGACAGACATCAACATCATCAGTTGATAAGATCTCTATGGTGTTGTTTGCTCCACTGTAGTGTATGGAATGTCAACTTGACCTACGCAGTGGTGTGTAGACATGGATTGAGTGTATAATGTGCGAATGATAATAAGGGTTCGTGGTGTTGACAGATGTTCTTTTCTCACACTCATGTATGGCTGGAAGTCATCGACACCAACGACTGTGTACCTTTCTACAGTTTAATTGGACGTATACACTCGACAGCACAGATAGTGACAAATCACAGGTTGGCATAATACATCATGGTACAGTGGATAAATGGTCTTGCAATGTTACATGGGCACTCATGTAGAATAATTGTATAATGGACTGTCAGTAGCCAAGCACTCAGTATCGCCCATACATATATATCATCTGACTTCACTGACTGAGCACGTCAGCTTATAAATAATATTTCAGATGGCTTCTAGACCTAATCTCGTCTAGCGACGATTCTCCAACATAATGTTCAGCACATATTTTTCCATATAATAATATTGAACCGCTAATAAAGGGTTCTCATGTGTAGCAGTGATCTCTGGACTAATCAAGCGATAATACGGGCATCCCTTTTCTCTTCTTGAAAGTCACTACTTGTTTGGTTCCAAGATGGCTTCACTCGTGAGCTGTCACTCACGTTTGGATACAGATAATGAATCTGTCCTAAAGTTAGTCATTCATTAAACTTTCATTGCTCTGTAGATTTGATCATGAACAATTGACTGCATTCTACAGGATATAGTGCTGCTAGGAATCGAAGTCGTTTTCATCGAGTCAAATATATTCTCTTAGACATACAAATCGTACCTATCGAAAATGGTGGCTTCGTACGAGAGTTCATAAGAGTATCTTTGATTACCTTGGTATCAGAAATATGATTCTGCCATTCCTTGGCAATACGAATAAACACTGGGGTAAAGCATACACGATAGGTCTAGACGACTATCACTTTCCCCACAAATACTGAAATCACTTTTTCCCGGCGACAAGCCGACATAGGAAAAAAACACAGTCCCCATCAGGACGAAGCCAAATCACACCCCACTCTAGCGGCACATCCGCCGAATAGCCTTTGACCTCTCTAGAGACAACAGAACATATAGTTCGACTTAGATGTGTAAAGATATACAGATATAAGACAAACTCGTCCTACTCAGACAAACAATACACATAAATTCAGGCCATAGATATTCTGAAGCAAGAACAATCTATTACTACCCAAACAACGAATAAATCGCAGTAAAATGGATTCATCCGCGGAGTTCGATCGAAGAGACGGCACAACTTTCAAGGGAAGTAACTCAATAATGACTTTCCCTTAAGCACTAAAAAATTACCTATTTTGTTTACAAAATATTTGCGAACATAACAAGTATACTAATGTATAATATTGTAAGATATCAAAGACTGCACGTAACAGTCTTACCACACCTCCCGGGAAAAAAAAAAATGGAACATTTTTTTTTTCTTTTTTGAAATACATCTAGGAGCAACGTACAATAGGCTCACAACGCATGAATAATGCGCAGATGAAAATATCAGGAATACATATAACGCCTAATATGAGGCTAAGTCGACTTATGGAGCGACTGGTGAGAATGTGTCTCATAAACTGAGAGAAATTATTTCTCTACAAGTAAATTTTTCCAGGAAGGTGTCATCAAAGTATAATACAATCATTATATTATTAAATTACAAATTTGTATCTATCATGATATGGAAAAGGAACTACTATAGAACTAGACATATCAAGAAGTCTAAGCCCTAATAGTTATGTGGAATCATGTGGGCATCTTGACAGAATGTCTGCCATCACATTATCTGATCCACGAATAGCTCGCACAGAGAAATGAAAAGGTTGAAGAGCAATTGCATATCGAGTAGACCTCGAGCTCTTCAAATTCTTACTCTGTATAGCAGTAAGAGCTTTTTGGTCGGTTTCTACTATGAAATGTGCGCCCAGAAGGAATCTCTGTAGTTTGAGGATCGACCAAACCATAGCTAATAGCTCACGGTCTAAAACCGAATAATTCCTTTCTGCCGCATTAAGTTTTCTGGAAATATACATTACAGGATGCAGAGTTCCAGAGTACTCTTGCATTAGTGCCGCTCCAATCCCAGTGGATGAAGCGTCACTACGAAGAACGAATGTTTTATCTTTAGTGGGTAGCACTAAAATAGGTGGTGTTGAAAACAATGTTTTAATCTTATCCAGAGAGCATTGGCATTCCTGAGACCAGTGGACCATATTAGGCGAACCTTTCTTTAGAAGTGTTGAAAGAGGTGCCATGATAGAGGATAGATTCTGAACGAATCTGCCATAAAATTGAATAAGACCTAACAGACTTCTCACCTGTTTTTTAGTCTTAGGGATCGAAATGTTAAGTATCTTACTAGTATTATGGTCCTCTGTCTTTAGGAAACCATGACCAACTCGGTGGCCTAGGAAAGAAATTTCGCTAAAACCAATATAGGCTTTAGAGGGTTTTGCTGTTAGGTTGTGCTCGCGCAAGGTAGACAGCAATTCATCTAACCCTGAATAGTGATCTTCCCAAGTATCGCTGAAAAGACAGATGTCGTCTAGATATGCAATGACATCTGACCGATAAGATAGGATTCGGCGCATCATGCGTACGAATGTAGCTGGTGCGTTCATAAGACCGAAAGGCATAAAATTCCATTGGAACAAACCTCTAGGTGTTGAAAAAGCCGTGAGAGGTTTGGCGCGTTCAGATAAAGGAACTTGCCAATATCCTTTAGACAAATCAAGTTTAGTGAAAAAATGAGATTTGGAGAGTCGAGTAAGTAGCTCTTCCAGTAAAGGCATAGGTTCGGCATCGAACTTCGTTACTTGATTCAATTTTCGATAGTCAACGCAAAGACGTATGTTATTGTCTTTTTTACGCACAATAACCATCGGCGAAGAATATGCAGAGGTGGATGGTTCGATTATTTTCAAATCTATCATCTCATCCAACTCTTTCTCGACCTGTGCTTGAAAATGTGTAGGTATAGGATAAGGTCTAACTCTAATAGGAGTATGGTCAGTTAGAACAATGTCATGTTCAATGACATGCGTTTGTCCAGGGATGTCAGTGAGTACATCCTGAAATGTTTGCAACATAGTTGAAACTTGTCGCTGTTCTCCTAGAGACAAATCAGGAGAGACAGTAACGTTCTTCCATGATTCACTAGAATGAAGTGGGATCATTGGAAGGGGGAGATTTACATCTGAAAAACTTGTTTCCTCATCCTGTATCACGGACAGTGATGAGTAATGACCATGTTGTACTGGAGAATTGTCCGTTGCTTGGAAAATGGGTTGCAAATAATCCGGACGTTCATGGAATTCAGTAAGCATATTGATGTGGAAGGTTTTATGCTTCCCATCAATATCGACAATATAGTCGACATCGGAAATTTTCGATATTATATCGTACGGACCTTTCCAAGAAATAAGTAATCTGTTTTCCCTACAAGGTAGTAATACAAATGCTTTGTCACCAGGACAAAGTTGTCGTAAGCATCTCTTCTTATTGGCAAATTGCCTTGCCTTCTGTTTCGCAAATTCAGAAGAAGAAGTTGCTAATTTGCATGCTTCGATAATTTTTTGTCTCAACGCGATGAGATATTCGTAGGATGACTTTGTGTCATCGTCAATATTGTCAGATGTTATGAGATCGTGAAGCAACGACATAGGGCCACGCGGACGCGCGCCAAAGACGAGTTCAAAGGGAGAAAATCCCGTATGTTCATTGGGTACCTCTCTGTAAGCGAAGAGGGCCGCAGGTAAAACTCTGTCCCAGTCTTGAGGATGATCCTCAGTTATCTTCCCCAGTAAGTTTTTAAGTGTTCTATTAAGGCGTTCGACCATACCATTAGACATTGGATGGTAGATACTACTTAAAGATCTATCTATCTGCAGAGTAGACATTACTTGAGACATGGTATCTGATATTAGTTGGGTGCCATGGTCTGACAATATCTCTCCGGGGAACCCCAGACGAGAAAATATAAGCCAAAGAGCATCTGCAATATCAGCAGTAGTAATGCTCTTCAGAGGAATAGCCTCTGGCCAACGTGTGCACATATCAACACACGTCAAGATAAACTGATGTCCTCTGGCAGACTTGATCTTAAATGGACCAATAATGTCTACGGCCATTTTTTGGAACGGCCGAATAGGAATGTCCGCCGCCTGAATGGGTGCAGCATGCCGTGGACCTTTAGATTTAACTTCCTGACATACTTTACAAGATCGACAATAAATCCGTATGTCCTTGTTTACCAATGGCCAAAAGAAAGCCGCAAGGACTCTTGACTTAGTACGGGAAAAACCCATGTGTCCAGCACACTGAGAGTCGTGAGCGTGCTGCAAAATTTTAACTCTCAAATTCTTGGGAACCAGGATTTGAGAATGACTTGACGTAATGGAGTCTTGAACCATACGTACAAGTACGCCATTCTTCTTTGTAATCCACGATTTACGACTTGTGTCTTTATTCGGATCACCTTTAGTTGCAAGAATGAAGAATTTCTTCAGAGTGGGATCATCTTCTTGCTGTTTTATAAACGAGTCACGAGAAATTACCAAGGGATTATCTTGGTTATGCACTTCATTATCTTCAGTAGATGAAGTTTGAGGCATATTAAGAGCCTGAGCTCTAGTGACTACAGCGTTAGCAAGCTGCATGTTTTGCCTTTCCCACGCGGAAATTTGTTGCGGAGTGCATTCTCTGACTCCATGAATGCGACCGATGATGAGGTCAGCGATCGGCTTCGGAAGAAGACATGCGTGTACATCTCCTGTAAAGAAAGGAGTAGCAATCCTAATGATAGCAGTAGAGTATTTCTCTAATGTGCCGCCAAATGTTACACATTTGACTACTTGTCCAGTGGCACGGGAAGGATCTACGAGTGACTGCCTAACACCAATTGTGGTGCATCCAGAATCAAATAGCACAGAGACTGGATTGTTATTCACTAAACCCTTATGTAAGACAAGAGAACCTCTTCCATCATGCGCGACTGATGCCGGAAGAGCAGGAAGAGGATGGCCACAGCTTAAAGTAGACACTGTGGTTGGCTCAAATAACGTTTTGCATTGGGGGCACTGAGATGCTCTCCCAAAATCAAAAGCGGCACATGCCATATTACTAGCATCATTATTATCTTTACTCTGTTTATAGGCTTCATGGG
Source organism: Oreohelix idahoensis (assembly GCA_024509875.1). Lineage (NCBI taxonomy): Eukaryota > Metazoa > Mollusca > Gastropoda > Stylommatophora > Oreohelicidae > Oreohelix > Oreohelix idahoensis. The sequence continues at coordinate 174,781 of JAMPIV010018034.1, forward strand.
ACTCTTGTTGTGCAGAGTTTGCCTGAAAATGTGGTTTATGTCTTTTGTTTTGAGATCTACCTCGGTTATTATCACCTCTGTAGTTATTGTTACCTCTATTGTAACCCCTATTTGGGTTTGAGTCATAGTTCCCTTGGTTACCATTATCATATTCATTATAATGAGTATCTCTGTAATTATGATCTTGATGACTCCAAGACGGATAACCCTGATAGTTTCTATAATTACTTCCTCTACGGAAATTCCTATAATTATGACCACCCCTGTGTCGAGAGCTATCAGCTCGTCTCCAGTTCTTTGAAGAAGAACCCTGAAATGATTGGTTACCTTGGTTTTGATAACTATTATGGTTACCTTTTTTATCAAATCTGTTTTGAGGTCCCTGAAATCTGTGTGAATAATTGGGATTGTATGGTGTTGCTGAAGCAACTGGCATACTCTCCTTAATCTTAGTGTTGCCAAAAGTCACGTCGGGGTGTGCAGTGACATATTGGGAACAGTATTCTTCCATTTCCTTTAGAGATTTGGGTTTACGCTCATGTATAAATTCAAGGAATGGTTTGTTCACACATGACATAATCTTATCTCTGAGCAACAAATCCATAAGTCCTTCATACGTTTTTTCTGTTTTGGAAAGCTCAATCCAACGATCAACTGTGAGACGTGCCTTTGCAGTGAATTCTGAGAATTCTACACCTGTCTCAGGTACCATCGTCTTAAATAAAAGGCGATAGCCTTCTTCACTTAGCTGGTATTTTTTTTATCAAAGCCGCCCTAATGACATCATAATTATCCTTATCTGCTTCTCCTACAAGGCATAATCTAGTCAAAGATTCACCTTTCAAGTTTTCTGCTAATTGATTAGCGTATTGTGATTTATCCACATTATGTGTACGACAAGAACGTTCAAATCTATCCAGTCAGAATGTAATATCGTCACTGGACTGATTGAACGGTGGAACCTTAACCTTGTAAGTAGAAGGTTTACCATTACCACTAGATGCCTGATTAACATTACTCATACTTGTCAATCTCAATTTCTCTAACTCAAATTCATGTTCTCTTATTGCTTTTTTTCTTCAGCTTCTCTGTCTAATCTTTTTAGTTCAGCTTCCCTGTCTAATCTTTTTTGTTCAGCTTCCCTGTCTAATCTTTTTTGTTCAGCAGCAGCTTCTCTTTCTAATTTTTTTTGTTCAGCTTCAAATCTCCTTTGCTCCACCTGCATCTGCAATTTCTTTTGTTCAGCAGCAGCCTCAGCTTCTCTTTCTAATCTTTTCTCTTCTGCCATAGCTCTTCTCTCTTCTGCAGCTAATGCTTTGTCATATTGAGCAACTGCCCATTGTTCTAATTGTTGACCAGTCTTATCAAGGGCTTTCCCTTGTATAATGAAGTATTCTAATGTAGACATGGTGTCTAACAATAATACTAATCACCTGAAATAATAATAATACCACAAGTTCTTAATGACTTGATTAATCAGTATACTATCCCAATATCTGTGGGTCCCAAGCCTTAATAAGGTCTTGTATGACAGTAATAATAATCAGGTACTGGTTTATACCATAATCCAAGTGCAGTGCACAGGCAATAGTGTCTTATGAAATATACCTATATAAAACATATGTCAACCAACAGAATACATAAAGTACAAATAGGACTGACAATACAAGAACGTTTGCAGAAATCAAAATAAATCAAATAGGGAAATCAATGAAAATAATCACTGAATCTGCAAAGAATAACAACACAAATGACGTCACAGTATATGAATATAAATTGAGAATAGAACTGAAAGATAGAAAAGGGTAGACCAACAAATTACAAACAACTCAAAACAAAACTAAAGAACAAAGAAATATTACAAAAATAACAATAATTACAGACTTCACAGCTAACACAAAAGCAACAGTTGTTGCAAGCAAATTTTCAATCAAGAAAATTGCACCTATAGAAAACGCCCACAACGGACCCTCTATGACGTGGGATATTCTGTTGTGAGGACTCCGCCCAACCTTAAACACAACCCGCTGACATAGAAACTAACATACTATACAAACAAATAACATGTAAACATAAATATATATAAATTATGTGTATGATAGTATGTGTTGCAAAATAGGCTCAGTTTTACAGTAATGGCAAAGTTATTTTTATGAAAATAAACAAACTGCCACTTTATTCAATTAAACATTCTGGCCTTAAATATTAAAGTTCATATATGGAAAACAAGAAGATCCAAAAATGAAAATAGGACTTCTTAGTTCACAAATACTGTCTTCCTGTTAATATTGACAAGAATTGATCCAACTGTTCTGTGAAACTCTGTAATGTCTAATGTAAAAATGTCAACAACGTTGACCTACATACTGCATTCACTTGACAGGTCACGTGACGAAGTGTTGACAAAGAGCAAACCAATACTGCAAGTGTGTCGTATCAGCCACAGGAAACGGTCTGGTATCGGTAATCAGTTGACTTCTTAACTTCTGCGAGGTCAAACCCAGAAAGCTGGTCCACCAGTTGATAACGTCTCTTTTTCTTGGAAGACAGACATCAACATCATCAGTTGATAAGATCTCTATGGTGTTGTTTGCTCCACTGTAGTGTATGGAATGTCAACTTGACCTACGCAGTGGTGTGTAGACATGGATTGAGTGTATAATGTGCGAATGATAATAAGGGTTCGTGGTGTTGACAAATGTTCTTTTCTCACACTCATGTATGGCTGGAAGTCATCGACACCAACGACTGTGTACCTTTCTACAGTTTAATTGGACGTATACACTCGACAGCACAGATAGTGACAAATCACAGGTTGGCATAATACATCATGGTACAGTGGATAAATGGTCTTGCAATGTTACATGGGCACTCATGTAGAATAAATGTATAATGGACTGTCAGTAGCCAAGCACTCAGTATCGCCCATACATATATATCATCTGACTTCACTGACTGAGCACGTCAGCTTATAAATAATATTTCAGATGGCTTCTAGACCTAATCTCGTCTAGCGACGATTCTCCAACATAATGTTCAGCACATATTTTTTCCATATAATAATATTGAACCGCTAATAAAGGGTTCTCATGTGTAGCAGTGATCTCTGGACTAATCAAGCGATAATACGGGCATCCCTTTTCTCTTCTTGAAAGTCACTACTTGTTTGGTTCCAAGATGGCTTCACTCGTGAGCTGTCACTCACGTTTGGATACAGATAATGAATCTGTCCTAAAGTTAGTCATTCATTAAACTTTCATTGCTCTGTAGATTTGATCATGAACAATTGACTGCATTCTACAGGATATAGTGCTGCTAGGAATCGAAGTCGTTTTCATCGAGTCAAATATATTCTCTTAGACATACAAATCGTACCTATCGAAAATGGTGGCTTCGTACGAGAGTTCATAAGAGTATCTTTGATTACCTTGGTATCAGAAATATGATTCTGCCATTCCTTGGCAATACGAACAAACACTGGGGTAAAGCATACACGATAGGTCTAGACGACTATCACTTTCCCCACAAATACTGAAATCACTTTTTCCCGGCGACAAGCCGACAAAGGAAAAAAACACAGTCCCCATCAGGACGAAGCCAAATCACACCCCACTCTAGCGGCACATCCGCCGAATAGCCTTTGACCTCTCTAGAGACAACAGAACATATAGTTCGACTTAGATATGTAAAGATATACAGATATAAGACAAACTCGTCCTACTCAGACAAACAATACACATAAATTCAGGCCATAGATATTCTGAAGCAAGAACAATCTATTACTACCCAAACAACGAATAAATCGCAGTAAAATGGATTCATCCGCGGAGTTAGATCGAAGAGACGGCACAACTTTCAAGGGAAGTAACTCAATAATGACTTTCCCTTAAGCACTAATGTAAAGGGCAATTTTTACTATCTTGCAATATAATACATTTATATTCTTATTATGTTCGCAAATATTTTGGAAGCAAAGTATTTCCTTTTTAAGTGCTTAAGGAGAAGTCATTTTTGGGTTGCTTCCCTTGAAAATAGTTCTGTCATCTTCGATCGGACTCCGCAGACGACTCTAGGCCTACTGCGATTTATTCTGTGGCTGGGTAGGAATAGATTGTTCTTGCTTCAGTATATCTATGGCCTGAATTTATACGTAGTGTTTGTATGAGTAGGACGAGTCTGTCTTATATATGGATATCTTTGCATTTCTAAGTCGAACTAATTTGGTTGTCGCTAGAAAAGGTCAAAGGCTATGCAGCGGAAGTATCGCTAGCAAAGGGTGTGATCCATGGCTGTCATCCTGTGAGGATGCCGAGTTTTGTTGTAGCAGGCTTTTTTGCCGAAATAGTGATCTATATATGGATGGGGAAAAGTGATAATCATTTAGACATGTTGTATGTACTTTACCCCAGTGTTTATTCTCTTTTGCCAAGGAATGGCAAAGTTATATTTCGCATAAAAAGGTAAAACCACAATTTATTATGAACTTGGGCTTCGCCATCGTTGTTGATAAGCAGATGCACAGTGGTACTTTTAAAAAGAATATCCATTCAAAGGAAGAAGACATTCCTATGTATCAGCACTGGATTGTATGATATTATTCAATTACCTCTATGAGAGAACCTATGAAGAAATGAGGACATTTAATGAATGACTAATTTTGGTCTATATTCTATAGTGAGTGAAGCTCACGAGAGAGAGAACAGCCATGTTGAAATTCATATACTTTGTATTTATCGAGTGAGAAAAAGGGATGCCTGTACTATCGCTCGATGAACCAAGAGATCACTGCTACATGTGAGAACCCATGTCTGGGATTCCTATATTATGAAATATATATATATTGAACTTTACGTGAAGGAATATTCGCTAGACGAGGTTAGGTCTAGGAGCCTTCCTATGTATTGGTTATGGTCTGACGTGCCCAGTCAGTAAAGCCAGATGATTTACATGATGGAACGCTGAATGCTTATTTACGAATGCTCCATTATGATATTTGCCAAGCATGAATGCTAACTTAAGATGATATTCCTGTGATCAACATTATGCTGTCTATGTCGACATTTGTTCCTGTAACCATACACGTACTGTCCAAGTGTGCGTCCCATTAAATGTTATAAAAAGACCACCGTAGTTCCAGTACTTCTTGAATTCGAACAGTGTGAGTATGAGTGATGTACTACCAACCTGTCAACTCTATCGAATCATTCTACCATTCGCGTACTGACATTCAGATACACACTCATTGTTTACACTCACATTCTTGTCGGAGCCTCATCACGTTCCAGGACAAGATGACCTGTATGACCAAAACTGTGCTGGGTTTGATGAGTTGACAATCGTTACACTTTACTACACCAGTCCCAACATCTACATTTATCCACTGGTGGACATTCACATCATTTAGCAAATAAAGCATGATTCAACAACTAGTAGCCAGTATGAGTTAACAACTACACACAAAGAAAGAGTTTAACAACTAAAAAATTACCTATTTTGTTTACAAAATATTTGCGAACATAACAAGTATACTAATGTATAATATTGTAAGATATCAAAGACTGCACGTAATAGCTCCTCTTGCTTTTTGTATTCTTATTTTGATATCACTGTCTGTCCCTCCAACTTTGTCTATATTGCTGCCAAGATATGTGTACGATTCTACATCTTGTATTGGTGCTTCTTCAAGTTCAACCCTGTTATCATTACCTGCATTTATTCTCATTATCTTTGTCTTTTCCCTGTGTATTTTCAGACCCAATTGCCGTGACCTCTCATCGAGTGTTTTCAATTTGTCCTGCATCTGATTACGGTTATGGGACAGAAGAGCTAAGTCATCAGCAAAATCCAGATCATCCAACTGCTTAGTCAGAGTCCACTGGATTCCATTTCTGTTGTGTGTTGTCGATGTTCTCGTAACCCAGTCTATTGCTAGTAAGAAAAGAAATGGAGACAAGAGGCACTCCTGTCGCACTCCTGTTCTTATCCCAAACGGTTCTGTAAGCTGTCTTTCATGAAGAATTCTGCATGTCATGTCTTCATATGTTTTCTTTATTAAATTAATGATTTTCAGGGGAACTCCATAATGCCTCATCAATTTCCAAAGTGATTCTCTGTCTACACTGTCAAATGCCTTTTCGTAGTCCACAAATCCGATGTATAGTGGTGAATTCCGTTCCAGACTTTGTTCAACTATTATTCTCAAAGTGGCTATCTGGTCTGTACATGATCTGTTTTGTCGAAAACCTGCTTGTTCATCTCTCAGTTTCTTGTCTATGGACCCTTTTAATCTTTCAAGGATAATCCTGTTTAATACTTTTTCTGGCACTGAAAGTAACATTATTCCTCTATAATTTGTGCACTCTTGTAAATTTCCCTTCTTAGGCAACTTAACCAGATATCCTTCCTTCCATTCTGCTGGTATCTCTTCTTTTCCCCAGACTTTACCAAGTAATTTATATAACATCTCTGTAGCCGTGTCGATATTTGCTTTGATGGCCTCTGCTGGAATGCCATCAGGTCCAGACGCTTTTCCATCTCTTAGAAGCCTTATGGCTTTCTTTATTTCTTCCTTCGGTGGTCTTTCATCGTTAATTTGTAGCTCTTCTTCTGCTGACTGGATGTCCGGGGGGTTTTGTGGAGCTGGTCTATTGAGAAGGTCCTCAAAATATTCTGTCCACCTCTTCATTTGCTCTTGTATATTGCTGAGCAGTTTTCCATTCTTGTCTTTTATGAAGCAACATGTTTGCTTGTATTTCCCCGTTAGTTTCTATGTGCTGTTATACAGTTCTCTCATATTCCTTTTGGCTGCAGCTTCTTCTGCCTCTCTTGCCAACTCAATATACTTCCTCTTGTCTCTTTTGATACTTCTTTTTACTTCTTTGTTTGCTTCTGTGTACACTTCTTGAGCCTTGGCTTTAGAACTTCTGGTTTTGCTTGTGTTTAAATCTGCTTTTTTGTTTTTCCTGTCTTTTATCTTATTGATGGTTTCTGTTGTTATCCATGCTTTTTGTTGTCGTTCCCTTTTCCCCAGTATTTCTTCACATGTCTCATTCCATACCTTTTTGATTTGCTGCCAATAGTCTTCTGTATTCTCTGCATCTTCCAGCTGTTGGGGCACTTGGAATTTGATGGATATTGTGACAGCAAATTTTTCTCTTGTTTCTTGATTTCTTAGATGTCCTACATTAAATTGAGTTACCGGGACCCGAAAGGGGAGCAAAGAATAGTAACACTGTTCCCTGCCAAGCATGTCGTAGAAAGCGACTAAGGAGGGTTGGGCATGGGGCCGGTTACCCCATCCTGTAAAAAATTTAGACCACAAAAAACTTCAACAAACATGGACAAGTCAATTAAAGAAAATAAAACACAGCCATCCAAGACAGGGGAAGGTCCTCTCGCAAGGAGGCGTATGATGCAACACAGAGAAAGCCGAAAGGAGTCTGTGTTACTGACTAACCTTCTTTCTTCTAGTAGAACTTCCAGATTTGGCTCCTGGAATGTTCGGACATTAAACGAACAAGGGAAAGTGGCACAAGTAGCAGCAGAGATGAGGGAATATAAAATCGAGGTTCTGGGACTGTGTGAAACAAAGTGGGAGGGGGTAGACAGGAAGAAACGCATCACAGGTGAATTGGTGCTGTCCTCAGGACATGAAGACGAAAGTTTACACCACAGTGAAGGGGTAGCTCTTATGTTATCTTAAGAAGCACAGAGAGCACTCATTGAATGGGAAGCCGTTGGATCCAGAATAATAACAGCTTCTTTTAAAACAGCTATAAAGAAAATAAATGTAAATGTCATCCAATGTTATGCACCAACTAATGACAAAGAAGAGTCTGTGAAAGAAGCACTTTATACTAGACTACAGGAAATTATGGAAAAAGTAAAAAGAAGAGACATCACAATTTTGATGGGTGACATGAATGCAAAGATAGGTGCAGTCAACACTGGCTTTGAAGAAGTCATGGGAAAACAGGGGCTAGCAATAATGAATGAAAATGGGGAACTATTCTCAAACTTCTGTGCTTCAAATCAACTGGCTATAGGAGGAAGCATGTTTCCACATAAGAGAATACACAAGGAAACATGGATATCACCAGACCATAGAACAGAAAATCAGATTGATCATATATGCATAAACAAGAAGTTTAGATCATTGCAGGATGTAAAGGTATATAAAGGAGCAGATGTGGCATCAAATCACCACCTTCTGATAGCCAAAGTAAAAATGAAACTCAAGAGATATGCAACAATGCAAAATTATAGACAACAATTTGTTTGATATCCATGTTATATTATTATATTCACTTTAAAATATTATTATATAATGTAATGTATGTGAGAATGTACCCGCACACCACTGTACTTTAGAAATGTGAGTCGTGAGAATGTACCCACATACCACTGTACTTTAGAAATGTGAGTCGTGAGAATGTACCCGCATACCACTGTACTTTAGAAATGTGAGTCGTGAGAATGTACCCGCATACTACTGTACTTTAGAAATGTGAATGTTTTCGTTTGCTTAAATGGGATGATGTATATGAGAATAAGGAGATATTACATAATTTTTTTAAATTAATTTTTTTTTTCAAAGACTTTACCTGCCACACAAGCGAGTAAGAAAGTGTTATTATTATTATTTCATTTTCCACCAAGAATGTATGGATATAAGCGAGAATGTGTTTATGTCATTTTTGTATAGATGATTGATGACACATTCAAAATACAGATTAATTGTGGCGTTTTGACCGCATGAGTGAGTGTCGGTATACATAATTTATTTATTTATTGTTTTGTTTATTTTATTGTATTTACAAGTATTTTTCCCAGTTACTATCTTGTTTGTTTAAAAAAAAAAAAAACCTACTTTTTATTTTTTAAAATTATGATTGCATACTGTAAATGAATGCTGTTATGTTAACTTTATAATGTAATGTTGCATGCCTTTAAATTAATGCTTAAAGTAACATGTGGGAATGAAAGGATATAGTACGCAAGATAAATTAGAGTGGAAGGGCAGAATGTTAGACGGACCTGCGCGCCCAATTCTTAACCCTTCGAAAATAAAGTTCTTTCGTTCGTTCGTTCTTTCTAGGCCTGTGGTACAATTCCACGCTTCCAGCTATAGTTCATAATCTTGAGGAGGGCTTTCTTGGCATTAGGCCCTAGCTCTTTAAGCATGTCATTTGTTACCCCGGCTTTTCCAGGTGACTTTCTTTGTTTAAGGGATACAATGGCTGCCTCGAGCTCTCTCAGGGTGAGGTTTGATGTCATGTGCTCTTCTGGAACAGTTGGTATATTTTGGTAAAGTTCTTGCTCTTTGATAATTTCCTGTTTTCTGTCAAGTGGAACATTTATCTGGCTCTCCTGTGAGAATTTTTTAGTAAAGACATTTGCTGCTTCTTTCTTTGTGAGTACTTTCTCATTTTGTTGTAGGGCTATTTCCTTATTTTTGCATTCCTCATCATTTAAGGCTTTGGCGAGCCTCCATAATTTTCTTCCATCTTTGTCGAGGATAAGACTTTCTGTTGTTTTGATCCAGCTATTTTTGGCTGAACAGTTTAACGTTTTCTTGTATTTTGCAGAGATAGCTTTGTAGGCGATGTTTGCCTCAACTGTTTTGTCCTTTTCTGCTACATTTCTGGCTTCTGTTCTTCCAGTTCTTTGAGTTCTTCTGTCCAGTACGGCTTATAATCTTTTCTTGCCCCTCGTGGTATTTATTCTAGGGCAGCTTTCAGAACTGCTTTATTGAATCCGTCAGCTATTTCTCCAATTCTTTTGTTTTGGGTGTTTATCAAGCCACAGTATTCATCTGTCAGTGCTGAGAACTTGTTCCAGTTGGCATTTTTGTAGTTCCAGCTGGGTAATGGCTTATGGAAGTGGAGTGTATGTTCCATATTAATCATTAATTTGATAGGTTTGTGGTCACTGCCTGCCAATTGGTTGAGCACAATGCGTTCGATCATATGGTTGATGTCTCCTGTTGAGAAGGCAAGGTCGGGTGTTGAGGTTGATTGCCATCTTCTTGAGTAGAAGCTGGTGTATCATCTGCTCTATTGATGAGTTGCAGATTTGAGTCAATCTCCCAGTCCTCTACCTCAATGCCACGGGTATTGGCCTCTGTGTAACCCCACCTTTCTGAATGGCTGTTGAAATCACCAACAACCAGGTAGTTGGTGCGCCTAATCTCCATTGGCTAGTGAAAGATCTCTATCTGGGAAAAGGGGGGGGGGGGGGGGCATAGGTTGTACACTCTAACGATCTGGTCATCTATCGTGATGTCAGCTCCTATAATTTCTGCCTGACCGTTTGTAGCAACAGAAAGCTCTCTGCTAGGCAAGGAGTTTCTGATTAACATGAGTACTCCTCCCTTGTGTCCCTCTCTATCAAGCCGGAAGGTTTCATATCCTCTTACAAAAAACCTGTGGTTTGAGTTTAGGTGTGTTTCTTGAATGCAGGCTATGTCAATTTGTTCATCGTGTAATTTTTTAGCGAGCGGTAATTTCTTCTTTAGGACACCTTCTACATTCCGTTGGAGTATATTGAGTGTTCTTTCCTGTGTGTTTTGGTGTCGTAAATTTTGATAAGATAGGACTGAGGTAATTATGGTCCCTTTCTAGTAGAGGTGATAGTAAGAACTAGTGAGAGGAAGGTGAAAGAAATAGTTCCTGTTTCACGAGGAGAACTGGTGTACGAGAAAGAACAGTCTTGGATTGAGTAATTGCTCTAATCCATCCTATCTTTTACGACTCTATTTAAAGTAGACGCGCTTTCTCACTTGATACAGATTCAATTTACACTGTCCTCACGTACCCACAATTTTGTGACAGAAATACGTACAGACGTGAAAACATACATAAACTATGGATCACATATATGGCAGGGGTTTTTGACCAACACTAGGGCTTAAGGTTTATTAAGTTTATTTTTCACTAGAAATATCACAACATCAAGAAAAGCATTAATCAATAAATTTTAGTTACATAAGAGAAATGAAAATACAATCTAATAGTCCCTCTCTCCTGTATAGGGAAACTAGGAAAGATTCCGACAGAGGTAATTTACCCAAAAGATCCAAATAATTAACAATGGGGTAGGGGTATTTCAGGACCGGTAAAGAATAAGTCCTTAATGTAACCTATCCTGGGGACACTCAGATTAGTGAGAGATAAAATACAAGAAGAATGGTAAACTAGTGGTAACTTAAGAAAATAAATTCTTCCGTTCCGTTCACACACTACACACATACAGTGAGCTCACTATCAGATTTGCTTACCCCTCTGTCGACGCTGCATACATTCCATGGAATTAATCAAACAGGTATTTAAGACTAATTTGGGTCCTAGTATTTGTCCAGTTCAGCCCCAGACTCTCCGTTTATACAACTGCTATTGTTCGGGAGTCGCTGAATTGGTACGTTGATTTTTTTTTTCTATTTAGTGGCACTGTCATGGAAATTTATAAGTTAATATAATTCTCTGGGGTGGGTCTAGCCTCCAGTGGCTGTGACTCTCTCTGCGTAATGAAATTTGTACTAAACAGAATGTTACTCCTGGGCTGTTCTCGGAGGGAAATAACCGAGTATGACCCGTGAATTCTCTCTGTATAATTCCGTGGTAGGAAAACTTTACTGTCAAACGGTTTTAAAATAATAGTGCTGTAAGTTCTGCCACATCAGGACAGTAGTATTTATATATGTATCTAGATGGAAAAATATTCTGGTATAGTCCCGTTACCGTTAACATTTAAAATTTAAATTGTAGTGTCTGTTTATTTAACCACTCTCATGGAGGGAGAAGGTGGACCGCACCGGGTCACAAACATCAGATTTCACCAACAATTATCTGGATGTTTAGTAACAATGGACCGTAATGCCATAAGACATAAGACCAAAAAACTCTAAAACTGCTGGATCGCAATGGTATGACCAGCCTATTGAAAAGGAAGATAAACATGAAATCATACTATAATCATACCCTAACACACGCGTTTAGGTAAGACATGTAAATCACTCCGGTATTTAATTATATATAAAAAAAACACCACGAGTGTCTAGCTAATATATCGCTTTAACACTAGTTATGAACCCTAGTCACTTCAAATTTACACATGGTGAAAATAGAAATAAATGGTATCTTGACAATATTAATCGCCTAGCGTCTTATAATTATTTAAGTCTCTCTTACTGGGGAATAACAATAAATTAAATTACGTGACGGCTGGATAAATTTAGCTATAAGTTTATTTAATACGTTATTCAACTTAACACAAAATCCAGTTTAATATAATGGAGAACTTTAACAATTAAATCACTCAAAATTCTAATATATTATTACCGCAGCACAGAGAAATGAATTAATCTCCACGTATTTAAGTAATCCAAAAATTGTAGTTTGGCTCTCATATGCGAGCTAGGTACTTTCTTCAAAATCTCTGGCGCCACTGATAACTGAATTTTTAAGAGGTCTCCATATATATTAAACTGGCTCAATCTCGCCAATGTCTGGCAAAAATCGCACCTCGAGCGAATTCTTCGGCCAATTCCTGAATCAAAGCTAAATTTGACACTTATGCCGACCGTATTGTCGCTTCAGCAGGAAATTTATTCTCCGCGCAACGGTTTTTCGTCCGTTCTATTACCAGGTGTTAATCAGAGGGTTCAGATCTCGGCTCTCTCTCTGGAACTTCAAAGACGTCGTAACCTGACAGCCGGTGGCCGCCCCTGGCCCGCCTCTTTTGAAAGGAAGACGGTTAGAGATATGAATAGCTGTATCAATAGTGCTTGAAACAAAGACAGGTAGGCGTGGCTAAACTAGAAAAGAAGACAAATAGCGAAAGAGGCCTGGCTTACACGTACTTCACTTACATGTTAATTGGGAAGTCTGGGAGAAAACCACGTTGAGCGATTATATTTAAAAAGAATGAAAATAAAGTGGATAGATCAAGGTGCTAAATTTTTCATCTGTCACACTTGGCCAGTCGCATTTTCCCTAATATTCCGCGCCCTGGCTGCACGATGCGGAGATAGGTGACCACCAGTAGCTTTGGGTGGACCACGTCGAGGCAAGGGGTCCGGCACTCTTCCCACCTGGCGGGTCTCCTTGGGTCGAGCACCATCTCGTTGAGTCATATTTGTGTCTGTCATCTCAAGGCGGTTTGCGTTGCACTTTGTTGTGCGCCTTACGGCCCAGTGCATCCGTCTTCAGCATGCATTTGCTTCCCTAGCCTCTGGTTTTCCGTGACCTTCCTGCAAGGCAGCAGTTGTTTGGCATCAGAGTTGTTTCTCCTAGGAAAGCTGTCTTTCCGGACTAACGAGTCTTTCCTACCCGGGTTTGTGTGAATGTCACGTAGGTCTTATGATCATTAAATTGCCTAGATCTTCTTCCTATTCTCTCACCCGGATCCTTTTAATTTATTATCTGTCTTTACCTTTTTCCGGTATTTTTCGCATCATTCGTTTGCGAAATGTATTTCCTTCCTATTCGCAAACTTTACCTGTTTTTTTTCTTCTCAAAAACTGAGAATCGCACTAGCATTCTATTACATAGATGTCAGTCAGACGAGAAGTGTTATAATGCATTCCGTCAGACCGGAGAGCCGACAGTTGTCTGCAGTTCCCCCTGGGACAGTGTTTTCTGCGGCTGAGTTCTGGGCCTGTAGTGTGAAAATTCACTCCGCGGGACATGGCAGGCAGACGGAGTGTCGGCATTTTTCGGTAAACCGCGAGCGTTTCGTCAAAATAGCTCCGGCTTAGCGTGAAAAATCGCTCCGCACTGGAGACGGGCTGTCTAGAGTTGCAACTCACGCGCACTCTCGGTCACTGATGGCAGTTACGACACGCGTTAAGCTGACGTAGGTGTTTTACACGTAAAAGGGGAGATGATTTCGGAGTTTGAGAAAATGTGGGATTGTTTGCCCCTGTTTTCAAATATCCACCCAGGAGCTGAAATCTGATTTCATTTCAGTCTCCAACATCTTCAGTAGACGGAACACGCGTGCTAGCGAATGAAACTTGTATAGCGAATTTCATAGTTCTCGTCAGATTTGTGACGAGCTTCTAACTACCTATCTAGTGAATTATCCTAGTCGTGGTGTTACCGTAGTTCTGTGGTGAGATTAATATAATAGATATCTAGTATTATGGAAAGTGATTAAGTGTTAAATCGCCGATTTCATTTAAAACTAGTTCTGTGTGCAGAGTGATTATTTTAATAGTTTGTTAATTTCTTTAGTCGACGAGTTACAGTGGAGAGCAAGATAAATTATAAATTTCTAGCTAAACCCATTTCGGCTATTAAAACAATTTAATTTAACTGCTAACTACTCAGTCGAGTATATTTGCTAAACAAACTATAACTGCTAAGATGTCTCATGAGTGTTGACGAAATATATTTATATATGTTTCAAATTCATGATGATTGATTTTATAATATAACTTATTTCACGGGAAGTGTTAAATGATAAGCTCTACGCTTGCAGTTTAAAATACAAGTTATATCCTTATACATAGTATGTATAATTATTTTATATGTGCTTTTTCCATTTTTATACAGTGAATACTGGGGTGAACCCATCTTGCCGGCGTTTAGTAGTAAAGAGACATACTTGTGAGTAGCATAGACATTTCTTATCTTGAACCACGTGGGGTTTTTTCAAGTAACACTGGTCTGACAGTGCCTGTGCCATCAGAGATAGACAGTATTACCCCATCCCTCTAACGGTTTCTAAAGACTAGAAATATATACTGGGCTTTTGAGCCAGTTCATATTGCTCCACAAACTCAAATATACATGCTGCCTAGCGGCGAGAATCATTACAAGAAGTAACATTAATATTCCCGACAAGTATTGAGAGAGTGTATAGTGAACCAAGACTGTCTTTCCAAATTAAGGGAACCCTCGTGTTTTGTTTGACTCTGTGTGCCCGTTTAAACTTGCTTATCCAAAACTGATTCAAGTGACACTAACTTAAAATCTGAATAAAACTTATCGCCTGAAGAGAACGCTCCCCGGACAAATTGGATAAACCAAGATCTGCAGAGCTGGGTATTCGCTTCACCAAACGATAAAACAGATTGTGTCATAGCGTGCGCCAGACGGTGAACAACGGCAAGTTATAGGGTAAGAAAGTGAGAAACGCACGACAGGGCCCTGATGAAAGAACTGAGTGAAAGTAGACTGAGGGATGTTCGTTGTTGATTCACTCACAATTGTAACATTTCGTTATGCAATTTATTGCTAACTATATATCTATATATATTCCCTTATACTAGATCAGAGTATCCAGTCTGTTCATACCTTCTTCTTCTTCTTCTTCGTTCACCCTCAGATGTCAACTTGAATAAGTTCAAAGAAAGCAGTGGTCAGCCTGAGACTGTTGATATCTCCGTAGATCCTCTCCAGGAATGGCACCGGCGACGGCCACACGCGTCCTCTCCGCTCCTCACATGCCGGGCACCTCCGAAGCAGGCGCTCGGCAGTCACTCCACCAGTGCCACAGTCACACTCATCTGTAGTTCCTATCTTTAATTTGTTGAACAGATGGTATCTCAATTTGTTATGACCAGTGCGAAGTCTGAAGATTACCACTTGTTCACTTCTGCTGAGCTGGTAATACGGATTGTTCATACCTAAAAGGGGGAAGAAATATTATACCCTAACCATATGTATTTGTGACTCTTTGGGCCATCATCTGTCTCATAACGGGGCTGTGGGCTAAACCTAGAGTTAATATCATAACGGGGCTATCATCCTTGTAGCATTCTCTTGATATTTTATGACTATTTGTATATGTTTTGATGAAATTTCTATGTGTTGTGAGGAAATTTTAAATGATAATTAAAAATTTCTCTTGGAATTAATCAGTGCGTTGGTCAGCTCGTTCATATATATATATATATATATATATATATATATATATATATATATATATATATATATATATATATATATATATATATATATATATATATATATATATCGCCAACAGGCTTGATGGGAAACAATGGCAAAGAAAACCTATCTGCTGTTGCCCTAAGACGCCACTAGGCGTAATGGCCACTGACTGCTTTGACGGTCGGTGGCTAAGGACGGAAGAAGAAAGAAGAAGAATATATATATATATATATATATATATATATATATATATATATATATATATATATATATATATATATATATATATTCATTGTTATAGATTTCCCACGTCTGTGTGTTTAACTGTCGTCACGTGTATGTGCGTGCCCGTGAGTAGATAGAAATATAGGTAATATATATATATGTTTAGACTGTCTGACGCTGTAAAAGCTGTCGTAGAAGATAGGTGAGAGAGAGAAGAATTTTTTCGCTTTCAGAGACAGCCTCTATATCACATTCTATCATCTCACTCGTGGAATCTATTTCTTTTTACTAACTCTCACTGTGTCTATCACCTATTCAAACCTATTCAGAAGGGACCAACCCAAGTCTTAATTCTCCTATCTAAAATCTACGACAAATGTGGTCTCGTCCGTAGGATTTTTGAACTTAGAATAGGAAGACGAGTACGACAAATGTGGACTCGTCTATCTGGATTTTGAACTTAAGATTCTTTATTCTGAAATAGAGTAAGAGTGTGATGTCTTGTGAGTTGTATATCTTTAAATAATTTATCCCCTAGACTAACGATCTGTTTTCGGGCGTGCTGACCACACAAACTGATAAGTTTTTTTTCCACAGCATTTTGAATAATATACATTTGAGTTACAGGTAGATTTTGTCGGAAAATATGTTTTTGTTGATTTGTAATACTAAACGCTGGTAAAGCTTTGTGAGTGTGTAACATTCACATGGTTCTGAAGTAGTAGGTGTTTGAGCAAAGCTAAGGAGTGCGTTTCGGACTATTCGTCCAGATTAATTGCCTCCCTCACCCTAACTGTCTTCAGGGGTAAACTTGATAGTGGATTAAAAATTCAGGGGATTTTTTTTCTTTCTCCAAAATTTTTGCTATAATCATTGTGTTTTCCACTGTAGCAACTTATTTTTCAGAAGTAATCTTAACTACCATTTAGTTGGCGTAGTCGTGTTTGCATTAGGTGCTTTATTGCCGATTAATAGCAGCGATAGATAGATTTTATTTTTGGAGGAGGTATCCCAGGGTGAAGTATATCATCTTTATTTTTGGAATTTCTCGTAAGTGGTAGGAACCAGTGTATCTGTTGCGTGATAAATTCTCGCAACATCGTTTTATTTCAATATCTATTTTATAACGCAAGGGCAACAACTGCTTGAAATTTATAGTCACTTTTCTCGGTAAGCATTTGTCTTCTCGCGTTGGTATCGAATGCAGTTAAGTTTGAGCTGTGGTCATTTTGCGCTGGACTGCGCATGACTTGTCTTGCTTCTTGGTCGATCGGTTTCCGCCCACCACTAGTGGAGTGAGCGATTTGGAATGGCGAAAGAGATGCCTCGTTGAAGAGGGGATCTCCGCTTTTTTTGTTCTGTCAGGGATGTGTAGTCCTCTTATGGATATTTCGTTTATTCGGGATAATACCTCTAGTGTATTTGCACATGCCGGGAGGCGTGATATTTCTGTATTTCTTGAAGGCAAGGTAAATTAACATTTTCATTAACTCTATCGATTTTTGGTCGTGAACGATTTCTGGTTCATAGCCTGTCTTCGAAAGTCGTCGTCACGAGATGTTTTCCTAGCTCACATGTCGCTGTATTGTGCTGCATCGGTTGATGCAGGTTCCAAGGACCATTACTTGCTACTTTGTTAAATGAACTAGGTTTGAAAAACCTTTATTATCTAGAGGATATTTTTGAGGACATTATTTATACTTCGGCAGACGTGTCTGTCTTGCTGAAGTCAAACTAAGGAGAGTGAACTGATCTCATACATCTGGTTATCTCCTGGCTGTTATAGAAAGGGATGGAGTTTTTCACCTGACTACATTTACAGCACTTTGAAATATAACATGCATCTGACTCATCATTGTAATGCTGTCTACCGTCTATTGCTGTATTGAATGTTGCTGTGATAATGACTGTTTGATGTGTCTACATATTCGCGTAACCATTTTTGTCACTGTGGCGTCCACAATAAATAATGAAGAAAAACGTCAACGGCTGTTTCAAGAATCATTGACGTTATACGTCGTGAGTTTACTGACGTCCTATGTGGATTGCCCTGTTATTTTTGTATGAACATTGTTTTGACTGAACACATCTGCACACTACACAAAACCAGACATGCGGATACCATCCATCATCATATGGCATCACGCATCATTTGGTGGCCATAAGCTGGTTTGATTCTGGTACCAGCAAACACGGGGTCCCTTACCCACTTCATTTTCAACAAGAATTCATCAGCATCCTTCAAGAAATTAACATTCTTCAATACAGTCAACATCTTCAAAATTTTCAAAGTACTCGGCGTTGCCCGGTAAAAGTCAAAATTTCAACTTTTTGACGGAAACAAGTATTTGACAGTACCCGGCGTTGTTACATGTTGCCGAATAACTCGGACTGCTGTTATCTTTTACGCAAGTCAAGCAAGTTGCTGCTGTCAAGGTTCCAGTGCTGTCGTTTTTGTGAAGGTCAAGTGCCGGTTGAAACGGGTTGTTTTCTGAAGAAGGCCAAGTACCGATTTCCATCAACTTACTTTTGGATTAGAAGGTCAAGTGCCGAAACAACTCAACACACAGTATTTCAGAAGCTCTTGTACCATCGTGTTAGCAGTGGAAGCAGTTCAGATGTGCCATCATCGTTGGAGCTTCGCTCTTTAGGACGTTGATTGACATCCGTTTTTTCTGCTGTTCTACGATTGGAAGCCTATAAGTTAAGTGGCCTGTTTGTATGTAAACTGTGCCCTTATACTTCTGCTGAGTCTTCTGTGTATCATCCCATTCTATATGTTATATGTTTATATGTTATTCGTATATTTATATGTTTATATTTCAGCGGGTTCTCGGTTGGGTGGTGTCTCCGTTAGATTATGCCACGTCATAGAGGTCGTCTATTGTGAGCGTTTTCTGTAAGGTTTGCAAATTTCCGATACTGGAATTTGCTAAGCGACTTCTGTTGCTATTTATGTTAGCTGTGATGACATGTTTTAATATTGTTTTCGTTATTATTTCGCATTCTTTAGTTTTGTTTTGATTTGTTTGTATTTGTTAGCCTACTCTTGTCTATAATTTAGTTTCATACAACATTTTTGTTTATACACTGTGGTGTCATGTATTTTGTTTAATTATATCGCAGATATCGTCACATTTTTTGTGATATTTCATTAATTTCTGCTTTATTTTTAGTTGTTTTCTGCGAACGTTTTTGTATTGTTGCTGATCTTTGTTATTGTTTACATTGTTATTGTTTACATTGTTTGTATTGTTTACATTTTCAATGTTTACATTCTGCATGTGTTTACATAGTCATTGTTTACAGTTATAGTAATTAGTTAATGGGCTATGCTAATGCACTGTTACTACTACACTGATGATAAATGAATGATGAATAGTGTCGTGCACTATTGAATGAGAAGTGCACTTATGATCAAGAATTGAGTGCTGATATTTCATATACAAGTTCTTTGATTGGAGACTTGTTTCCCACAGAGACTGGGATAATATAAGGTGATGTGAATATACAAGTGCTTAATTAAGACTTGTTACACTTAGGTTTGAAATAAATTAGTTAATTATTTCAGGTTTTGGACGCATATGTTAGACAACATGTCTACATTTGAGCACTTTATTGAGCAGGGTAAATTGCTTGGGAAGACTGGTGATAAGTTAGAAGAATTTGCAACTGCTCGATATGATAAAGCAATGGAAGCTGAACAAAAGAAACTGCAGATGGAAGCTGAACAAAAGAAACTGCAGATGCAGGTGGATGAAAAAAGATTCCAAATGGAAATGGAAAAACAAAAAAGGGAATCAGAAGCTGAGGAAAGAAAACTCCAGCTACAGCTAGAAGCTGAAAGACTTCAAAAAGAGGCTGAGAATAAAAGACTTGAAAAAGAGACTGAAAATAAAAGACTTGAAAAAGAGGCTGAAAATAAAAGACTTCAAATAGAGGCTCAGGCTGAGGAGAGAAGATTACAGAGAGAATCTGATGAGAGGAAAGAGAAAGCAAAAATGGAACATGAAGAAAAGGTCTTAGCTTTAGAGTTGGAAAAATTGAAATTGATGAACATGAGTAATGGTAATGATTCAAACAAGGGTTCATCTTCTGGTAAGGCTAATAATGATACTTTTAAGATTAAGTTACCAACATTTAGTCCTTCCAGTGATGACATAATGTTCTATCTGGACAGATTTGAACAAGCATGTACAGCTCATAACATAGACAAAGCAAAATATGTTTATCAGTTATCAGGGATACTGACAGGTAAAGCTCTAAGTATATTAAATATGGTGGATGAACCTGACAAGAATAATTATGAGGTTGTCAGGGCCGCTTTGTTAAAGAAATATCAGCTTAACGAAGACGGCTATCGTCTACAATTTAAAAACATGTTACCTGAAAATGGAGTTGAATTCTCCGAGTTTATTGCAAGAATACGCATTACTTTCTCACGATGGGTTGAACTATCTAAGACGGAAAAAACTTATGAAGGACTTATGGACTTAATACTTAGAGACAAAGTCATGTCGTCTGTCAATGAGTCTTTCCTTGCTTTCCTTCATGAACGTAAACCTAAAACAATAAAAGAAATGGAAGATTTCTGTTGCCAATACGTAACTGCGCACCCACACATAACCATGGGTAACTCTAAGGTGAAAGAAGGTTTACCAGTTGCTTCGGCAGCTCCGTATGGCCAAAACTTTGCTCGTAGATTCCAACAAAATTTTGATAGAAAGAGTAGCGGTAATTTCTGTCAAAATCATGGAAATCAATTTCATGGTGATTCTTCTTCGAAGAATTGGAGACAACCTGATAGTACTCGTTACTATCACCCTAATAATTATAAGCATTTCAAAAGAGGATATGGTAATAGAGGTTATTCCTGCCGAAGACCTCAGAACCAAACAAATAGATGTTCGCATCAATGTGAACATGATAGTAATCGTGGAAACTGGTATTCGAACCAGGATAACAATTACAATAGAGACAATAATAACTGCAGAGATAATAATAACTTTGATAACTTCAGAGGTAATAATAGTCGGGGTAGATCTCAACACAAAAAAAAGAGATATCAGGAGGCTAATGCTGTACAACAGGAAACTGAGGGAGCCTGTAATCATGTTGTTGATAGTAAAAACTTTGACGCTGTCACTGGTTCTGCTTTTGACTTTGAGAGAGCAAACAAATGCCCCCAATGCAGTACTTTATTCGAACCGGGTACCATAACTACTTTGAGTTGTGGTCACCCACTTCCCGCTCTTCCTGCTGCTGTTGCGCATGACGGGAGGGGTTCTTTAATCCTACATAAGGGTCTTGTTAATGATACTCCGGTCTCACTACTTTTCGATTCCGGATGCACCACTATTGGTGTTAGACAATCGCTTGTACATCCATCTTGTGCTACAGGAAGGGTTATTAAATGTGTCACATTTGGCGGCACTCTAGAAAAATATCCTACTGCTGTAATTCGCATTGTCACTCCTTTCTTTACTGGAGATGTGCATGCTTGTCTCTTACCTAATCCTATTGCGGACCTTATTATTGGTCGTATTCACGGAGTTAGGGAGTGTACCCCACAGCAGATTGCTGCTTGGGAAGATAATAACATGCAAGCTACAAATGCAGTAGTTACAAGAGCACAAGCTCTACAAACACCCGAAACTTCACTGAATAGTGATAATGAAGTTGATAGCCAAGATATTCACTTAGTAATCACTCGTGACTCTTTCATAAAATTGCAAGAAGAAGATCCTTCTTTAAAAAAATTCTTCGTTCTTGCGAAGAAAGGTGATCCGAATCAGGATACAAATAGAAAATCTTGGATTGCAATGAGAAACGGCATACTTGTACGTATGGTACAAGATTCGACTACGTCGGCACATTCGCAAATTCTTGTTCCCAAGAGCATGAGAGTCCAAATATTACAACATGCTCATGACTCGCAATGTGCTGGACATATGGGTTTTGCCCGTACGAAGTCGAGAGTCCTTGCGGCTTTCTTTTGGCCTTTTGTCAATAAGGACATTCGTATTTACTGCCGATCATGCAAGGTATGTCAGGAGGTCAAATCTAGAGGACCACGACATGCTGCGCCTATCCAGGCTGCTGACATTCCTATTCGGCCGTTTCAGAAAAGGGCCATAGATATTATTGGCCCTTTTAAGGTCAAGTCGGCCAGAGGACATCAGTTTATCCTTACATGTGTCGATATGTGCACACGTTGGCCAGAGGCTATTCCTCTTAAGAGCATATCTACTACAGATATCGCAGATGCTCTTTGGTTGATATTTTCTCGCTTGGGGTTCCCCAGAGAAATATTGTCAGACCATGGCACTCAACTCATATCTGACACTATGTCACAGGTAATGTCTACCTTACATATTGAACGATCTCTCAGTAGTATCTACCATCCTATGTCTAATGGGTTAGTTGAGCGTCTGAATAGAACGCTCAAGACTTTGCTTGGTAAGATAAACTGAAGATCATCCTCAAGATTGGGACAGGGTTTTACCCGCGGCTCTCTTTGCCTATAGAGAAGTCCCTAATGAACACACACAGGATTTTCTCCCTTCGAACTTGTCTTTGGCGCGCGTCCACGCGGCCCTATGTCTTTATTACACGATCTCATCACTGCCGATGATATTAGCGATGAAACTCAATCCTCATATGAGTATGTCATTGCTCTTAGACAAAAGATCATTGAGGCATGTAAGCTAGCAACTGCTTCATCAGAAATTGCTAAAGAGAAGGCAAGGCAGTTTGCTAACAAGAATAGATGTCTACGACAACTTTGTCCAGGTGACAAAGCATTCGTCCTACTCCCCAGTAGGGAAAATAGACTTCTTATTGCATGGAAAGGTCCGTATGCAATAGTCTCTCGGATTTCCGATGTTGACTATGTGGTCGATATTGATGGAAAGCATAAAACTTTCCACATAAACATGCTTTCGGAATTTCACGAACGTCCGGACTATTTGCTGCCTATTTTCCAGGCAACGGATGATGCTCCTGCACCTCACGGTCATTATTCATCCCTGTCTGTCATTCAGGATGAGGAAGCTACCTTCTCTGATGTCAACCTTCCCCTTCCAGTGGTTCCATTACATTCCACGGAATCTTGGAAAAACGTTTCTGTTTCTCCTAATCTTTCTGGTGACGAACATCGACAAGTCTCGTCGATGTTACAAACATTTCAGGATGTTCTCACTGACATTCCTGGACACACAGATGTCATAGAACATGACATAATTCTTACCGACAATAATCCAATTAGGGTTAGGCCGTATCCTATTCCTATACACTTTCAGTCGCAAGTGGAAAAGGAATTGGATGAAATGATTCAATTAAATATAATTGAACCACCGACTTCACCATATTCTTCTTCCATGGTTATTGTCCGGAAGAAGGATAAGAACATACGAATTTGTGTTGATTATCGCAAATTGAATCAGGTCACAAAGTTCGACGCTGAACCGATGCCTTTGTTAGAAGATCTACTGATTAGACTTTCTAATTCTAGATTCTTCACTAAACTTGACTTGTCTAAAGGTTATTGGCAAGTGCCTTTAGCAGAGCATGCCAAACCTCTTACTGCTTTTTCTACACCTAGGGGTCTATTTCAATGGGAATGTTATGCCTTTTGGTCTCATGAACGCCCCTGCCACTTTCGTTCGCATGATGCGTCGAATTCTGTCACATCGTTCGGATGTCATCGCATACTTAGATGACATCTGTCTCTTCAGTGATACCTGGGAAGATCACTATTTAGGGTTATATGACTTACTGTCCACTCTACGTGAGAATAATTTGACAGCAAAACCTTCTAAAGCTTTTGTTGGTTTTGGTGAAATCTCTTTCCTGGGTCATCGTGTTGGTCATGGTCTCTTGAAGACAGAAGACCACAATACTTCCAAAAATACTGAACATCTCTGTTCCTAAAACGAAGAAACAAGTTAGGAGTCTCTTAGGTTTAATTCAATTTTATGGGAGATTTATTCCAAATTTATCTTCGATCATGGCACCTCTATCAACATTGTTGAAGAAAGGTTCGCCTAATCTGGTCCGTTGGTCTGAAGAATGCCAATCTTCACTAGACCAAATCAAGAATATATTTTCTTCTCCTCCATCTTAAGATTACCTACTCTTGATAGGACTTTTGTTCTTCGGAGTGATGCTTCATCCACTGGGATTGGAGCAGCACTGATGCAAGAATATGCAAATACTCTGCATCCTGTTTATGTACATTTCTAGAAAACTAAATGCGGCAGAGAGGAACTACTCGGTTTTAGACCGTGAGTTGTTAGCGATGGTTTGGTCAATTCTAAAACTACAAAGATTCCTCCTGGGCGCACATTTCATTCTAGAGACTGATCAGAAAGCTCTTACAGCTATTCAGACTAAGAATTTGAAGAGTTCGAGATCCACTCGATATGCTATAGCTCTTCAACCTTTTCACTTCACGGTACGAGCTATCCGTGGTGCGGATAATGTGATGGCTGACATTTTGTCTAGATGCCCACATGACTCCAACTAATACTTCTGTCCTATATTTCCATATATTACAGAGTCATAACACACCTATATTTCTACAATAGATTAGCACATCTGTACTTACTTTATATGTACACACTATCGTGCTTTGTTGTCATCTTCTTCTGTTCGTTTTTTAAGATGATAGAGGAGGACTGAGTAGTTAATATAAGGGCCGTTAGTTTACTAAACAGCCACAATTATTAATAATGTATTGTACCTTATGAAGCATATTAGTTATTAATTAGCATTATATTGCTTGTACTTTCTCAGAATGTCATTGTTGAGCTGAGGACTTACCTTACTAGTATCAAGCATGACGAGTTCTAGATTGTGTACTTACCCTCGGAATACCAGAGCATATGTCCTGGATCGTCATGTAGTTTAACTTTACTATGTACTTATGTCATTACATGTCAAAGAATGTACTATTTAAATTTTCCTATCAGATTTGTACATCCATTTTTAAAGACAATATTAGAGTATGCTGTTTAATGATGATTATAGTAACTTGCAAATTAGCCTATTGTTTGGCAATTTATTTAATTATCAGCGCATAATTCGTGCGTTTTGAGCCGCTTATCGCATGCTCTTTGATATTGAAAAAAAAAAAATATGTTCCACATTTTTTTTTTTTTTATCGGGAGGAGGTGGTGATATGTTGCGTGATAAATTCTCGCAACATCGTTTTATTTCAATATCTATTTTATAACGCAAGGGCAACAACTGCTTGAAATTTATAGTCACTTTTCTCGGTAAGCATTTGTCTTCTCGCGTTGGTATCGAATGCAGTTAAGTTTGAGCTGTGGTCATTTTGCGCTGGACTGCGCATGACTTGTCTTGCTTCTTGGTCGATCGGTTTCCGCCCACCACTAGTGGAGTGAGCGATTTGGAATGGCGAAAGAGATGCCTCGTTGAAGAGGGGATCTCCGCTTTTTTTGTTCTGTCAGGGATGTGTAGTCCTCTTATGGATATTTCGTTTATTCGGGATAATACCTCTAGTGTATTTGCACATGCCGGGAGGCGTGATATTTCTGTATTTCTTGAAGCAAGGTAAATTAACATTTTCATTAACTCTATTGATTTTGGGTCGTGAGCGATTTCGATTCATAGCCTGTCTTCGAAAGTCGTCGTCACGAGATGTTTTTTCCCAGCTCACATGTCGCTGTATTGTGCTGCATCGGTTGATGCAGGTTCCAAGGACCATTACTTGCTACTTTGTTAAATGAACTAGGTTTGAAAAACCTTTATTATCTAGAGGATATTTTTGAGGACATTATTTATACTTCGGCAGACGTGTCTGTCTTGCTGAAGTCAAACTAAGGAGAGTGAACTGATCTCATACATCTGGTTATCTCCTGGCTGTTATAGAAAGGGATGGAGTTTTTCACCTGACTACATTTACAGCACTTTGAAATATAACATGCATCTGACTCATCATTGTAATGCTGTCTACCGTCTATTGCTGTATTGAATGTTGCTGTGATAATGACTGTTTGATGTGTCTACATATTCGCGTAACCATTTTGTCACTGTGGCGTCCACAATAAATAATGAAGAAAAACGTCAACGGCTGTTTCAAGAATCATTGACGTTATACGTCGTGAGTTTACTGACGTCCTATGTGGATTGCCCTGTTATTTTTGTATGAACATTGTTTTGACTGAACACATCTGCACACTACACAAAACCAGACATGCGGATACCATCCATCATCATATGGCATCACGCATCAGTATCCTTTTTCCTATTTTCTTTCTCCACTAGTCTCAGTCACTGACTTAATATGGCCGAGAGGGCAAAGCTTAGACAACTCCTCAGGGACGAAGCGAGAGAGGAGGGAATGGAAGGAGAGGAAGCGAAAGCTTTTGTCAGAGACGAACTTGAGAGATATGACGCGGAGAGGAAAGAAGAAGAAGCTAGGAGGAAGGAAGAAGCAGCCGAAGCTTTACAGCAGAAGAAGATGGACGAGGAAATGGAAATTCGCAGGATGCAGCATGAGGAAAGAGAGAAGGAGAGACAGCATGAGGAAAGAGAGAAGGAGAGACAGCTTGAGGAAAAAGAGAAACAGAGACAGCACGAGTTGGCGCTTAAGACTCTTGAGTTCCAAAGCCGTGGTGCTGCCTCTACCTCCAGCAATGGAGAATCTTCTCCCCATTCCTCCTTAACTGATCCTTCTAACACTCAATCTCTTCAACTCAACGCTATGTCTTTCACTCTAGAATCTTTTCCTTGTCCAAATGAGAAGATTGACACATGGTTAGAAAAATTTGAGAAAATTGCAACTCTGTACGGGTTAGAGAAGTCGCGTTGGAATATGAAACTTTCCCAGGCCCTAAAAGGTTCTGCGTATGATGTTTATGCCAAACTTAAAGGCAGCCAACAAGACAACTATGATGTGTTGAAGAAAGCGTTACTGGAACGCTTCGAAATGAATGCTCGCAAATTTTTGCAACTGTTTCGCAACAGCAGGAAGGAGAGCTCTGAAACTTTTCACCAGTTCTCATCTCGTCTAAAGGGATATCTAACAAAGTGCCTTGAGCTTTCACAGCTCCCCTCTACCTATGAAGGTCTTGAGGAATTTGTTTTAACAGAACAAATAAAGAACACATTGTCTGCAGATACCCGGAGATTTCTAGCTGAGCAGGGGGCAGAAAAACTTGAAGACATCTTACAGAAGTCTGAGCGTTATCAAAATGCGCTGGCTGAACTACCGGCCACAAAACGGAAACCGACAGAGGAGCATTTTCGAAAAAATAATCTAGAGCAATCTTCTCAGGCTTCCAACTCGAATAACCACAGAGAAACTGGACCTCAAAACCCCCCTCCTGAAAAATCCAAGTTCTACAAGAACAAGTACCCCAACCACCCCAAACAGTCTGATCAACCCGACCGCCCTACATGGCAGCGCAGCCAGAAAGGAAAAGGTGGCAAAGGGAGAACCCCTGAGCACGGGACATATGATCAGACCAAGCACACCGAGCCTAAACGCATCGGATGCTTGCTAACAGTCTCGCAAGGCGGAATTATTGACAGTGATTCCCAACCTGTTGGGGATAGACCCTCAACGCGAGGTACTGTTACATTGAACGGTTCTCAAACTTCTTGTTTATTTGACACGGGGCTTTCTTATGATTGCATTGTTGCCAGAAACCTGGTCAAACCCGGTCAAGAGACAGCAGAGACCGTCCAATTTTGTGGAGTTCGTAAGAGTGATGCACCTACAGCGCTTCCCATTGCATTGGTGGAGATCCACTCTGATTTTGTCAGAGGTGTGATCAAAGCGGCTGTTATGGATGATTCCATCTACCCAGTCATACTTGGCGGGAGATACGTGTGTATTGGGAAACCGGAAGAGCCGATTGTGGCAGCAGTAACTACAAGAGGGCAAACCAAGAAGGAACGGGAGCCTGCGCCTAATTTGTTACCTATGGAAATTAAAGAAGCGCAATACAAGGACCCTACTTTGGCACCCTGCTTTAGGAAACTGCCCATGGCTAAGGAACCCAGACAGCACGGGGACATTTTTTCTAAGGATGGCGTACTTTATCGCAGAACGGGCAAGCCTGACCAAAGTTACAACCAGTTCCTAGTACTGAAACAGTACAGAAGCCAAATCCTAGAAATGGGGCACTCTCTTCCCTTCAACGGACATATGGGACAGAACGCCACAAACCAGCGGATAACCACTCATTATTGGTGGCCAGGAGTAAATACTGATATTATCAGATATGTCAAATCCTGTGCCCAGTGCCAACGTGTGCCACCCAAGCAACGGGCACCCCCAGTCTCTTTGGGTGAAATGCCAATAGTGGGAACACCATTCGAACGGGTTGTGATCGACATTTTAGGGCCTTTCGAAAGGACTAAAAGAAGGAACAGGTTTATCCTGACCTTAGTCGATACATGCACTATATGGGCAGAAGCTATCCCGCTAACATGCGCAGATGCCAAGCAGGTCGCAGAAGCCCTCGTGCAGATTTTCACTCGGTTGGGATTCCCTCAACAAGTGTTGACGGATAACGGATCCCCATACCGAAACCTGTTGATGGATGAGATCGTGAAGATCTTGAGGACCAAACACATCTACACAAAGCCTTATACTCCGGCCGGAAATGGGCTCGTGGAACGTGCTAATGGAAACCTCAACATGATGCTAAGTAAACTGGCACAAGTGAAACCTGAAGATTGGGAACTTTGTATTCCTGCAGCTTTATTTGGCTACAGAGAATCTCCTCATACTTCCACAGGATTTCCGCCAGCTACGCTTTTATTCAACAGACCTATCAAGGGGCCACTTGAAGCCTTACTTCAGTCTCTGACAGACGAGAAGGCGGATGAGACAGTTGTCTCAGCAAGTAAATATGTGTCGGTTTTAAAGGAAAGGTTGAAACTAGGGTGGGACCTAGCAACGACTAACTTTAAGCGAGCACGCACAAAGCACGCTAACCGATACAGGAAAGTTGCGAAAGAAAGAGAACTGGAAGCAGGAGAGAAAGTTTTGGTGTTACTCCCTACCGAGAACAACCAACTGAAGATCGGATGGCAAGGGCCGTTTACCGTCCTGAAAAAGATTTCTAAGGCTAACTACCAGATATCTATTCAAGGAAAGGAAAAGGTTTTCCATTTAAATCTCTTAAAGAGATACTTGGAAAGACCTGTGCCGACCTCCGACCATCTCCTGACGATCGCCAAAACTGACGAAGATGACGATAGTGGCAGGGAAACTCCACTGCACACACAGGGAATCTTTGAAAAATGTCAGAAGCGGCGACGCTCTTTCAAGCGCGCATGGGAGACATTCCAGAGGAAGGAAACTTGGGAGCAGACTTCATGAGTAGGAATTGGAGAGAGATGGAGGGGGAAGATGAGAAGGAAGAAGACAGACCCCCCGAAGCTACGGTTATAGGAAATTTAATTCCATAACGTAGACATGGAGTGCTTCCATATCTTAAAGGGGGGACGTCCTGTCACGTAGGTCTTATGATCATTAAATTGCCTAGATCTTCTTCCTATTCTCTCACCCGGATCCTTTTAATTTATTATCTGTCTTTACCTTTTTCCGGTATTTTTCGCATCATTCGTTTGCGAAATATATTTCCTTCCTATTCGCAAACTTTACCTGTTTTTTTTCTCTCAAAAACTGAGAATCGCACTAGCATTCTATTACATAGATGTCAGTCAGACGAGAAGTGTTATAATGCATTCCGTCAGACCGGAGAGCCGACAGTTGTCTGCAGTTCCCCCTGGGACAGTGTTTTCTGCGGCTGAGTTCTGGGCCTGTAGTGTGAAAATTCACTCCGCGGGACATGGCAGGCAGACGGAGTGTCGGCATTTTTCGGTAAACCGCGAGCGTTTCGTCAAAATAGCTCCGGCTTAGCGTGAAAAATCGCTCCGCACTGGAGACGGGCTGTCTAGAGTTGCAACTCACGCGCACTCTCGGTCACTGATGGTAGTTACGACACGCGTTAAGCTGACGTAGGTGTTTTACACGTAAAAGGGGAGATGATTTCGGAGTTTGAGAAAATGTGGGATTGTTTGCCCCTGTTTTCAAATATCCACCCAGGAGCTGAAATCTGATTTCATTTCAGTCTCCAACATCTTCAGTAGACGGAACACGCGTGCTAGCGAATGAAACTTGTATAGCGAATTTCATAGTTCTCGTCAGATTTGTGACGAGCTTCTAACTACCTATCTAGTGAATTATCCTAGTCGTGGTGTTACCGTAGTTCTGCGGTGAGATTAATATAATAGATATCTAGTATTTTGGAAAGTGATTAAGTGTTAAATCGCCGATTTCATTTTAAACTAGTTCTGTGTGCAGAGTGATTATTTTAATAGTTTGTTAATTTCTTTAGTCGACGAGTTACAGTGGAGAGCAAGATAAATTATAAATTTCTAGCTAAACCCATTTCGGCTATTAAAACAATTTAATTTAACTGCTAACTACTCAGTCGAGTATATTTGCTAAACAAACTATAACTGCTCAGATGTCTCATGAGTGTTGACGAAATATATTTATATGTGTTTCAAATTCATGATGATTGATTTTATAATATAACTTATTTCACGGGAAGTGTTAAATGATAAGCTCTACGCTTGCAGTTTAAAATATAAGTTATATCCTTATACATAGTATGTATAATTATTTTATATGTGCTTTTTCCATTTTTATACAGTGAATACTGGGGTGAACCCATCTTGCCGGCGTTTAGTAGTAAAGAGACATACTTGTGAGTAGCATAGACATTTCTTATCTTGAACCACGTGGGGTTTTTTTCAAGTAACACTGGTCTGACAGTGCATGTGCCATCAGAGACAGACAGTATTACCCCATCCCTCTAACGGTTTCTAAAGACTAGAAATATATACTGGGCTTTTGAGCCAGTTCATATTGCTCCACAAACTCAAATATACATGCTGCCTAGCGGCGAGAATCATTACAAGAAGTAACATTAATATTCCCGACAAGTATTGAGAGAGTGTATAGTGAACCAAGACTGTCTTTCCAAATTAAGGGAACCCTCGTGTTTTGTTTGACTCTGTGTGCCCGTTTAAACTTGCTTATCCAAAACTAATTCAAGTGACACTAACTTAAAATCTGAATAAAACTTATCGCCTGAAGAGAATGCTCCCCGGACAAATTGGATAAACCAAGATCTGCAGAGCTGGGTATTCGCTTCACCAAACGATAAAACAGATTGTGTCATAGCGTGCGCCAGACGGTGAACAACGGCAAGTTATAGGGTAAGAAAGTGAGAAACGCACGACAGGGCCCTGATGAAAGAACTGAGTGAAAGTAGACTGAGGGATGTTCGTTGTTGATTCACTCACAATTGTAACATTTCGTTATGCAATTTATTGCTAACTATATATCTATATATATTCCCTAATACTAGATCAGAGTATCCAGTCTGTTCATACCTAAAAGGGGGAAGAAATATTATACCCTAACCATATGTATTTGTGACTCTTTGGGCCATCATCTGTCTCATAACGGGGCTGTGGGCTAAACCTAGAGTTAATATCATAACGGGGCTATCACCCTTGTAGCATTCTCTTGATATTTTATGACTATTTGTATATGTTTTGATGAAATTTCTATGTGTTGTGAGGAAATTTTAAATGATAATTAAAAATTTCTCTTGGAATTAATCAGTGCGTTGGTCAGCTCGTTCATATATATATATATATATATATATATATATATATATATATATATATATATATATATATATATATATATATATATAGATATATGTATATATATATATATATAATATACTTACTTACTTAGTCGTTCCCCTTCTACCGTGAGGTGTAGAGGTTTGGAAGAGAGAGCGCCAGACCATCCTATCGGCTGTCTTCCTCCTGGCCTGGTTCCATTCTAGTCCTCGGTCCTTCAAAGATTGTCTAATGTTGTCCTCCCAGCGGACTCCGGGTCGTCCTGGAGGTCTGGATCCCTGGCTCTTTGTTTCCCATGCTTGTCGTGGTAGCCGATCTTCTCCCATTCTGCAGACATGGCCAAACCATCTTAGTTGGGACTGTTCTATTTGGGTCTGCAGCGGATGGGATTTTAGGCCTTGACGGATCGTCTGGTTGCGGACCATGTCTCTTCTTGTTACTTCAACCACTTTCCTCAGATAACTCATATCTGAGGTTTGGATCTGGCTTTTGTGGGTTGTAGTCATTGCCCACGACTCGCATCCATATGTCAAGACTGGGACATAGGTGGAGCGGTATACAGCCATCTTCGTTTTCTTACCAACCTCTTTCTTGCTAAGGAATCCACGATTTATGGCCTGAAAAAGTCTCCCAGCCGCTGCTTTTCGAGTGGCCAACTCTTCTTTGATGCCTCCCTTTCGGTCTATAATAGCTCCGAGATATTTAAAGTGGTCGACCTGCTCCAGGACCTGTTCTCCCAACTTAATCTGATGTTTTCTTTCTTCTCGTGATATCACCATGGATTTTGTTTTAGAGCTGCTTATGACCATCCCTCTCTTCTCCAGCTCTTCCTTCCAGACTTGCAGGTTGGATTGGAGATGTGCCTCTGATTTAGCAATCAGGGCAACATCATCAGCAAATGCCAGCTCCGAAATATAGACCTGTCTCATCTTCCAGTACCCCACTGAATACTTTCTTGTTCTCTCCTTACATGCCTTGATGACATCGTCCATAAGGAGTATGAAGAGGTAAGGTGATAGGATATCACCTTGTCTTACACCAGTGGTGGTCCTGAACTCTTCTGACTTATGGTTTGCTGTCCTCACATAATTTCTGCAAGACTTGTAGAAGCTCTGTATAGCATGAATCAGAGGTGCTGGAATATTCTTCCTTGCCAAACAGTCCCAAAGTTTGCTCCAGGGGACCCTGTCAAACGCCTTTTCCAGATCTATGAAACAAAGATGGATCTCACTCTTATACTCAAGGGCCTTTTCACTCAGCTGTCTGAGTGTGAAGATTAGGTCTTGAGTACTTCGGTTTGCTCGGAATCCGCACTGGACCTCATCCAATTGTGGCTCAGCTAGGCGTCGGAGTCTCTGCTCTAGGATTCTAGAGTAGATTTTACCAGGGACACTGAGAAGGGATATGCCTCTATGGTTTCCACATTGTCGATTGTCACCCTTTTTGAAAATTGGTGTTATGATGGCAATCTCCCAATCCTTTGGTATGGTCTTGGTGCACCATGCTGCCTTTAGGACCTTTAAGAGTAATAGGTCGCCTGATGCTCCCATGTACTTAACCATTTCTGGTGTTATACCATCATGCCCTGCTGCTTTGCCCAATTTGATTTTCTCTAGTGCTGCCCTCAGTTCTTCCATCTTTATGTCATCTTCACCATCATTGGTTTCCTCTTCTGTGTCAGTGGTTATCATTTCTGATGCTTCATCATGCTCACCATCCAATAGTTCTGAGAAATATTCTTTCCATCTTTCCATTACTTCCTTGCTTGTCCTTTATAAATGTGAGAGGGCATTGTTTTTCTTTCCTCATGTTCTTTAGGGTCTTATAGAACAATTCCTGGTTTTCTTGTGCATCTTTTTCTAGCTTTTCTCCAAATTCTTCCCAGGACTTCTGTTTTGCTGCTAGCACTTTGTTCTTTGCTTCTGTTCTGAGTGTCACATATTCTCTATATTTTTCCATTTGTCCTGTTGTGTTTTTAGCTCGTAAGTATTGTTTCCATGCCATTTTCTTCTCTCTTATTTTCTCTTTGACTTCCTCTGTCCACCAAGGTGTCCTCTTTCTCTGGTTCCCAAGTCGGACTTCACCGCATGCTTCTGCAGCAGCTGTCTTTATGATATCCTTGAATTTATTCCAGAGGGTTACCAAGTCATCAGGTCGTTCTTCTGTGTTGCTCACTGCTGTAGCAATAAGCCCCTGATATCTGGTCTTAATTTCTGGCTCTCTCAGCTTGTAGGTCCTAATGCTCATTTCTCCTGCTCGTTTACTTGGTTTCTTACGTGATGTTGGGCAGTTCCTAGGCTGAGCAACTCTTTCAGTTGTTCGTTTGATTGTTAGCAGGTAGTGATCACTTCCAATCTCTGGCCCCCTCCAGACTCTTGCATCTCGGACATATCTGAATGAGCTTCTCCGAACAATGGCATAGTCGATCACTGACTTCTCATTCTTTGTTGGTTCACATCTAGTGTATGCATGTATGCGCTTATGAGGGAACTTTGTGTTTGTAATGATCAGATTCTGCTCACTGCAGAATCTAAGGAGTCGCTTTCCATTGTCATTGAGAGTATCTTCTCCATATCTTCCGATAACTCCACCCCATCTAGCATGGTCATTTCCAACTCTGGCATTAAAATCTCCGAGCATAATAACTTCATCTAGGCAGTCATCCACTGTCCTTTGAAGCAGCTCGAAGAATTCCTCCTTGACCTCTGCTCTCTCATCCTCATTTGGCCCATACACTATGACCAGGTTGACTATGGTTTCTCCTTCTTTTAGTTTTACAACCATAATGCGCTCCGAGACAAAGTTCCATCCCTTGATACTATCTTTTTGATTTTGGGCCACAATGCAACCCACGCCCCCTTTAGCTCTTTCAGATATGGGTACACCACTGTAGAGCAACGTGTTGCCATCGAGATCCATGACTCCTTGTCCTTTTTTCTTCGTTTCCGTTATAGCCAGGATTTCTAGTTTTGCTTTCCTCATCTCTTCCACCAGCTCCTCTTCCTTCCCATTTATACTTCTTGTGTTCCAAGTTCCATAAGTCGTAGTCCGTAGTCCGTTCCAGTTCGTCGCCTTTAGAATCAGTCCGGTTTTCTCTCTTGTAGTTCGCGTAATCATGATTTAAAGCAAACAGGTGATTGGCCTGTTGTGCCTCATATATATATATATATATATATATATATATATATATATATATATATATATATATATATATATATATATATATATATATATATATATATATATATATATATATATATATATATATATATATATATATATATATATATATATATATATATATATATATATATATATATATATATATATATATATATATATATATATATATATATATATATATTCATTGTTATAGATTTCCCACGTCTGTGTGTTTAACTGTCGTCACGTGTATGTGCGTGCCCGTGAGTAGATAGAAATATAGGTAATATATATATATATATGTGTTTAGACTGTCTGACGCTGTAAAAGCTGTCGTAGAAGATAGGTGAGAGAGAGAAGAATTTTTTCGCTTTCAGAGACAGCCTCTATATCACATTCTATCATCTCACTCGTGGAATCTATTTCTTTTTACTAACTCTCACTGTGTCTATCACCTATTCAAACCTATTCAGAAGGGACCAACCCAAGTCTTAATTCTCCTATCTAAAATCTACGACAGTGAAGTTGTCCTTCTCTTAGGTGGATTGTCAACCAAGACTATCGTGCTCCTCCTGCACTGATTTTTTTGCAGGGTTTACTCCCTGGCTTTAAAGAATAGAGGACAAACAGTGAAGAATGAGGGAAGAAAGCATTTAACTCATGAAGTGGGGGTGGATTGGTGCAGACCAGAGCATGTACTACTCGCCGGTGGGTTCTGTATCTACACCTATAGGGTTCCACCCACTCCCTCAGCCCATTTAGCCTGACCCCTCACAAAAGGACCTGTCCGGCTTGGGTGACCCTGCCAGGAGTAAAACTCCCGCCGGCATAGCTCCCGGGATCATTGGGGCACTCAAGCTCTCCAACCAACGGCAAGGTAGGCTTACATGTGGAGAGCTCGGGCATTTATTAACCTGATATCGCCTATTCACAAAATAAAAATTATGTGCGGCCACGTTGTACCACAGGCGATGAAGGCGTAACTTCTAATTATGCGAGTCCAAATTTGAGTTGGGACAGACACATTACCTCGACTTATCCGAAAATTCTAGTTATGTGGCGGGGTAATATATTTAATGTGAATTGGGAAGGCACAGGCTTCCAGATTGAGAGCACAATTGTAGTGAGGTGCAGAAAGAGTAGGATAGACAGACTCAATGATGGTCACTCATTGCGTGACATTCATCAACCAAGATAACAGGTTACAAAGAGATCTCAATCTTGATTATCCCCTCCACTTTTGTTTCGGTTGAAGACATACCCTCCTGCTATTTCAAGATTTCACAGATAAAGAGAACACAGAAAAACTTGTGAAAACTGCTTGTCTGGTATTAATCTTTTGTCTCAATTTAATGAATATCTAAATCGTACAACGCAAAGATAAATAACCAATTCAAACATCTACCATAGTATCTAAAAATACTTGAAACAAATCAAAGGAAAAAAAATGACCAAAACCGTATGGCTTCACGTATGGAAAACAAAAACAATGTGATTGAGAAAAAAACCGTGTAAAGGAAGAAATGTAATACGGAACATGCAGTTACACAGTTTCATGGCACTGAACAGGACAACACTTCCACATGAGAGACAGGTACATCAAGTTTGTTGGTCGACGTTGGATGGCCTAAGTAGCTGAGCAGGATGATTTCTTAAAAGGTGACAAAGTCAAATCCAGATCCTACTCCGCTGTAACAAATGTCTACTCTCCTGAAGCTCTGACAAGAAAAACTCTCTGGTCGATCACTGACCGTTAACTGGTGTCTGGCTGGCGAGGGGCCAGAAAAAATAATAAATATATCCAATGAGAAGCGCTTGATACCACACTAGGCTTGTTCTCTAGAGACAGATAAGGTCTGTGCTCTAAGGATCTAGTCGCTATGCTGAATAAATAACCCACTATGATATGACCATAAAACTCAGCATTTATCCAGTTCACTGAAAGAAATAAACGGTGCGAGCACAGTTGGAGAAAGCCATTGGCTGTTGGCTGCGTGGAAGGTTGGGTGCCGTTTGTTTGGGCTCCCTTAATTGAATGAGAATTTATGTCACTTTTTAGCTGGGATGACCACCTCTCTCTTATCTTTGATTTTACCAATGTCTTTTTAACTCCTTGTCGTGCTGGTCGCGGCAATACTACGTATCTTTGAGTCAGGGGAAAGAGGACACAAACGAGTCGCCTTGCCTTTCAAGTGATCAAACGTTTCTCGTCTTGAAAACCCTTTGAGACCGGATGCCAGTGGACGCGTCTCCGCTTCTTCACTGATCCCCCTATACGAGATCGCTTTCCTCTCACGTCGCAGGTCCCCTTACACCTTTCTCCTGTTATAATCGCCGCGCCCAGTGCAGAGGGTCACAATAAGTTGGAGAATCTGGCTATATAAAATAGATTTAAAAAGTACTCGGGACTTGTTGTCTGTAGAAAAAAACTCTGACCTGCAGAGTGAAATTTGTGCAGTTAGCCTAATAACAGACGCATTGTTAAAAAGACTAATTCTTGACATTTATAGGCCTGACTGATTGTCGACTCGTCCATACATAGGCCTGTCCTTTCATCCATCCTCCCACCGACCCATTCATCCACCCTTCCAATTTTATTTCTGTTTGTCTGTCTGTCTGTCTGTCTGTCTATCTATATATCTATCTATCTTATCTAATCCATCCATCTATCTATCCTGTCTCTCACTCACACACTCTCACAAACACACACATCATTATTATACCAACAACTTTTACAAAAAGTATGAAGAATCTATTATTTTGTGGTAAAAAACGCATAAACCATTCACCAATCTTCTTTAAGTACCATGCCTGATGGCATAAGCGATCATGTCTCTCCACAACGTCCTGTCTCCAGTACTGTTTAAAAGTTCTTTTGTTGACTTCTTTTGATTCCGTGATGTCAAATAGCTACCCTCTTCATCGTCCTCTTTAACTCTTTCCTTCAATCTTTCCTGTTGTCATGATATATTCCAGCTTTCTTCTTTCGGTGTTAGATTTTTCGCTCGAATTTAAGAAAAAAAATGTAAGAAAAAAAATGTAAGAAAAAGTACGGTGCTCGGTTTGGGTTCGAAATTTCAACAATTTACATCTGCCGGTGAATAAAGACACAAGAACCCTCTATTTAGCTGTCCGTGGTACTCTTAACATTCTTCTGTAGAACGATATCTCTAGCACCTCCAGGGCTTTTCATACCTGTTTACTAATTGTCCATGGCTCACTTCCATATGTTAGGACTGTCTTTACATATGACACTGAAGAACTCTCTTCCTTATTTCCATTCACAAAGAGTTGTTGCAAAAAATACATTTCGTTTTATAGAACGCTGCTTTTGCCTGAGCTAATCTACTCTTCACCTCTGACATGCATCTTCCATCCGATGTTATTAACGTGCCTGTATAGTTGAATCTGTTGACTTTGAAAGTTATAAGTAATTTTCTTCGAGATGACCATTACTTCTATCGTTTTTGCTATTTAGGCTAAGTCTTTGTTTTCGCTTTCTGCCACTATTTCCCGTAACTTGTTTTGAATCACGACTGCACATGGTGACGACGGTGGTTTCGTTAAATATAAAAAAATAAATAAATAAAATTATCCTACCAGTTAATAGAAGTAACTGACAATGCTCTAAAAAATGACAAAGAAGACAGACACTATGCTACTGATTCAGATTTTGAAAATAATAAAGGGCACTGCTGTAAAACTGGTAGAGAAAGTAAATATTTTTAAAATAAATAAATAAAAACAGAATGGTATGGTGTCAGTTTTACAAATGAACGATACACTACAAACACGGGAGGGACGTTCATCTGTCAAAAAAAAAAATTAAGGCCAAAGCATTTTTCATTAAAAAACAAACAATATTTACTGATTCAGTGAAATGAGTATTTCACTTTTATCAAATACAGATATCACCATTAGATCCCTGACGCCTGCTACCGTTATGTGCGACCATCCCGTATCCACAACCCCACTGCCATGACTGACGTCAGCAGACACGTAGTAAACAATGTGAACTTTCAACCGATGTTTAATCATCATCATCATCATCATCATCAGTTGCCATCTCCACAACGGAGGTTGGCTGTAATGGATCTCCAACGTCTTCTGTCTCTTGTCTTGGTGGTACACTCTGATAGACTCTTTCCCGTCCATCTCTTGATGTTATCTTCCCACTTATAGCGCTGTCTTCCCCTTGCACGTTTACCTTCAACTCTCCCTTCTGTTATGGTCTTCTGCAAGGTGTTATGCCTTTTTATGTGGCCAAAGTATTTTAGCTGCCGAACTTTGACCTCTCTCATTAGTTCTCTTTTCATACCTAGATTTTCTAGGACCTCCTTATTTGTTTTCATCTCTTTCCATGAGATACGCCCCATTCTTCTATATATCCACATTTCAAGAGCCTCAATTCTTTCTTCCAAATGCTTATTCATCGTCCATGTTTCTGCACCATACAGAAATGCAGAATATATATAACACTTTATGATTCTCAGTTTTAATTTATGAGATAACTGTTTGGATGTCATTATATGTTTCATGTTGTTGAATGTAGCTTTGGCCATTCCTATTCTCTTCTTGATTTCTGTTTCACATCTGCCATCTTCTGTTATTATACGACCAAGATATACGTAGCTCTTGACTTGTTCCAGGATTTTCCCATTTACGCTTATCTTTAATGTGGGTTTATCGTCTGTTTTGCTAATTATCATAGTTTTAGTTTTCTCAATATTAATGTCGAGTCCATATTCATGACTTATACTGTTCACTTGCTTCACTAGTTCTTGTAACTCCTGTTCGCTTTCAGCTAACAACACGGTATCATCTGCATATCTAAGGTTGTTTATTGATCTTCCACTGATGTTCAGTCCTGGTATTTCCTGTATCTGTTTGAAAATTTTTTCGGTGTATAAATTAAATAGGCAGGGGGACAGCACACAACCTTGTCTGACACCTCTTTTTATGTCTATGTATGGTGAATAATTCTTTCCCGATCTTACTGTGGCAGTTTGCTCCCAATAAAGGTTACTGAGTATTCTTATATCTTTTCCATCAATACCTATGTCTTTGAGGCATTCAATTATTTTCTCATGATGGATTCTGTCAAAAGCCTTCTTATAGTCAATGAAGCACATATACATACTTTTTTGGACCTCTGTATATTTTTCTGCTAATCTTCTTAGGCAAAATATTGCCTCTCTTGTTCCACTGTTCCGTCTAAAACCAAACTGTTCTTCTTGGATTTCGCTGTCTACTTTACTTTTTATTCTTTCCTGTATGATTTTGAGCAGTATCTTAATTGCATGACTCATCAGGCTGATTGTTCTGAAGTCTGAACATTCTGTTGCATTTGGTTTTTTGGGCAATGTTATAAAAACTGATGTCTTCATGTCGTGTGGTAAATATCCTGTATTGTATATATCATTGCATATTTCTGTGATTGTATCTATACCAAAGCTCTCCAGAGCTTCTATCATTTCAATGTTTATGTTATCCATGCCTGCTGATCTTCCTTTTTGTATCATATGAATGGCATTCTCTACTTCTGATCTGAGAATGTGTGGGCCTTCATTAGAATCTGGTGATGGTTTTTTACCTCTGTTGTCCTCAAATAGTTCTTTTACGTATTCTGCCCATCTGTTTGATATGTCTTTCTCATCAAGTAATATTACACCATTTTTGTTCTTGATACAGCTTCCTCCTTGTGCAAACCGCGACCGATTTGATAATTTCTTTATTTCTTCATGCATATCTCTTGTCATGTGCTTCGCTTCCAAGTCTTCTATTTCCTTACATTTTGTTTCTATCCACCGTTCTTTTGCTTCTCTACACATAGTACGTATGTCATTGTCTATTGTTTTATATTCTGGAGTATTTTTTGCTTTCTTTCTTTCTGCCATTTTATTCAAGATGTCATCTGTCATCCAAATTTGATTTTTCTTAGACTCCTTTTTAGGTAAATTTGCATTTGCGGATTGTATGCTTGTTTTTAAGCATTCCCATTTTGCGGTTGCTTTTTCTTCTGGGTTTTCTCTTCTATACTGCTCCATGCTTTCTGTCAATAACTGTTGGTATTTATTTTTGACTTCGATTAAATATTTCTGTTTTATATCTGGTTGTTTAATACATATTTGTAAATGCTGTTTTACAGCACGTCAATGTGGCTTTAATAGGATGTTATAAATATGCTGGTGATGCAATTGCCACAGGGAACTTGCACCGGGAAAAACCCTGATTGTGTAGGAGCATCAAAACTTAAATATAATATTTGTAGCAGGTTAAAAAAATATGTAAGAATAAATAATTTAAAAAATACGGTATTCACAAAGATGATGATAATCAATTGAAAATATTAAATAATAACAACAATGATATTGGCGATGAATGACATCAACCGTTACAGAACTCTCGCAGACGATATTTATAGAACGGAAGTTGAAAATATGCGTGCGCATCGTCATCTGTGAGTAGAGGATCCATTACAGCTGTAATCAAAAACCTTTGTGAATTCATTGTTTACAGAATACAAGTGAGAAGCCTTCACCAGCTCTTTATTTAGGCTGCTTGACTTCACAGTCTGTACAGTATTTTCTGCCTTGCCTATCTACATTTTTTGTGTTCTGTTTGTTTCGTTTTACCACGACAAATCGGAACAGTTCGCTACTGGTGGCCTGCGAACTAAACTTTGAAGATCAAAATCAAAGTTTGAAGGTTTTTTGTTTTAAAAAAAGTCAATGATGGCATTACAGTTATAATTATTTTATCGTTATGAATGGCACGATGGTATACCTCATGGTATATACAGTTTCTTCATGTCCTTTTTGTGTTATATAATGATTAGGCATACGGGTCATATCTGCAATTCCGTTGGAAAACATTTGCGCCAAGCGTTCAGTAGGCCTACCCTTGCTGTGGTCATGTATGTAGCAATTACTATTACATGATGCGATTGCTAGCATTATATACAACACTCCGTAGTCACCTGTTATTACGTGCTTGGTTAGACATATTGCCATATCTTTTGTTCCCCAGTAGCAGGTGCTTTGGGACGTTAACAAGCAGTAGGCCTAACGTTTTGGAAGATTATTATGGCCCCCATCAGTGTCGCTTGAGAGGGACACATTTGAGTTTACAATGAAGAACAGTGGGACGTGTGATCCTTATGACCTAAAAAAAAAATAGAGTTCTGAGATGCTGTAACAAAGGATTAGGTTTTGGAATCCTAACTCTTAACAATGTGGGTGACTTATTTGATTGGCATCAACACACATGTCCCATTGTTGTTCATTTCAACCTACATTTTATGTCAGTTGTTCACACAGTGAGTGATCCATCACATTTAGAATAAAAAACTTTCTCTTCAGCTGAGGACCTTTTCCACTAATCACATAATTATACTGACCTGTCTTATTTATAGTGTTTAAGCCTACATCATGATTTTATGCTAGGCCTTCAGTACCAATTAAATTATTGATTGTTATTGTACTGTTGCTTGCGAGATTTTGTGGTATCATTCTTTTTAAAAGTTAGGGAAGTGAGATATGCAGTGCACACCCACAGACTGAT
This sequence comes from Oreohelix idahoensis, assembly GCA_024509875.1. Lineage (NCBI taxonomy): Eukaryota > Metazoa > Mollusca > Gastropoda > Stylommatophora > Oreohelicidae > Oreohelix > Oreohelix idahoensis. The sequence continues at coordinate 217,335 of JAMPIV010018034.1, forward strand.
AATTTTGAGTATTGTCAAGTCTTGGGCTGTTTGTGTGATTAACAAAGATCCTTGTATTGGTCTAAATTTATTGATAGCTTGCTGAAAAGTGTGTGTTTGTAATGTCCAGTTTAGGAATTTCAGTAAAGAGTACTTCGTACCTGTTTGGAATAATAAATTTAAAGTCTGGGAGAGAGAAGAGATACAAAGAAACTGGAAAGCAGGATATATGGTCGTATTGTCAAAGAAGGAAGATTAGCAGGAATGCATGAATAATAGAAGAAGAATGTTATTGTCAGTGCTATGGAAAATATTTATCTTGATCATCCTTGGGAGATGGGGCCATGTACAGACAACTGAGGGAGGAACAAGGTTTTTGACAAAAAACAGCTCTTCATGATGGGCAGCTTACAAAACTCTTTGAGATAATAAGTGGAGTGTGTCTGGGATGCCTGTTGTTACCATTTTTATTCTTACAGAATAATGATGAATTATGAAAACAATGGCTACAACCACTAGGAATGGAGTTCAGTTTGCTGTGAAAAAAACAGCTCGATTATCTGGACATAACAGAAAGCAGATCAAAGACAGAATGAGAATACTGGATGAGAGGACACAGCGATCGAGCTGGAAAATCCATAGAGAAAACAAAATTAATGCAGCAATTTTTCAACTCGAATGTCAAAGTAGGTCCTCTGCATGGCTTTGAAATATGGAAAGCAACAAAAACTTCAGACTTTCACAAGTCATTGCCTTAGCAGAACAAAAGGATTAAACTGGTGTGACAGGATCACCAATACGTAAACTAATGGAATGAACCGGACACTAGTGGAACAAGAGGTGAAGAAGTCGTTAGTTTTTTAGGTATGACACACACTGAAGAAAACAGCTGATAGCATTATGTGACATTCCATGTTTGGAAATATCCAAGATAGAACTATTAGGGGCAGGCCCAAAAGCATGTGGGAAAGAGAAATTATTACAGGCATATAAATAAAGTGAAAATTTCTAGTTAGATGACACAGGAGGGCATGGCATGAATTGATCTGTGCTGTGTTGGGAGCTGACAAGTAGTGATGATGATAATTTAGTGATGTTTCGGTTCCATTTGCCAATTACAGATGTATTTGACATACATTTAAGATCATTTCTGACATCAGCACCGTGCACTTTTTGACAGAATTTAAGCTGAAAGTCTCAAAATCATCATTTTATACCTCAGTAAACGTTTTTCACAATTATCTGCACAATGGGCAAGCCAACAGAAGCCTCATTTTGTCAAAATGTCTCTCAAATCAGTTATCATGTTAGCGTATAGTTGTAGTACGATTGCAAATAATGCTAGGAAAAATATAGTAATACATTGGGAAAATAAAATGTTTTAAACAAATATTTATGTGTGTGAGGCAAAGGTAATGGGGTAGAAAGTGAGAATTACATAGTTGTGTTAACCTTAAGTTTGCACAAACTTTCTGGCAATGTTGCATCTAAATGGATTCAGTGACTTTCCCAGTGTTGAAAGAAGTGTTCACAAAAAAAGATGTACATTTTTGTAGTAAACAAGCGTAGCTAGCTCAGTGGGATACACACACACACACACACACCCACCAACCTGTGACGTGGCGGGTACCAAACTGTATCGGCTACTGTCATTCCTTTGGAACTGCTGGCTATGTAGAAAGGGGGAAAATGCTGCATGGGCCACAGCTTGATATTCATATAACTGCGCCCGAGGCTGCACTCTGGAGAGGACAACACCAGGCAAAAATAAAACATCTGAGGGCTATCACCTCAGGTGTGCATTCCCATTGTCAGGTATATGTGTGTGTGTGTGTGTGTGTATATATATATATATATATATATATATATATATATATATATATATATATATATATATATATATATATATATATATATATATATATATATACACACACACACACACACACACGTACGAAGTTTGATAATTGTCCTTCAAATTTGGCAGACATAGAAATGGTGAAGAAAAGTTTTACTAGGATGTTAATGTTTCAGTCGCAGGAAGGTTTTTTTTTTGTTATCTTTGCGAGAGTCTACGTAGGCCTGCATAGCCTGAAATGTGCTTAGACTTACTAGACCATCATATTTTTGGCTAGTTATATTAGTCTTAGATTTTTGACTAGTTATAATATTAGCCTTAAATTGTTAGCTAGTTATACATGACAGTGAATTGTTAATGTTTTTAGTAGTGTTTTATTCTTGTTAGAATGATGTCTTGAACTTGATTTATTATTGTCAATGAATAATAATGCAGCATAAATCCATAATCTTTGAAAAGATCACCCAAATGTGAATAATTTTATGTTTGAGGAATACGATTGTAGCATTAGCCATGAGTGTCCTCAGTCCAGTTTCATCGTAGTAAGTCTGGTGGAAGATATTTGTTATAAAGAGGTATTGTTAATTATGTTAAATCTAAAAAAAAATGTTGGTCATTCATTTCTCAGACTACATCTGGCATGTGCTGGGTGCGTGTGGTAGCTTATGGATGCTCAATGTGAGGAGCTGGCGGGGGGTAGTAAACGCAGGCGCTGTGCAGGGGGCAATTCCAGTACATCAATGTAAGTTTGTGAAAGCATAATATGTCTGAAGACTTTTAAAGTAAAACAAATGTACTTTAACATTATTTAGTAGTGGTTAACCAGTATAGTATGTATGTAATACCTAATTATTAAAGTAAAACAGTCAGTCAGTGTAGCAGGCCAAGGAATTAATCACAAAGAAGGACAGACAGCCCAAACTTTGATGTACCATAACTGAGAAGGTAAGAGGAAAAGAGACAATACAGTACTGTGAATTTTGTGGCATTTGTCTTTAGCAAATTGTAGGACTCAAAGGACAGAACTTTGTTGATCTAAAGTGATTTTTTTTCAATTTTTAGTTATCTTTTAGTCATTTTAATAATTTTATATGAAATTTTATATGGTCTCTTTGGCATGTCTGTCAATTGTATTGTTAACTCTTGCAAAAGTTTAGATTTTCATTAGATTTTCTTTTTATTAGGATCACATATTTTGTGTCTGTCTTTCTGTTTGTGGTTTACCTCCCACATTAAGAAAGTGAAAGTCCTACGATTGTTTGAGGGGAAAAAAAGGATTGAAAATTCTTTCTAAAACAAAAGTGTCACTGTAAAATCATAAGTATCAGCATGAGGTTTCAACTTTCCTGCAACTAGATAATATTATCATTTGTAGTCTTTTGATTCATGAAAAGTACTTTTAACATATAGTTTTTTGACCATTTAAATTTTCTTAAGCGCAAACTGAAAAGTTGAAAATAAGATATTGTACGCTCAGTGTAACTCAGAAAACTGATTACAAAGGGTGGTTATTGTTTGTTTTTTTTTTTTAACGTACGCAGCTATTACTCGAGGCGAGAATCTCCGGTTAGTATATCTAACCTGAGACTGATCTTTACGTGAGTATCCCTTTTTTGCCTGTACATTGACAGGTGTCCACTCGCCATTCAGGCAGATACTCGCCATCTTCGGAGGGTACCCATTAGAGCTGGGTAGGCTCAGGAGCCGCCAGTCCCTGGTCAACAACACTTCTTCAAATGTCTTCGCCAGGGCTCGAATTAATCGAGTCTCAGTCTACGACACTCTCTCAAATGTCCTTGCCCGTGCTTGAAACTCGATCACCCGATCACCAGCGTAATGTGGTAACCATTACACCAGCGCGGCTCCCGGTTATTGTTTAACTGGAGCTGCTGAGCGTATCACTGTTTTGCAGCCAATTACAAGTTGAAGAATATGCATGTGCTCTGTCACTGTTGGGCGATGCCATATAGATGTTTGTGATGATTGAGGAGCCAGGCAGTAATTTTCTTTAGTGAGTTCTTGCCATGTGAGCAGCACATGTTGACCTGTTTCATATAGATGGGGACAGTTGCAGCATTTAGGCTCATCTGATGGGTTTATTTTGTTTAAGTTTTTGTTGAATCTGGTGCTCTGTATTCTTAATTGGAAGATGCTTCATGAGTTTGTTGATGTTGTAATTTGTGTCCTGTTGGGTTTTTTTCTTTATACATGGCACGTCCAGTAGACCTATTAGCCTATCAGTTCAGGCATTCCTGTGCGTTCTTTTGGACTATTAATTTATTTGTCTGTCTGTTTTGTCTGGTTTTTTCACTGTCTGGTATGTTTGTATCCTGGTTTACACTGGAGAGAGACTTGGTTGTTGTATTCTATTAGCAGGTTGTCAGTTGTTTCAGCAAGCGAACAGCGAAGTTGTTTCAGCCAGCTTTATTATTTTTTTTTGTTTTTTTGTATTTAGTTTGGAGGTAATCTCCTAAATGCCTGCTGTGTTGATTTTGAATCAGTGCAATGTCTGTTGATGCCATAGTAAAGTCTGGTTTGCTGATCGTGTAAAAGGATTATGTTCTCGTGATTTGTATTAGAATGAGCTTGGAAGTGTCGCAGATGTCCTCAGTGTCTCTGCTTTATATGTTTTATGTCCCCATGATTGTGAGTAGGCATTGACGTTTCCATTTGTGACTGTCTTCTGGTATATGATGTCGTGATAGTTGATGTTTCCTGTAGATGTTTTGGGGGAGGGGGCTGGTTAAAGTTGTACTTGTTTCCACTGAACTGCTAGAACCAGTTGTATGTCTGTGTCCTCCTCACTGGAGATGTTATGTACTTCTGCATGTGTCAAATCCTTGGCATTTCCTGCATTTGCAGCACTACCGAATGTATCCAGCGACTAATGGTTTGTTTGAGCAGAGTGATTCCCTGGAGGACTACAGTATGGATCTTGTTATTATTTAAGGTTTTGAGAAGTTTTTCTTTCTAGTTTTATATGCCTGCATTGTTGATTTGTAGTATGTACATGTTCACATCAGCAGACTTTGCAAATTTTCTGTGGTATCGCTGCCCTGTGTGGACCTTGTTTACTGAAGCAGTGTCCGATCTCATTTGGTGAAAAGGTTTTTAATCCTTGGCATTATATACATTATCGATCTTTTTGTCTTTTCTGACATACTGCAGTTTGTTGAGTGGAAATTCATAGTTTCTTTCACATTCCCGTGTATTTTATGGTGGCAGAGCACATGTTTAAGGAAATCTCTTAACTAGTTTTAGCTAGCAGAGGGAACAGGGATGGGGTGGTGTGTTGTGCATTCCCTACCATCCAGGGGTTCTCGAAATGTGCACTGGTTCTGGACTGTCTTAGGGAATTGTCACATCCTGCTCGAAGCCACTTCCCAGGTCTCCCCACTCGCTGCCTGTCCATTATAGGAACAGCCTTTATATAGTTGATAAGGTATAAGCTAAGGTTAAGTCTGAGACTCTGTTGCTTCCCCCCAGGCATAGTGTGCAGTTTTCTCAACATGTTCCACCAAAGTGGAAGTTGTGTTGGGCCACTCTGGTGCTGTTACTGAATCCCTGAGTGTTGGCCAGGCAGCTCGAGAGTGTGAAGATTGCCCATGTCAGGGATTCTTTAGGATGTTACTTTGGAAATCATGTGGGGGCTTCATGAATTCCTCTGCATCCCATTTCATATGGTAAAGTGGGAGCCGCGCTAGCGTAGTGGTTACAACACCGCTCTGGCGACCGGGTGATACAGGATCAAACCCGGGCGACGGCATTTGAGGATTTTTCGTTGACCGGGATTTGGACTGGATTAACTCGAGACCTGGCGAGGGCATTTGAAGGAGTGTCGTCGACCAGGGACTGGCGGCTCCTGAGCCGACCCAGCTGCAATGGGTACCTCCGAAATCGGCGAGTATTTGCCTGAATGGCGAGGGACACCTGTCTCTGTACAAGAAATAAAGGGATACTCACGTAAAATCAATGTCAGGTTAGACATAAAATAATAACCTGAGATTTCGCCTCGAGTAATAGCGGGTGAACGCAAAAAAAAAAAAAAAAAAAAAAAAAAATGGTAAAGTACATAAAAAAATTTTTTTTTGAAAATTTAACATGCTCTTGAATGTTTTTATAGCAATTTGTGTTACTTATGGAGTTTGCAAGTCCTATGTACAAGTTCGTTATAGTCACATCTTATAACATGTTTGGTGGAAAGCCGTGGTCTTTTTTTAAAATCTAGTGTTTCTAAAGTGTTAGATTTATGACACTACAGCAAGGTGTCTTTAAAACCGTTTTCTGTTACAGTATTTTGAACTGAAGACAATCATTCATTACAGTCAATGTATTAACTATTTTTAAATATATATCTCCATTGAGTAATGTATACAACTCCGCCTAGGCCAGTCCCAAGCCCGGCTGAAAAAGGAGGAGGGCGGCCTGCATGGAGGCCGTAAGGAGGCAGCCCCTCCACCATGCAAAGGCACAACAGGCCAATCACCTGTTTGCTTTAAAACATGATTACGCGAAGTACAAGAGAGAAAACCAGACTGATTCTAAAGGCGACGAACTGGAACGGACTACGACTTATGGAACTTGGAACACAAGAAGTATAAATGGGAAAGAAGAGGAGCTGGTGGAAGAGATGAGGAAAGCAAAATTAGAAATCCTGGCTATAACGGAAACAAAGAAAAAGGGACAAGGAGTCATGGATCTCGATGGCAACACGCTGCTCTACAGTGGTGTACCCACATCTGAAAGAGCTAAAGGGGGCGTGGGTTGCATTGTGGCCAAAAACCAAAACGATAGTATCAAGGGATGGAACTTTGTCTCAGAGCGCATTATGGTTGTAAAACTAAAAGAAGGCGAAACCATAGTCAACCTGGTCATAGTGTATGGGCCAAATGAGGATGAGAGAGCAGAGGTCAAGGAGGAATTCTTCGAGCTGCTTCAAAGGACAGTGGATGACTGCCTAGATGAAATTATCATGCTCGGAGATTTCAATGCCAGAGTTGGAAATGACCATGCTAGATTGGGTGGAGTTATTGGAAGATATGGAGAAGATACTGTCAATGACAATGGAAAGCGACTCCTTCGATTCTGCAGTGAGCGGAATCTGATCATTACAAACACAAAGTTCCCCCATAAGCGCATACATGCATACACTAGATGTGAACCAACAAAGAATGAGAAGTCAGTGATCGACTATGCCATTGTTAGGAGGAGCTCATTCAAATATGTCCGGGATGCTAGAGTCTGGAGGGGGCCAGAGATTGGAAGTGATCACTACCTGCTTACAATCAAAAGAACAACTGAAAGGGAGTTGCTCAGCCTAGGAACTGCCCAACATCACGCAAGAAACTAAGTAAACGAATGGGAGAAATGAGCATTAAGACCTACAAGCTGAGAGATCCAGAAATTAAGACCAGATATCAGGGGCTTATAGCTGCAGAGGTGAGCAACACATAACAACAACCTGATGACTTGGAAACCCTATGGCTTAAATTCAAGGACATCATAAAGACAGCTGCTGCAGAAGCATTTGATGAAGTCCGACTTGGGAACAAGAGAAAGAGGACACCTTGGTGGACAGAGGAAATCAAAGAGAAAATAAGAGAGAAGAAAATGGCATGGAAACAATACTTAGGAGCTAAAAACACAACAGGACAAATGGAGAAATATAAAGAATATGTGACACTCAGAACAGAAGCAAAGAACAAAGTGCTAGCAGCAAAACAGAAGTCCTGGGAAGAATTGGAGAAAAGCTAGAAAAAGATGCGCAAGAAAACCAGAAATTGTTCTATAAGACCCTAAAGAACATGAGGAAGGAAAAACAATGCCCTCTCAAATTTATAAAGGACAAGCAAGGCAAATTGCTTACTGCCCCGAAGGAAGTAATGGAACGATGGAAAGAATATTTCTCAGAACTCCTGGATGGTGAGCATGGTGAAGCATCAGAAATGATAACCACTAGCACAGAAGAGAAAACCAATGATGGTGAAGATGACATTAAAGATGGAAGAACTGAAGGCAGCACTGGAGAAAATCAAGATGGGCAAAGCAGCAGGGCATGATGGTATAACACCAGAAATGGTTAAGTACATGGGAGCATCAGGCGACCTATTACTCTTAAGGGTCCTACAGGCAGTGTGGTGCAACAAGACCATACCAAAGGATTGGGAGATTGCCATCATAACACCAATTTTCAAAAAGGGTGACAATCGACAATGTGGAAACCATAGAGGCATATCCCTTCTCAGTGTCGTGGTAAAATCTACTCTAGAATCCTAGAGCAGAGACTCCGACGCATAGCTGAGCCACAATTGGATGAGGTCCAGTGCAGATTCTGAGCAAAACGAAGTACTCAAGACCTAATCTTCACACTCAGACAGCTGAGTGAAAAGGCCCTTGAGTATAAGAGTGAGATCCATCTTTGTTTCATAGATCTGGAAAAGGCATTTGACAGGGTCCCCTGGAGCAAACTTTGGGACTGTTTGGCAAGGAAGAACATTCCAGCACCTCTGATTCATGCTATACAGAGCTTCTACAAGTCTTGCAGAAATTATGTGAGGACAGCTAACCAAAGTCAGAAGAGTTCAGGACCACCACTGGTGTAAGACAAGGTGATATCCTGTCACCTTATCTTTTCATACTCCTCATGGACGATGTCATCAAGGCATGTAAGGAGAGAACAAGAAAGTATTCAGTGGGGTACTGGAAGATGAGACAGGTCTGTATTTCAGAACTGGCATTTGCTGATGATGTTGCCCTGATTGCTAAATCAGAGGCACATCTCCAATCCAACCTGCAAGTCTGGAAGGAAGAGCTGGAGAAGAGAGAGATGGTCATAAGCAGCTCCAAAACAAAATCCATGGTGATATCATGAGAAGAAAGAAGACATCAAATTAAGCTGGGAGAGCAGGTCGACCACTTTAAATACCTCTTTTTCTAGCTTTTCTCCAAATTCTTCCCAGGACTTCTGTTTTGCTGCTAGCACCTTGTTCTTTGCTTCTGTTCTAAGTATCACATATTCTATATATTTCTCTATTTGTCCTGCTGTGTTTTTAGCTCCTAAGTATTGTTTCCATGCCATTTTCTTCTCTCTATTTTCTCTTTGACTTCCTCTGTCCACCAAGGTGTCCTCTTTCTCTTGTTCCCAAGTCGGATTTCACCACATGCTTCTGCAGCAGCTGTCTTTATGATGTCCTTGAATTTAAGCCATAGGGTTTCCAAGTCATCAGGTTGTTGTTCTGTGTTTCTCATCGCTGTAGCAATAAGCCCCTGATATCTGGTCTTAATTTCTGGCTCTCTCAGCTTGTAGGTCCTAATGCTCATTTCTCCCGTTTGTTTACTTGATTTCTTGCTTGATGTTGGGCAGTTCCTAGGCTGAGCAACTCCCTTTCAGTTGTTCCTTTGATTGTAAGCAGGTAGTGATCACTTCCAATCTCTGGCCCCCTCCAGACTCTAGCATCCTGTACATATTTGAATGAGCTCCTCCTAACAATGGCATAGTCGATCACTGGCTTCTCATTCTTTGTTGGTTCACATCTAGTGTATGCATGTATGCGCTTATGGGGGAACTTTTTGTTTGTAATAATCAGATTCTGCTCACTGCAGAATTGAAGGAGTTGCTTTCCATTGTCATTGAGAGTATCTTCTCCATATCTTCCGATAACTCCACCCCATCTAGCATGGTCATTTCCAACTCTGGCATTGAAATCTCCGAGCATGATAATTTCATCTAGGCAGTCATCCACTGTCCTTTGAAGCAGCTCGAAGAATTCCTCCTTGACCTCTGCTCTCTCATCCTCATTTGGCCCATACACTATGACCAAGCTGACTATGGTTTCTCCTTCTTTTAGTTTTACTACCATAATGCGCTCCGAGACAAAGTTCCATCCCTTGATACTATCTTTTTGGTTTTTTGGCCACAATACAACCCACGCCCCCTTTAGCTCTTTCAGATGTGGGTACACCACTGTAGAGCAGCGTGTTGCTATCGAGATCCATGACTCCTTGTCCCCTTTTCTTTGTTTCCGTTATAGCCAGGATTTCTAATTTTGCTTTCCTCATCTCTTCCACCAGCTCCTCTTCTTTCCCATTTATACTTCTTGTGTTCCAAGTTCCATAAGTCGTAGTCCGTAGTCCGTTCCAGTTCGTCGCCTTTAGAATCAGTCTGGTTTTCTCTCTTGTACTTCGCGTAATCATGTTTTAAAGCAAACAGGTGATTGGCCTGTTGTGCCTTTGCATGGTGGAGGGGCGGCCTGCATGGAGGCCGCCCTCCTCCTTTTTCAGCCGGGCTTGGGACCGGCCTGGGCGGAGTTCTCAAGGATGATTCTGTTTAATACTTTTCCTGGCACTGATAGTATTATTATTCCTCTATAATTTGTGCACTCTTGTAAATTTTCCTTCTTAGGCAACTTGACCAGATAACCTTCCTTCCATTCTGCTGGTATTTCCTCTCTCTCTCTCCCAGACTTTGCCAAGTAGTTTGTATAATATCTCTGTAGAGGTATCAATATCTGTTTTGATGGCCTCTGCTGGAATGCCATCTGGACCAGTTGCTTTTCCATCTTTCAGAAGCTTTATGGCTTTCTTTATTTCTTCTCTACTTGGTCGTTCACAGCTGATTTGTAGCTCCTCTTCTGCTGGCTGGATGTCTGGGGGATTAGTTGGAGCTGGTTTATTGAGAAGTTCCTCAAAACGTTCTGTCCATCTCTTCATTTGTTCTTGTATATTACTAAGCAATTTTCCATTCTTAACTTTTATAAGGCCATTTGCTTGCTTATATTTCCCTGTTAGCTTCTTTGAGTTGTTGTACAGATCCCTCATATTTCCTTTGGCAGCAGCTTAACTCTTTCATTCCAGAGTTATTTTGCACGCTGTGCCAGACTTTTTTTGTGGGCAGAATTTTATAGAGTGAAGTGTTCATCTTTCAGTCTAAATTTGTTTGTGAATTTTCCTTTGAACATGTACTTATTATATACCAAACTGTAGGGAAATGAATAGAGAATTCAAATATATAATGTCTGTGGTAGTATTAACACAAGTATGTTCGGTATAATTTAATCATTTTGCATGTAAAATTGAAAAACGCTAAAAAGTTGACTGTAGAATACGATCTTACCAAAGACAAATTACTGTCGTAGACAATAAAACTTTCTTTTTAGTCTTCAAACGTCAAGTTAATCCATATACAAAGTAAAAAAAAACATGCTTATGGCCAAAATTAGTAGATTTAGTGTTATTCGCACCAGTTTGTCCGTGGTTCTTTGTAAGAAAAAAATAAATTATGCAATCGTGCATTACGTAATTTTCAAACAAATAAATAAGAATAACGTCATATAAATACTTTTTTACTCTTGTTTAATGTTTTAATAGTATCCCTAGCTTCATCTTCTACCAAGAACTAGTAATTAGATGTTACGGTAGGTCTAGTTTTGTTGCTTTTTGATCGGCCAGAATATGACTACGCCCACTCATCAACTAAATCTAGTGTGTCTAGCTTTTCTGCATATATTCCTTATTTTGACAACAAACTGTGACTACCAAACAATCATCATCAATGTCAGAAATGTTTCAAAGTAGTTTGACACAATTATTTGCTTAGGAGACTTAGAAAATGTAAATATAAAGCGTGACATATTTCTCTAGTAAAAACAACGAAAAACGTAAACACGCGAATCTTCACAAAAATTGTGATAATAACATCAAAACACGCACATGTGCTGATTAACTAAAGTCAAATTAGTTGTTTAAATAGTAGCGGAAGTCATTCTACGAGTTTTAATATATGAACTGCATTAAGCGGACGATTTTTAGGGTTTATTCGTGATAAACTAAAAACCACGCTCTGAGCGTTGCTGGGGCACGGCGTGTTGAATTTTGCAACGCTCAGAGCGTTGCTGTTGAGTCAAAGAGTTAAGAAACGTAAAACATAAAATTATAAATTAGTAGTAGCAATATTTTTGTAATTTTTCCTGGCTGAAATTATTTCAAATTAGCGAAAATTGAGATCATTTAAATTACAAAATCACACTATGTGTGTGTGTGCGCGTGCGTGCGTGAGAGAAAACTTTTTATATGTATCATACAAGCATTTATTATACAATTTTTTAAAAAGACATTTAATAAGCTTCAATTTTAAATAGCAAAATTATTTTTACTATCATGTTAATACTGTAGATTAAATTTTGATTATGACGTGAAAATTATGAGTAAAAGTGCATACTGAAAACGGTAGTGTTTCATTTCTAGTGCTGTAGTGTGAAAACATATTATGTTATGGTTTTGGTTGGCTTTGTGAAATATCTATACTAACCATCCATGTGTGATTATACAAAACTGTATTGGTGATCTGCTTGTTAATGGCATGACATTTTTTTTTACTATACCATAGTGGCTTAAAATATTTGACATCTGGTCTGACAGATCAAGTGTTGCAGGATCTGATACAACCCCTCCTGCTAAAATTAGAAGAAGTACACAAGCAAAGCCAGACGAAGATACTTTGTCAAGTTTATTACAGAGCGAGCCAAACCGTACATCCTCAAAATCTCCTAAAGTTGCACTTGGCCGCTCTAAAAGTGCTGTAACATTACCTGTGAACTTTAGTGACCAAGGAAAGGAGGATTTCAAAGGTGAGCAGAGGTGCCTGAGGCCAAGAAAATCTCACATCTCACTGGCTGAAGCAGATTTGGAAGCAGCAGCATTTAGAGGCATCAGCGAGGAATCATTTACTGAAACTGTAACTCTCAGAAAAGGCAAAGGAAAGAAAAGAAAATCTGTGGAGGACTCACGACTTGCTACTGGGCCTACAGGGGCAGAAGATGAGCCTGGTGAGTGTTGACAAGATTTCTTGGGCTGTTTTGTGAAACATATAATAAGAGATATTAATTCCTCAGTCAAGGATTTCAGTCTTGTGTAATAAAGTTGTGGAAAATCTAAACATATTTCAAGGTCTTTCTTCCTTTTATTCCTTTCCTAATTTTCTTGAAGTCTCTATACCAAAAGGCCATGTGAGAATATCTGCTTGTCATCATCATCAATCTTTATCTCCACATCCAAGGTCGGCTGCATTGGATCTCTGTCTTCTGTCTCGTCTTTATGGTGCACTCTGATAGACACTTTCCTGTCCATCTCTTGATGTCATCTTCCCACTTATAGGACTGTCTCCCTCTTGGACGTTTGCCTTCAACTCTTCCTTCTTTTGTTGTCTTCATTAAGGTGTTATGTCTTTCTACATGGCCAAAATATTTTAGCTGTCTATTTTGATCTCATTTATTAATTACTTTTTAATTCCCAGGTTTTCTTCTCTTTCCATGAAACGTTTCCCATTCTTCTTTAAATCACATCTGAAAGGCCTCAGTTCTTTCCTCTAATTACTTGTTCGTTGTCGATGTTTCTACACCATACAGTAATGAAGAATATATACATCATTTGATGATTCTCAGTTTGAATTTGTGAGTTAGTTGTTTAGATTGTAGTATCTGTCTCATGTTGTTGAATGTAACTTTGGCCATTCCTGTTATCTTCTTGATTTCTGTTTAGCATCTGCCATCTTCTGTTATTAAATGACAAGATATGAGAAACTATTGACTTGTTCCAGGAGAAAATTTGTTCTGTGTGGATATTAAGTAGACAGGGGCACAGTATGCAACATTGTCTCACGCCTTTTTATGTCTGTAAATAGTGAGTAATTCTTGCCAGATCTTACTGTTGCAGTTTATTCCCAGTAAAGGTTACTGAGTATTCTTGTGTATTCTCCATCAATACTTTTTCTGCTTCTATGCATTTTTAATGTGTGCCAAGTTTCTATTTGTTATGTGTTGTATCATTTTTGTTCCTACACTCTGACATCTACTTGAATATTTTGAAAGAAAGCAGCAGTCAGCTTAAGGCTATTTGTTCCTCAAAGGGTTTTTCTAGGAATGGTACTGGTGACAGCCATATGTGTTTTCTCTGTTGCTCATATGTTGGGCATCTTTGAAGCAAGTGTTCAGCATTCATTTTATCTGTGCCACAGTTACTGTCTTTAGCTTGTTGAATATATGATATCCCAATCTGTTGTGGCCCGTGCAGATTCTGAGATTATCACTTGTTCTCTTCTGCTGAGCTGGTAATATGCATCATTTTGTGTATGTCCTGAATGCTCTGCATCCCATTTGTTTCTGTATCTGGTTGTGCTAAAACTCTTTGCCTTTTCAAAAGTTATGCTTGTATCAAGATGAAGTAGCTTTCCCCATTCCTTTGCTAATCTGTCGGCTTTTTCATTGCTGGAGATGCTACAATGAGATGGGATCCATTGCATCACAACTCTTTTGAATCATTGACATAGTTTGTGGAGCACAACTCTTATTGTGTCCAACACTTATCTGGTGAAATCATTATACCTTTTCTGAAACCAGCCTGTTCCTGTCATATTATTCTTCCTACTTCATCTTTAATTCTGGAGGTCATTAATGTGCTAAATAGAATTTAAAAAAAAAAGAGAATAATTATTCACTATTTGTCACAATTTGCCACATCACAATTTTTTAGGGGCTTTCTACAGTTATCACCCATTTGCACATTTCTGGGATGTTCTGTCCGAACTGGCCAGGAAAAGTCATTCAGAAAGACAGGATTCATGCCCAATGATATGTAAAACATGGCTCGTACAAGATCTTGAAGAAATATTAAATCGTGTAACATACATATCATGGTTAAAAAAAAAAAACGTGATCATTAAAAACATTTGAGTTGGCCACTCAAAAAGCAGCAGCTGGGAGACTTTTTCAGGCCATAAATCGAGGATTCCTCAGCAAGAGAGAGGTTGGTAAGAAAACAAAGATGGCTGTATACCTTCCACCTATGTCCCAGTCTTGACATATGGATGCGAGTCATGGGCAATGACTACAACCCACAAAAGCCAGATCCAAACCTCAGAAATGAGGTATCTGAGGAAGGTGGTTGAAGTAACAAGAAGAGACATGGTACGCAACCAGACGATACGTCAAGGCCTTAAATCCCACCCCCTGCAGACCCAAGTAGAACAATCCCAACTAAGATGGTTTGGCCATGTCTGCAGAATGGGAGAAGATCGGCTACCACGACAAGCATGGGAAACAAAGAGCCAGGGATCCAGACCCCCAGGACGACCCAGAGTCCGCTGGGAGGACAACATTAGACAATCTTTGAAGGACCGAGGACTAGAATGGAACCAGGCCAGGAGGAAGACAGCCGATAGGATGGTCTGGCGCTCTCTCTTCCAAACCTCTACACCTCACGGTAGAAGGGGAACGACTAAGTAAGTAAGTAAGTAAGTCCTTTATGGTTTAAAAAAAAATGTGATCATTTAAAAAAGTGTCCGTTTGATGCATATCGATCATTACATTCTTGTCCTTCAGAATGACTATGTTTTCTTTTGTTGCATGAATGAAGTGTTGAACATTTTTTGCAAATGGTTTAAACAAAAATCTTGAACAGTGTCCAACTATGTTACCATTATAATGTCTTCATGTCTAAGCAATTGAAAATGTGTAGAGGTCCTGCACACTTTAAAAAAAAAAAACCAATTCTAAAAGCATTAACTTTATATACTGCTCAAAAAAAGTTAAAGGCCACTTTCAATTATTAGGTCATTTCAACTAAGCTGTTTTTTTTAAACCTGAACACTCAGTCAAAAACGTTTTGCTGCATTTTGTTGCAAGCTTAAATAATGTTTGTTAATCTGACAATAAATCAAATCTGTGTTACATGTGTGTACCTTCAAGGTCAATCAAATGTATGTGGTGGAAAGGGAAATAATGCATGTTTGAAAATGCTTCCTATGGCAAAGCCTGTTGATAACATTGCTGAAATTTGCTTTTCACGTGTCTTGCCGTCTTGGACGTCCTGACCTTCGTTGTTCTGCGACACTGCCGGTTGCATTATAACGATCACGCAGAGTTTGTATGACAGAGTGGGCAACTCCTAATTTCCTAGCAACTTCTCGCAGCCCTACATCATCCTGCAGCCATGCCATCGCTCTCCATCTGTCAACAATGGTCAAGCGTCTTCGCTGAGCCATGGCTAAAATGGTAAATGTTACAAACATTCCCATTGCTCGTTCCTTCCGAAAAGTGGGTGACATGTGTTCACTATAGTCACGACTTGCACGTGAAAAGCAAATTTCAGCAATGTTATCAACAGGCTTTGCCATAGGAAGCATTTTCAAACATGCATTATTTCCCTTTCAACCACGTACATTTGATTGGCCTTGGAGGTACACACACGTAAGAGATTTGATTTATTGTCAGATTAACAAACATTGTTTAAGCATGCAACAAAATGCAGCAAAACTTTTTTGACTGAGTGTTCAGGTTTTAAAAAAAACAGCTTAGTTGAAATGACCTAAAAATTGAAAGTGGCCTTTAACTTTTTTTGAGCAGTATATTTGTGAGTTATGAAAATAAAATAGAGAGGTGTAATTGTGTGCAGTACTTTTCTCACAGGAAATACAATAAACTTATTCACATATTACATAAATTTTACATTAATCACTGATATTATCTTTGTTTTAGGAATTGATTACTTTTTAAGTATTTTTTTTTAACATTTAACAGTTATAACAGGAAAAGGCAAGGGAAAGTTAAGGAAAAATACAGACAGCTCAAAGAAAGTGAAAAAATTGAAGTCAACTACAAGTGCGTCAAGTCTAGACTCTTTATACAGCAACTTGGACGACTGTGTTGAGCTTGGGGACATTCTCTCCTTCAAACCCCCAACTCCCAAAAAACGCTGCCTTCGATCTTCATCAACCGAAGATAAGGAAGTTCAGCTCGCCGTCAGCACTGCTGGTCCATCTTCAGTCAGTAAATCATCACCTCCACTGCCAAAAAAATCTGAAAGTGCTGCTTCATGCTCAAAGAAAAGTGAGACAAATAAGTCCTCATCCAAAAAGTCATTAAAATCGTCAAAGACTAGCAGTAAAGAATTCACAGAGAAATCCCCATCTAAAGAGGAAACCAGAGGCAGAAAGACGGGATCTTGTGCTAGCAGCAGGTATAAACATCATTATAGCATCTTGTATCCTTGAAGATTTTTTCCAGTATGTCATTCCATTTGTATTGTAATAAAACCACCACACAAAAAAATAAATGAAAGAAAGAAAAAACGGGAAACAAGGCTCTTCAACTATTCCTTTGCAAGCCAAAGATTCAGCTGTGTTCTTCCAGTCCATGTTCATTTTTGTGGTATTCACTTCTTCTGGTATTTTTTGTGTGTGTTTTATCTGGGTTACTTTTCATTCTTCTCACATGGCCAAATATGTCTGGATGTTATAGTGCATTTTAATTCAGATAAGTTGCATTCCATGTAGATAGTCTTGGGAATTTTTGTTGGACATAAATGTGTTGCATGTGCCATTTTGCTATTGCAGGTAGATTGAGAAATTACATTGGACATGAGCGTGTCACATCTGCCTTTTATCAGTGTATGCTGTCTGTTGTGTCCACTTGGTCTGGACAAGCTGCTCTAGTTCTGTCTTTGTCAGTGCAGTCTTTCTTATTTCTGCTTCTAGTTCTCTTCTCCATGAGTTTTGAGGTCATTCTCTACAGTAGGGCCTTACTCATATGGCTGGTTAGGTTCCAGACACCACCCCTAAAGCGGAACATAACCTTTTTTAAACTTGCAAATGCATATAAAATCCTAACAGCAAGTGTACATTATCGTATATTAGGTGTACGATGGAGATAAGCCTAACGAAATGATACAAAAGTAAAATGAATATTCAGTGCACACATTGCTTACCTTAAAATATTTTCGTCCTTAGCTTAGCTCATAGTGACTGATGAATGTAAATTTGAAAATTAATATATTATAGGAAGGATGAAGGATCTGGCACATTTTCATCATCTGACTCTTCAATGAATCTTATTCATTTTTATGATCGAGACTTGGATGAAGCTGTTGTAGGGGTTTGTGTTGCTATTGGCATTTAAAGGTTGTTCAAGACTAGTTGTTGCTGTCAAAGGTTGCAATGGTACTGTCTTAAAGTAGGAAAGTAATGAACTTTGCCTCATGAATTGCCTTCTCCTTTCTCTTAGAATTTCTGCCCAAATCTGCCGTCCCCAGTTCTGTACAGTTGATAGCTTCTTCCAATTCCATGGTTGTCATTTCTCTAGGGACAGCAGGAATATCATCAGGATGTTCATGAAACATCCTACATTGCTCTCATTCAGAAGATCAAAATCTGTTAGGGCCTCACTGTGAGAGACGAGCATTTCTGCCACATTCACAGGCTCGGCTTACAGTTCTAATTCCCTTGCCATTTCTACAACATTTGTAGTGACTTCTCACACTGGATTCTCAAAGCCTTCAGAATTGTCCATAGGTTCTTCTTCTGTGTTCGTCCTAAAAAGGACATTTGTTGCGTTGTGTCACCATTTACAGCAAAGCTGCGATATCTGTGCCTTTCAGCCCGACACATCTGTTTTCAGCATGGCATTTTTGGAACCGGTTAGCCTTCCCTCTTCGATCCCTACTCTCTCAGCCAAACTGCAGTGATGCAGCCTGTTTCCAGGACCACCACTTGGAGGTGGAGTAGGGTCTTGGTCAGCTCTGGTTCGCTGACCCTGATGCAAGCAGTCAAGCTATGGGTCGCTTACTGCATTCCTCAATTTTGACGCGTCTTTGGTCCCGTCCATAGGTTCAGGAATTTGCTTCTTCCGAACACCCTTCAGTGTTGTGTCTTTAGTTTCCTCCAATGCATTTCTAGTAGTTTTTATACCGTCTAAATATCATGAAGCCTTTCCAGAATATTTTAAGTTGTTTTGTCTTCGCCCAGCTACTGTACCACTGCCAGAGGTATTTATTGCTTTAGCGAAAGTTCTTCTTAGGTATTAGAATTTAAATGCTGCAATTATATCTTGGTCCATAGGCTACATCAATGAAGTTGTATTTGCAGGTAGAAAAACAACATTTATCTCTTTGTACATACCAATTAGAGTTCTAGGGTGACTAGGGGTATTGTCTGCAAGAAGTAAAATCTTAAAAGGAATAGTTTTTTCCTTGCAGTGAGCCTTTACTGTAGGTTTAAAATAGTCCGTGAACCAATTTGAGACAAGATTGCCACTCATCCAAGCTTTTGATTTGGATTTATAATAAACAGGCAGGCTAGCTTTTGCATTGTTCTTTAGGGCCCTAGGATTTTCTGAGTGATAAATAATCAGGTTTTAACTTGCAATCACCAGCTGCATTAGCTCCCAACAGTAGAGTTAGCTTGAAGCCAGGCATTGACTTCTCTTTAGCAATTAAAGTTCTAGATGGCATCTTCTTTTCAATATATGACTTTCATCCACGTTGAAAATCTGCTGCTTGGTACATTCTCCATCCTCCATGATCTTATCTAGCTCATGAATGCATGGGGGCATATCTAGAGTCATCCTAATATGACCACCAGCTAGGCACATTGCTAATAGTATTTGGATGTGGATGTGAATCTCTGTCTGTGAGGCTAATTAACCCTCATTGACTCTTGAAATCATCCACACACTTCCTGGGATTCCCCTTGTGGTGAAACATATTAAGAACCCAGCCTTCATAGCATTGATGAGACTTAGGGACTTGCCCTGGATGATGGCTCGGCTTAAAGGCATGTGGTGACTGGTTCGGTTTTCAGTCCACACCAGTCAAAGTTTTTCTATGTCAGCAATAAGGCTATCACATTTTCATATAACTTTAGTGTTCACTATTGTAGCACTTTTAATTTCCCTCAACACCTTCTCTTTAGCATTCACAATTGGACTGACTGATAAGCCAAACCAAGCTTACAGCCTATCTCAGCCATAGACATATCTTGCTCACTAAGTTTAATAATTTCTAACTTGGCATTTAAAGTAAGAGGCTTACGATTCTTTTTATCACTACTACACTTAGATGCCATTGTAGTTAATTTAAACAAAATTATATAATTGAAAGTTTGTAAAATTGCCAGAATGCAGGGAGAAGCAGAGTGCACAAATGCTGTAAACAGACTGAATTACCGACACTAAAATGGCACCAGAAGCCATTCTCGGACTCGGCTGCTTTGCGTGTCATGCCGAAAAATGCTGAAAGAGCAGGCGAAGCACCGAACAAAATCAAAATTTATATAATTGAAAACCACTGATGGCAGAATGCCGAAAAGCAGGGCCGTACTGTATTTCTTCTAGCTTGTTAGTTCCTCCTTCTTCTGCGTTCAATTTGTAGTCGTGCTAAATCTGCAGGCCTGTCATCAAGACGAAGTCCACAGTCTTTTCCAGGTCAGTGCGGCAGCTCGGGACCCAAAGATGCAGCAATAGAGAACGCAGTCAGCGACCCATAGCTTGACTGCTTGCATCAGGGTCAGCTCCACCTCCACGTGGTGGTCCTGGAAACAGGCTGCATCACTGCAGTCTGGCTGAGAGAGTAGGGATCGAAGAGGGAAGGCAAACCCGGTCCCAAAATATGCCATGCTGAAGTCGGATGTGTCGGCCGAAAGGCGCAGATATCACAGCTCGGCGTAAACAGACACAACGCAACCAACGTCCTTTTCAGGACGAACGAGGAAGAAGAAGAAGAAGAAGAGTGGCAGCTCCATAGCTTCTGCTTGAGCTCAGCACTCCCTGGCCAGGTTAGATGTTGTGGGTCATCATGGGTTGAGGCTGTTTTGGAGAGTTTTGGGGATCTGGCAGAACATTAAACTCGTAATGTCCATCCGGTGTACTAAAGGCTAACAGTTTCCTAACTTCTGGTATTTGGTAGTATCCCTTGCTTAGATCTACTTTTGAAAAATACAGAGCCTTACTCAATGTAGCAAACAACTGATTGGTGTCAGGTAATGGGTCTACTTGAGATTCAGTGATAGCATTTAGTTTCCTATAGTCAATGCATAACCTGTGTTCACCACTAGGCTTCCTTAATAGCACCACACTTGAGCTGTAGGGAGATTCAGACTTTGAAATAATTTTCTCGTTAAAAAGATAGTCAATCTCTTCCTTGAGAGCCTGTGCTTGCTATTGTTCAGTCCATGTCCGCAACAATGCTTCCAGTGGACCGTGTATGGGGATGGCCAAACAACAACGTTGCAGGATGCACACCTATTTCTATTGTAAGGGGCAGTATACTGAAGTGGGACCTGTATCCATCAATTGTTTGGTACAGCCCTGGTTCCTACCTCCTATGGTTCTGGTTTGTTTCCGCAGCTTTTTTAATACTGGTTGCTGACTAACCAAATTTTCCAGATGATCCAGGCCATAGTGTTCCGAATAATATCTAGTCGGGGTGGGATGTCTTTCGTCCCCTCTCTGTACAATATGGAGAGTTGCCATGGTTACTAGGGTAACAGTAGACTTGTTGTGATTGTGTTTTCTCTTTATCACTACATCTACCTGTTGTCTTCTCTTGTGTGTTTTCTTGGTGGGCCTATGTCCGCAGCAATGCTTCCCTAGGTCCTGTAACTGGTCTACACTTCTGATTGAGTTTACCTGGTTACATTCTGAACAGGATTTCATATACCAACCTATGTCTTCAATGACTCCTGGCCAGTAATATTGCAATGCTATCTTTTGACCAGTGGCCCCTTTTCCTCTGTGACCACTGCCTGATGTAGCATGCTCTTGCTCCATAATTTCCTCCCTGTAGAATTTTGGCACTACCAGCTGTCCATGCCCTTTAGGTCCTTTTCCAGCTTGTCTGTAGAGTAGGCCATTTTCCATATAGTAGTCTCCTTTCTCTGGAGGGTTATGGGCCTTTGGCAATTTGCCAAAACAAGGCTTCAATGTGCTGTCTGCTGTTTGAGCCTTTTTCATCTTTATAAGATGAATGTTTATTGGATTTTCCTCCTCCTTTTTGGGGCTCGACCTGGTATGGTTTGCTGCCATGACAACAGGTTTTATTGGGTCACCCAAAAAGACATATTTACATCCTATTACCAGCGGGTATCTAGGATCATCACTCACTGCTGCTCTTATCACTCCTTCCACATAGCGAGTTCTCACGTTGATCCTTGCTATGAGAAGTGTCATGGTGACGGTTCCCTTCATTGCCCCTTGTATGTCCACTGTTTCTGTGGTAAGTTGATCAGGGTGCACTAGGGTTGCACTCACGACTGAGTCGAATTCCAATCCTGAATCATATAAGCACTGAATTTTAGTGCCATTACATGTCACTTCCTCACAGACAGGGGGATGATGGAGGTCATTCTGACTAACCAGTTCCTTCCTTCCCTTGTTCCCTGTTGTAATACACACAGCGTGATAAGGAGGGTTGTTCCGTCTGCAGTTTGCAGTATTGTGGTTACTCATTTGGCAAGATTTACACCACTTTCCTTCCTTTCTTGAAGGTGTATTATCTTATCCTAGAGGGTTTTTGTCCTTATAATCAGTTCTTTCTTTGTTCTTGTTGGAATTGTCCCTGTGTTCATAGTTGGTATAGTTTTGTGAAGGTTTGAAGTTCTCCCCCTGCTTCTTATTTCCTGATACTTCTGATTGAGCTGCTTGATATCTCTCAGCCATGGTTAAAATATCTTCCAATCCATTTGTTCCATTACCTTACCCAGACAGCTCAGTAGGCTAACCGGTCGGTAGCTGGACATGCTTGTTTTCTCCTTTTGTTTCTTTCTGATGGGAACAGAGATTGCTTCTCGCCATCGATCTGGAAATTTTCCAGTACATCATTGAATAAAAATTTGGAGGAGCTTGTGCCTGGCTACAGGTCCCAGGTTCTTGACAATATCATTTGTTATACCATCTTTTCCTGGAGCTTTCATGTTAAAAGTATGTTTTATTCTGTTGTGCCTCTGGATGTTTTCTACTGTTGGATTTTTCTCCGCAGTTTTCCGTGCTTTATTTATATCATTTTGGAGTTTTTCCAGGTTATCACTCCAATAGGGTTTGTAGTCTTGTCGTTTACCTCGTGGAATTGACTTCTTTGCTGCTTGAATGATTGCCTCGCTGATAAAAGAAATGTTTTTATTTATGCTGTTTGAGTGGGTAATGTTCTGACAGAGTTTACTGACCTGTTCTTTAAAAATGACCCAGTTCGCTTTTTTGAAGTTCCAGCAAGGATTCATATTAAATGGTCCTGAACTTCCTACTTCATATATCTGTAATGTGACTGGTACATGGTCACTTCCCCCCAGCTGGCTGTTACTGTTCTAGTAGTGAGCCGATGTATGTCATCAGTAGACATAGCAAGATCTGGTATGCTTGTTGTTTTCCATACTCTGAAATAGGGTGGGCTTATCATGTGGTTAGTTTATTAGAATTATTTTATTCTCCACCATCCAATCTTCCGCTTATTCTCCTCTTGGATCTGTTGCTTCATAGCCCCAACTTGGCGAGTGGCTATTTAAGTCACCCATCATGAGATGTCTCGATTCTTCTAGTTTCAACTCCAGAGTTGTGGCTGGAGGGCTGTAGCAGTTTGCGATCATCATGTCTCTACTAGGCATAAGTAGTTGGACTGTTATGTATTCAAGTTCGTCTTCACCTGGCCTGTTTATCTCTGCTGCTGGGATTGAAGTTTTAACTAGTATGAGGATTCCTCCCTTAGTTCTTTTTGCCCTGTCTTGCGGAAGGATTTATATCCACGAATGAAGGATCATTGGGTATCTTTTAGATGGGTTTCCTGAATACAGATTATGTCACTGTTATTATTCCTGAGGAATTCTTGTAACTCTGATTTCTTATTCCTCACTCCTTCTGCATTCCATTGAGCCACTGTAAGATAGTGGGTTGGTTGATCAGTTGCTCTACTTTGACTTCCCCCGACCATTGGGTTGGCAAAGGCACCGTTTGCTTGGGTGGGCCCTTTTGAGGCTAGGGGCCAGTCTCCGCTCCTCCCCGGTTTATAGCTGATAGGAGCGATGCTATGATGAAAGTCGTGATTGTCGCATGACTCCATACTGCAAATGCGTGTATGCCCTAATTTTTCCAGGTGTCTGCTCCGTAACCGACACACTCCGTCATCAGCAGGCCGGGTTGTGTTTTGATGTTCAGGGTTGCCTCCATCTCCCGGTGGTAGCTGCAAGGCATCAGGTTAGTTTGCTTACTGAGGTTTACCTTCCCCATGGCTAGAGCTCATAGCGGCTCTTACTCGCTTGAAGCACCCATCATAGGGCATATGGGAAATTTCAGTTGGGGTAGCAGTGTCACCTGTTAACCCTCCCCATCCTGCTGGGAAAACATTGCCATTTGGTCCATGGTTGCTTATTCATCCAGTTATAATCTGGCTTAATTTGCAGCTGACACACCATATCTGGAGGTCATTCCATAATCCGCCATCTGTGGACGTGACTGGTTGGGGTCAGTTGCAGCTTTTGCCAGGTTGTTAGTTCCAGAACAAGAACTGCCCTATGACTTTCTGAGAGTGTGTCCTGTTTTACCTTCATTGTTTTCATCACCCCTTGTTCTTCTGGTATTTACGTTCTTCCCCTAATTTCTACACTGCAGGTCTTGTCATACCATTTTAGACATTCTATTTTACAGAAGTACCCATTTTTGAACATTTGTAACTTCTAGATTATGGTTTTTTTCCCCCCTTTTAAATTTATTATCTATGGTTCAGTGCCATACCATAGGACCAGAGCCTCTGATTGGCAGAGTGGGTAGAGTGTTTGCCTCGCAGCAAAGTTAGTCTGCCCAGCTTTAAATGGGTACCTGATTCTGCAAGAAAAGGAACTGGTCACTCCACCTCATAAAGCTGAACCTAGTATAGTGAAATCTCTTAACCCTATGATGACATTACCTGTACCTTTACAATAAGATTGACTTGATATTTCACTTGAAACGTAGTCTGATCTCTTTTGGTTTTTATATTTTTTATTGGGAGCCGCGCTGGTGTAATGACTTCGGCGTTGTACTGGCGACCAGGTGTTCATGGTTCAAACCCGGGCGTCGGCGTTTGAAGAAATGTTTACGGCCGGAAATTTGACTGAATAGCCTGAACGGCTCCTGTGATAAACCCTCTGTGGATGGGAAGGAGCGAAGCTCCTGACCGGGTTGGAAGGAAAGTCCTCAGGTTCCCCAGCCTCGCAATGACATGTCATTGGGCCGAAGGGCTGAAAGCCCAAGCGCTGCTGGTTAAGAAAAAAAAAAAAAAATATTTTTTATTTAGAGTGAAAGCAACTGTATCCTTCTCTGTCTGTAACCATGTGCTTTCTTGATCCTTAGTTTGATGTACTTTTTTTCCCAGATTGTTTACTGAGCCATCAGTGAGTCCACATCTTGAAAGGATGTTTCTCCAAGTACAGTCTATCATTAGCAGCATTTGTAATTTCTGTGATCTCTCCTCCAGTATTGCCATTTTATCCAGCATCTGGTTTTGCTTACATGATCGCAGGGTTTGGTGGCAAGAGGATGGGAGTAATATAAAAGAGATGGAAATATGAAGAGATGGGTGGAAGTAAACTGTAAGAGTGTACCAGCTGTGTCAGGAGACAGAAATTGTTTCAGTTTAGGAGTGAGACCAGCTGATTATAATTTCCTCACCTAGATATTTCATTTATTGGCAGTGTTTTTCTTAACCCATTTGCTTGATACATTCTGTTTACAATGAGCAAAACACTACATTCATAGTTTTTTAATATTTTTTTTAACATCTGCTTGTAGTCCAGCTGCAGATTTAAGTGCAGACACAGTAAGCTCTCAGTTTACTATTATATGCAGTTTAAAAAAGCTGCCCCTATATTTGTGTGAAATTTCTGACAATTGCTGTTATTTGCTAGAATTTACGAGACTTAAATGTGGGTTTTTTTTTTAAAACACAATTTTAATAGTTCTGAAATATGAACCATTAGTTCAGCACTGTTATTTTTTTCTTTGTGTTAATTAGTTTCATTAGTCATTGCACTTAAAAGCATAGGCCAATGATCATAAACATTCACTTGTGTTGGAAGTAATTTGAGCTATTCCTGTGTTCTCTTTATTCTGAATGTTTTAATGAATGGCTCTTTCACTCTGGTCAATACTGCAGTTGGCCACCATGTACAAAACAAGCGCCAACAGTTTGTTCTCTTGCAGTGGTGAGTTCTCTTGCAATTTTTATTACACAGTGAGGTTGCTAGCTTCATACACAACCTCACTGTTGTCACGTCTTGCTACATGCCTGATCCAACTTGTTCTCTACCTCTTCAGAGACCCCCAGGGCACACTTGACAGCAAAGATGTTCTGTGTATTCTGGCAGTCCTAATTTGTTATTATTTTGCAGTGGGCATCAGTCGTCTGCAGCACACCGAGGATCAGGGCGTGCTGGTGCCAGTCGAAGTGCTAGTGTTGGCTCAAGAGAGAGGCCAGAACTCAATAAGATCAACAATCCCACATCAGCTACCTCCTCTATGTCATCATCCAGTCATCAGCAGCAGGAAAGTGGTGGCAGCGGTGGCTCTCGTCCACGCGACGGAGGTGGTGGAGCCATGGCCCAGCCAGATGGACCAGGTACTTTTAAGTTGAACATCAAAATTCATGGTCCTTTTGATTAGATTTAGCTCCTTTCTTTTATGTATATAGATAAATTGTTCAAACTAAAGTTTTTCCTTACAGAAAATGTATTTCTTTTTTTTTTTAATTCAGACACATATCTTTTCTTTTCCAGTTTACCAAATGAATTAATTCAATAACTTATAAGTCTTGGCGAACTACTATATTTCTATCCCTAGTTGTGTTCATTTGGTCTTCCTTGAATGTTATTTTTTTTTTTAGATGATCAACATTCTTTATTTCTGTCAAGACAGAACATTGGTTACTGACAACAGTCTAATCTACTTCACTAATTATATATGCACACCTAATGTCTGTACTAGGACTTTATAGATCACACAAGTGCTGAAGTGTTTTTGAAGTCATTTGTGCTTTAAAATTGGCTCGTTTATTGTTTTTTTTAAAGACTCAGGTTCTGGGATGCCACTTGGTGCTGTTGGAGGTTCTGGACCAGATAATGACAGTGATGAATCGGATATGAACAGGTTACAAGGTAAGCTTCCTCTACTGGTGCTGCATTGTCAGAAAGTCTTATATTCTGCCTGTTTTCATCTTTGAGGGTGGTGTCAGCAGTGGGGATCTACTTGAGAAATGTTGCCATCTCCAAAGATGTACCCTGATTCAATCATGTCTGCAGAGTTAGGAGGAAAATCAATATCAGTTGTTAATGTCTTTCAGCATTACCTTTCTTGACAAATATAATAGATGCCTCGTACATTTTATCTTGGGGATACTGTGCTTCTAAATGCTGGTGGGAGTGGGTTATGGTTAGTCCCAGCTTTCTCTAGTTTAAAAATTCTTTATTGTTTCCCCCGCCATCACCTAAAGATTACCAAAAGCCTCACCTGTGATCTATCAGTAGAATAAAATTGACTGGTTGCCAACCCCTGGGCTAAGTTCTTCATAGAATTTTTTCTCTAGGAATAAAATTTGTACTTGTCTTTATACTAAGTCCATTGAAAAATGCAGAAATGAGAGTAAAAAAAAAATGATGAGTTTTGATTGATAATAACTCGCTTTTTTCCTCTCCTGAAGGAGCATTAGGCAACTCTTGAATTTGGCCAACTTGGAGGAAGCCTGCTGCAAAGCTCTTAATGTGTTTTTGAAGTGTTTATGATGGGTTTGTTCATTATCCATTTCCATTTTTGCTCTCTGTAGAGCATGAAGTAACCACAGCAGCTGTAGGTAGCCTGCACTGAAGCATTTGTTACGACATGGTTTTTAACAATGTCGTCTGCTACATTGTGAGCACTTGTAGGATTGCACATTGGATGCTTGAGATGTTTGTTAAAAGACAGAATGGTTTTCACGCTTCACAGTATTTAGTGAACGCGAAGTATATAGTAACTTGATGACGTGTCAGGATTGTTATGGTCCCGCTTGACTACAAGTCACAGTCACCCACTTTTGATATAAGCTCCGAGCGAGACGGACGCAATTCTGTTCAACTCCCAAATTATTGATAGTGCAAGTATTCTCGTTATAAAAATGTTGGCTATAGGGTCAGGCCTAATTATATGTGAGGTAAGGACGGTTAAAGAGAAAACCCAGGAATTATTGAAGTCCAAAATACGGGAGTATTTTTGATCATGTGTTTATGATCTATAGTTGCAGACGGGCGAGTCTTATTTTCGGTTACTGCCTTGGCGTAACGCGTATACACAGTTCACCACGTTCTGACGACGATTAATTATCGTTCTATAATTGTGGACTGGACTTGCACTGAGTGGAAATGTTTTATATCAATGAATATATTAACAATGCCATAATATATGATGTCTTCGTGATTTTTCATGTAATAAATTTGTCAGATGGACTCAAAAGAGAATTGGGATTATCAACTGATTTGATTGATTGATCCTCAAGTTGGCGGAACTTATTAACGCATTATGTTTTCATCCTATGATTCTGTTTAAGCACGATACTGCTCTTCAAAGAACAATAATATTGATGAACTTGTAAACAGGGTTCGGAAGGGAAAAACCAAACGATGACACTCAATTTATTAATCAAATACCCTGCTCAAATAAGACACATCTTCAGCCGAGGATATACCCACACGCCCGTAACAGTGGCGTAACAGCATTCATGTGCTCTTGTAGTGGTAGTTGCTGTAGCCATCTGTTTTAACATGATCAGATAGCCAGCAGAGTTTGTTAACCCCATGCAAAACCTCACATTAAGCATCTCTTACGATAGGCCTCATGAAGCGTTGGTGCTGCTCATTCTTCGTCTGCACAGAGACAACCAACCCCCCCCAACAACACATTTAGCTCAAAGGGAACTTCAATTACATTTTAGTTTAACACGTGCTATTCCAAAATAACATCATGCCGTGGATATATCAAAGAACATACAAGTTTTTAATTCATCCTTTCAAGCAAGTTTGATCTGTTTTGATACTTGTTTTCATCTAGCGCTGCTGGAGGCACGAGGCTTGCCATCTCACCTTTTTGGGGCTCTTGGTCCACGTATGCATCAACTGCTACATCGTACTATGAGTGGAGGCACATGTGAGTCATGCATGTTTTTTATTTGTGTTCTTTAAAGGTTATGATTGTTTATACTGAAAATTTTTTAACATGAAAATAATTTAGTTTGCAAATACTGTTTGTGTAAATGTTAATATCACAGATTATTTGTATGATAGTTATATTTTGTCTTCAACAATTATGTATTGACTGATATCATCTCTAGCCTGTTGTTATAGTGTCTCATATAGTTCCCAGAAGTCTCTGAAGAGACAAAGAATAGGACTACTACGCTCTCAGGCATGGCGTACACAATGACTAATATGAAGTTTAACATGGGGCTGCCAACCTCATCATGTTAAACAAATGGCCACAGAAACCACCACTACAGAAGAAAGTCAATGTTTGGTGCAGGCTTCAAGCAAGGTGACCAGCTACAGTGGCAGCTCATGTTCTGTAAAGATTATGATGTAGCCATAATCAGTTCTAGAAGAGGAACATGCTTGTTTGTGATTATTTGACATCATAGATTAGGACATTCTATGAAAATTGTTAGAAGAAAAAAATAATAGAGTACTAGAGATTTGTACAATAGTACAACCTTGGTCAGGGCATTGGTTGAGAAATTTGTTTTAAAAGACCGTACAAGGGATTGTATAAGAATGCAAAGAGAGAAGTATAAAAGATCACAATGGTCTTACCAAGAAAAAGAACAGGTAATTGCTTAGCAACATAAAAGAGCAAATGAACAGTTGGATGGAACATTTTGAGGAATTTCCAAGTAGACTCGCTTCACATGGTCTCCCAGACATCCAGCCAGCAGAAAGTGAGTTACAAAATAACTGGGAAACACCAGTCACGGTACAAATAAAGAAAGCTATAAAGCTTCTAAGAGATAAGACTACAGGCTAGATGGCATTTCAGTAGAGGCCATCACCTCTGTACATATATTGTGCAAATTACTTAATAAAGTCTGGGAGAGAGAGAACGAACGAACAAACTTTATTTTCAAAGGGTTTAGAATTGGGCACGCAGGCCCATCTAACATTCTGCCCTTCCTTTCTCTCGTCTTCCATACTGAATCCATTTATTTTCACATGTATCTTAAATATTACTTAAATAATAAAATAACAAAATAAAATAAAATCCCAACATTGTAACAGTACAATAACAGTTACACAGATTTACAGTACCTTATCATAATTAATACTAAACAGGACAAAATTATCTTTATAACCTACATATGATGTTATGTAATTATTTAAGAACATAACGAAATTAGGGTGGCATATAATCTGCACTCATGTTGTATTTGAAAAGTCTGTGATTGAATGAATATGGACTAATCGTGTTTTTTAAGCCATGTGGAAGATTATTCCACAGATGAGCAGCAGAAAAAGCTAAACTTTTCTTGAATAAGTCGAGCCTAGGCTTGGGCATGTGTAATTTATTTAAGTGTTGACTCCACTTCTGCTGTATTTGAAAATAGGCCGCAGATACATTGGAGCATTCTGTGATAAGATTTTGTGAATAAATTTGGCTTTGTTGAAGAGAAAGCGCTTTCTTAGTGATAATATGTTAAGATATGTATATGGGTCTACACACTGTGTAAAATTAGGCGCACTGCACGTTTTTGTAATGGAGTCTTTTAGTGTTGGACATGGTGCAGCCATCCCAAATTGGGGAACAATAGTCTAGATGTGTTTGTATCTGGGATGTATAGAACATTTTTCATGTTTCCTCATCTAGGAAATGTTTGATTTTAGCTAACTGGTAAACTTTTTGTGTCGTTTGTTTGGTCAGTGCTTGTACATGCGAATTCCAACTTAAATGTTGGTCAATTATGAGTCCTAGTGTTTTATTTTCATTTACATTTTCAATTAAAGTGGTTCCAATGTAGAGCTGAAGTGTTGTTTTCAGTGAGTTTTGTAATTTTTGTCTAGTTGATATTATCATACATTTTGTTTTAATGATATTTATTTGCATGCAGTTTTCATTGCTCCACTTAATAAGATTGTCCGTGTCGCTTTGTAATAATATTTCTAGCGTGTTGCAACTTTTATCACTAGTATAAATTATACAGTCATCGGCAAATAGGTCGCAGGATGAGTGCTTGATGTGTAGTGTGTGGCGTAGCGTAGGAAGGATAAGAACTTATAGTAGTTAGAAATAATAGATATAGATTAAGTGAAGCTTTTCCGGGATCACCCCGAGGAAGATTTGGCTCAAGAAGTCCTGTTGGGGTCCTCCACCGGCTGAAGGGAGACAAAGAGTGTAAATTCTCCTAACTAGACAAGGTCTGGAAAAGTTTGTAAGGAGATATTTGGTCTCCCTACCATAGTCCCCTTCTCAGTTATCTATTATTATTATCCTTAATTATTACTGGGATTATATGTTATATTTTACAAGGCCCCCCCCCCCCTAAAGGAAGATAAACATCAGACAATATGTAAGGGGACCCAAAGATGCAACAATAGTGAATGCAGTCAGCGACCCATAGCATGACTGCTTGCATCAGGACCAGCGAACCAGAGCTGGTCAAGACCGCACTCCACCTCTACGTGGTGGTCCTGGAAACAGTCTGCAGCAGTGCAGTCTGGCTGAGCGAGTGCGGATCGCAATGGGAAGGCAAACCCGGTCCCTAAAAAATGCCGTGCAGAAGTCGGATGTGTCGACCGAAAGGTGCAGATATCACAGCTACGGCGTAAACAGACACAACGCAACCACCGTCCTTTTCAGGGCGAACGAGGAAGAAGACAATATGTAACATCTAATAGAATGAACAAGACATTTTTTTTTTTTTTTTTTTCGTACGCCCGCTAATACTCGAGGCGAAATCTCAGGTTATTATTAATGTCTAACCTGACATTGATTTTACGTGAGCATCCCTTTTTCTTGTACAGAGACAGGTGTCCCTCGCCATTCAGGCAGATACTCGCCGATTTCGGAGGTACCCATTAGAGCTGGGTCGGCTCAGGAGCCGCCAATCCCTGGTCGACGACACTTCTTCAAATGTCTTCGCCAGGTCTCGAGTTAATCCAGTGTCACGAAGTGGATTTAAGACTAGAGGTTGCCTACCTAAATAGACTAGACCCTAGTGGAAAGAAAGACTAAGAAGATAGATTTCAGAAGAAAAATAACAGTGACTGTGGGAGATGAGGCTATTGGCGTCAAGGGTCGAGAACCGAAATTGACTCTCCCTTGCCACTAAGTGACGTAATGTTTTGCGATAACCTCACTACCTCTAGCTACCAAGACTGGGATAAGGTTTAATACTTAACACCACAGACACCACTTACAGACAACATATAGGTTGAAGTAAGTGACTGATCCAGCCGGAAATTTACAATGGATTTTATTTACACCACACAAAAAAAATTCATATAACATACTACAAAAATAGAATAAACATGCGTGTTCCTACACCTGGAAAGAACATAACAATTAATTTCAAGTGATTAGGTAAGGTAACCCCACAGTCGCCCTCCCCTCAACCTGTAAGGAAGAAAGGTAAGTAATACAACAACATGTGAAGGAGGATCTCGAACACCAGATCCGTCTTTCTCCTAATCAACCTGATATCATGTAAACACGCCCTAACTCCTACTGTCCGTCTGTCTGCAGACGTGTTTCTACACAAATGACGTGCCTACACCGCTGCTCCACTCTAGGCTAAATATTCTCTGACTATCACAAAGTCCACGACCAGAACCCTTTTATCATCTCCGACACAACTTACAGATGACTTGCTGAGTTCTACTGTTATGTTCAGTGTCTGTCTGACACTCCTAGTTCCTACAGAAACGATTCCTCCACTACTCTCCTTCTCTCTATCGATCTCGTGCAGTAAAGAGGGATGTTAACCCTTTCCCCTCTTCTCCGCCTGTTGTAGCTGCTGACTTGCTTGGTAAATTAAACTCGGGACGTGGTCTATTGCTGCTTCCAAATAGACGAATTATTACTTTGCAGTAGCCCGGATACCCTGCTCGTGGGCTCAAGGCTGTCGGGATTATTATGCCCGAAATTCACGACACTTTTTAGGCCCTGCGCCTATGATCAGTGTGTGTTTAACATGAGCGTAACTAGCTCCGAATTTTGGTAAGAACATCTGTTCTTGCTGAAGAAGTCTGTGCTTCCAGCTCCCTGCTCTCTCTTGGGTACAAAAACTTTTGCACCAGTGACCACCTTGTCACCACTCCACTTTCTTTTCTGGCTCTGCCGACTCTTCTTCTCCTGAGAAGACCGGCGAACTTCTAGCCAGCTGTAGGACTACTGTAGCCCTCGCTGCCACGCCTGGAAAATATCTGCAGCACGAATTTCTCTCGAAAGAGCAGTCGGCAGTTCTTTCCCAAGGCGTAGAAGTTAAACAAAATCTCCCACTTCTGCCAGGGAATCCCGCTTATTTATTACCCCAGACCACGCTACGCGTGAGTCATAGCTAGGCTTTGTTCTTAAGCGGGTCGATCTATGAACCAACCAACGTGCCAGGAATCGCCCACGGTCATTTCTAAATTTAGAACTTACGGTCAAGCGGAAAATTTCCGTTGCTGACCTGTTTCCACGCGCTTAAAACTCCCCCTCTACCCCCATCTGATTTCACCCTTACTAAAAATTATAGCGCGCTCACTGAGAAGAACCGAAAATGCTCTGCCATTATGTTACACTGGAAAATCTTCCATGAACGAATTATCTCAATGAAACAGCGCGCTGGTGCCAGTCTAAAAGTTAAAACTACCATCTTTGCTAGAAACCGTAATTCTTAATCTACACAGAAAATCCAAACTCGATTATTATACAACGAGAAATAAAAAAAACGAATAAGATAAAAATCCCACCGTAATCTTCCTTAAAAACGTAAAAAAAATGCTAGGAACCGAAACTTGGGGCCTGTTGTAAATTCAATCACATTAACTTCTCACATTACCCCCCTCTCAAGTTCGTGGTACACGATCTAATTTAATGTGATCTTGTATTTCCAGACTGGCCCGTATACAAGTCTACAGATCTGACTGTCAGTCCTGAAGTCTCATGGTCACGACTGGTTATTTCCGCCTGGCGACTACAACTCCCATGGTTGTCCTGCGACTTTCTTCTTCTACGTTTCCTCCTTCTTCTTCTTCTACCAACTCCCATGCTCCGGTGGAAGAGTTGATCTTTCTTCGGACCTGTGCCATCCAATGGTGGGTCTGAACCTTCCTTGGCTATGTCCGTAAAAAAGCTGTCTTGGTCGGCTGCCCTGACCAACTGGCTTTGTGGCTGCCTGACGATGGCGACTACCTTGCTGCATCTCGGCGGGTTTGAGACCGCAGGTATATGGCGATGAAGGTGCGAACTATCTGGTGCTTCCAGCATAAATTCTCCGATCGCTTCACTCCCCTCTGGTTTGCCTAGAGGTTGCGTAGAGATTGCTCCTTTCTCTACTCTCCCACCAGGGGTTCTCACTGGGTTGCGCCTGACCTCAGCGACATCCGTTTCCCCTACTAAGCAGAACGCATTTGGTGGTACGTTTTTGCTTCTTGCCTCTTTGCAAGAGCCGCTTTCTGTTAGCGAGCTAGCAGCGGGATGGGGCCCATCTCCGTTTATAGGCAAACGGTTTCTCAGATCACTGTCCTCCTCCGTCTGAGTAAAGTGCTGGTCGGATGGGGCTCCAGGGCTGGTTGGAAACATATGTTCGCTCGATTCGCTGTCTTCTGCCCTATGAAGATTGCGCTGGTCGTGTACATACGTTCTACCACTCTTGTCAGTATGTTCCTCGCTCTCAGGAGGTAATACCATCGGGGGCCTAATTCCCGACGACAACGAAGGTATTTCCAAAATCAAAGGCGTCGCCGCTGTTTGGCCCTTCGGCTTAACAGGGCTGTCAGAGGGATACGCCTCTGCAAAAACCATTCCACTAACCTTGGAGGTATTTAACCTCTCCATCTCAAGGCGTGGCTGGTTGAGCTCTCGTGGGGCTCCGTGAATCCAGGACATTCCCTTTTCACTTCTCTGGCCTGTAGTAGGCCCCCTTGCACCAGCAAGGATCGGGACTGGGGGGTTTCCCAAAACTATATATGGGGCCCCCAAGATGAAGTCATAAGCTGGCGTTCCATTACAGCAGCTTTGATTGTGCCACGCACAAACCTGCTCTCCACCTTAATATTGGCTATCTGCAAGCGCTGTGAGGTCCCTCCCCTCAAAACTCCACCAATATCAACCTTTTCCTTAGTCATTTGGCCTGGTTGTACCAAATGTCGGGCGACTATACTCGGGTAAGTAAGCCCGCTGTCAAATAAACAAGTGGTAGCAGTCCCATTCACTACTGCTGGTCCGCTGTTAGAGAAACACTTCTCTGATTTGAAAGGTTCCCAATTGTTCCCTTTTTTCACTCTCACCGCCCTTAAACACGCTGTATGGTGAGTGGGTGGTTTGTTTACACACCGAGAAGTCCAGTGAGAGGTGGTACGGCAATTGCGACAGTACCTGTCATTTTCTCCCCTGTTTCTAGCAGGTTCATGAGACGTTGTCGCCTGTGCTCTGTTATGCGGTTGGGGCCGCAGGTTATGAATGGGATGGGGCTCCTTGCGAGACGGCCCCTGCTGCTGATGAGCAGAAGACGAAAACGACTGCGATGCCGATGCTCCTTGGTCCAGTGCTGGCAGGTCTGGGTGTTTTCGTTTCTGGCCCAGTACTTCGGCCTGTGCCGTCTGGAACCTTTCAGCAAAAAGAATGATCTGGTCCAGTTGCTGGGCGCCCTGCTCCGCCAGATACCTCCTCAAGTCTGGAGACATGTGTGCTTTCACTTGTTCGCACATGACAAGCTCTTCGAGTCCTTCAAAAGTTTTTGCTAGACCCGACAATTCTCTCCAACGAGTGAGATAATTCTTCAGCCTTTCTGCAAAATGGGGAAAACTTTCTCCTTTCTCCGGCCTGCTCTCCCTGAACATAGCTTGGCACTTACGGGGAGTCCACTGAAAGCGTTGTAACAGTGCGTTACGAAGGGCCTCAAAGTTATTTTGTTCATCACTGAGCATCTTACTATAGATGTCGTAGGCCTGGTTTTTCAACGACTGAGATAATTTGAGGCACCACAAACTCTCATCCAACCCGTACGCTTTTGCCATTCGTTCAAATTTTTCCAGGAATATGTCAATTTTCTCATTCCCGTTAGGGAAAGAGTCCATTGGAAAATTCATGGCTGCCATCCGGGGCCCTCCGTTTCCTGAGGTGTCTGTCGCCCCTGCTCCGGGAGAATCTCCGTTAGCCGAACTGCCTTCCGAAGATCGGTACTGCAGTTCCAGTGAACGCAGGGCAAGTTCATGCTGTCTCTCTGCTTCTGTGGCCCTTTCCTTCGCCTCCCTTTCTGCCTTTCTCTCCTCTGCCTGACGGGCCTTCTCTTCTTTCTCCGCTTCCAATTTACGCAGGTCCATCTCTGCCAGTCGGGCCCTCTCTCTTCTTTCTCCGCTTCCAATTTACGCAGGTCCATCTCTGCCAGTCGGGCCCTCTCTTCTTTCTCCGTCTGCCGGTCCTGTTCCCTCATAATGTAAGCCCTAGTCTCGGCCTCATTCATCCCCATGCTTTTAGCTGCGTCCTTCCATGCAGTAAGTAGCTTGACCAATTCAGCCATCTTACCTGACAAATCAGCAGTAACTCACAACGAGGGGAAATGACAAAAAAGGAACACGAAAAATTTTACTGTTACCTTCTGGGCACTACTCCCTGTGTAACCAATGTCCCAAAACCCGAACTCAGACTAGCACCAATCTGAAGAACTACCTGAAAAAATTTTCATTAAGCAGCTACCTAAAAACCCGAATTTACCTTCCTGTTAAGAAAAATTCAGTTAGCCATCAGTTACCTCTAGTCATCAACTAACTACAGCTACAATCTGACTGCACCCTGTGGAGAAACTTCCTGTGGAAAAAAAACTTATAGCTGGATCAGTTTATATATATCTCTTGTCTAGGGGATATTATAAAGAAATCTATTTTCCAGACCTTTCCTATAGAAACAATCTATGAATCTTGACACGATCACAGAATTGATCCCAACAAAGATGA
The DNA here is from genome assembly GCA_024509875.1 of Oreohelix idahoensis. Lineage (NCBI taxonomy): Eukaryota > Metazoa > Mollusca > Gastropoda > Stylommatophora > Oreohelicidae > Oreohelix > Oreohelix idahoensis. The sequence continues at coordinate 254,126 of JAMPIV010018034.1, forward strand.
TCTACCGGACGAACGCCGCCACTTGTCAAGATCACAGAATTGAACGTACCAAAGATGATCCCGGACGAGAGCCCCCACTTTGTCACGAAGTGGATTTAAGACTAGAGGTTGCCTACCTAAATAGACTAGACCCTAGTGGAAAGAAAGACTAAGAAGATAGATTTCAGAAGAAAAATAACAGTGACTGTGGGAGATGAGGCTATTGGCGTCAAGGGTCGAGAACCGAAATTGACTCTCCCTTGCCACTAAGTGACGTAATGTTTTGCGATAACCTCACTACCTCTAGCTACCAAGACTGGGATAAGGTTTAATACTTAACACCACAGACACCACTTACAGACAACATATAGGTTGAAGTAAGTGACTGATCCAGCCGGAAATTTACAATGGATTTTATTTACACCACACAAAAAAATTCATATAACATACTACAAAAATAGAATAAACATGCGTGTTCCTACACCTGGAAAGAACATAACAATTAATTTCAAGTGATTAGGTAAGGTAACCCCACAGTCGCCCTCCCCTCAACCTGTAAGGAAGAAAGGTAAGTAATACAACAACATGTGAAGGAGGATCTCGAACACCAGATCCGTCTTTCTCCTAATCAACCTGATATCATGTAAACACACCCTAACTCCTACTGTCCGTCTGTCTGCAGACGTGTTTCTACACAAATGACGTGCCTACACCGCTGCTCCACTCTAGGCTAAATATTCTCTGACTATCACAAAGTCCACGACCAGAACCCTTTTATCATCTCCGACACAACTTACAGATGACTTGCTGAGTTCTACTGTTATGTTCAGTGTCTGTCTGACACTCCTAGTTCCTACAGAAACGACTCCTCCACTACTCTCCTTCTCTCTATCGATCTCGTGCAGTAAAGAGGGATGTTAACCCTTTCCCCTCTTCTCCGCCTGTTGTAGCTGCTGACTTGCTTGGTAAATTAAACTCGGGACGTGGTCTATTGCTGCTTCCAAATAGACGAATTATTACTTTGCAGTAGCCCGGATACCCTGCTCGTGGGCTCAAGGCTGTCGGGATTATTATGCCCGAAATTCACGACACTTTTTAGGCCCTGCGCCTATGATCAGTGTGTGTGTTTAACATGAGCGTAACTAGCTCCGAATTTTGGTAAGAACATCTGTTCTTGCTGAAGAAGTCTGTGCTTCCAGCTCCCTGCTCTCTCTTGGGTACAAAAACTTTTGCACCAGTGACCACCTTGTCACCACTCCACTTTCTTTTCTGGCTCTGCCGACTCTTCTTCTCCTGAGAAGACCGGCGAACTTCTAGCCAGCTGTAGGACTACTGTAGCCCTCGCTGCCACGCCTGGAAAATATCTGCAGCACGAATTTCTCTCGAAAGAGCAGTCGGCAGTTCTTTCCCAAGGCGTAGAAGTTAAACAAAATCTCCCACTTCTGCCAGGGAATCCCGCTTATTTATTACCCCAGACCACGCTACGCGTGAGTCATAGCTAGGCTTTGTTCTTAAGCGGGTCGATCTATGAACCAACCAACGTGCCAGGAATCGCCCACGGTCATTTCTAAATTTAGAACTTACGGTCAAGCGGAAAATTTCCGTTGCTGACCTGTTTCCACGCGCTTAAAACTCCCCCTCTACCCCCATCTGATTTCACCCTTACTAAAAATTATAGCGCGCTCACTGAGAAGAACCGAAAATGCTCTGCCATTATGTTACACTGGAAAATCTTCCATGAACGAATTATCTCAATGAAACAGCGCGCTGGTGCCAGTCTAAAAGTGAAAACTACCATCTTTGCTAGAAACCGTAATTCTTAATCTACACAGAAAATCCAAACTCGATTATTATACAACGAGAAATAAAAAAAACGAATAAGATAAAAATCCCACCGTAATCTTCCTTAAAAACGTAAAAAAAATGCTAGGAACCGAAACTTGGGGCCTGTTGTAAATTCAATCACATTAACTTCTCACATCCAGTCCAAATCCCGGTCGACGAAAAATCCTCAAATGCCGTCGCCCGGGTTTGATCCTGCATCACCCGGTCGCCAGAGCGGTGTGGTAACCACTACGCTAGCGCGGCTCCCTGAACAAGACATGAAACAGGAACTTAACTTTTCAGCCCCTGGCTGATAGTGAAGCGTGGTTGGTTGTCCTGTCTCCTTAGGACGTTGCATCGGGTAGGTCTCGAATGGTTTGGATCTGCCTTCACTGAGATTGGACTGTCGTGCAAGGCTCCCCCATAGACTGAAGACAAATACGGCTCCATTAATTTCCTGGCATGAGGAAGCCTTCTTTCCCTAAGCCGTCCGTCTGCCAGTCATATCAGATTTTAGTCTCTAACATCATATGTCTAGAGCCTAATCTTGAAATCAAGTTTTCCCCCTGTCTGCCTTTTTATTATTATATTCCCTACCCAAGTGGCAGAGCTAGAATTCTTTCCCCATTTATTGTCATGGTAGCACGATGAATTATTATAGAAATGTCAGTTAAACACACTGAATTAGCTTAGAACTGTCAGTTAAACACACTGAATTATCATAGAAATATCGGGTGACAGTATTCTAGTTCTGTGCTTCATCCTAACCGTCATGTCAATTATGATGAATTAACATATAATTGTCGGACACCAGTATTATAGAATTATCTGGCGACATTATCCCAACTCTTCATCGCTGGTCATGTAAATTATGATGAATATATGTCACAGTCTGTCAACATTATTGTTAATATTAATTTCCTCTTGTCTAAGCGTCGGGTCGAATACGATGAAATAATATGGAAATTTATATATATTCCAGTTAAAGTTAATATGAACACTTTGTACAATCTCATCCCTTGGGATCATAAAATACACCCGATCACATTTTAGCAATGTGGCTAGATGCGATTGTAAAGCAAAAATGAATAAAGGAAAACCAGTACGTACCAATCACTGCGTCGATTTTGCAAGGTACTACACATTTCACCACAATAATATTTTCTAACGAGATTTCACTTACCTACTCAGAGATTGGACTAATCAGCAATATAGACACGTGGCTTCACAGTGCTTTAACGCATGAATTAGCAGCGGCCTTAGATTAAGTCTGGCCCTCTCGCCTGCCTGGATGCAAGTAAAAGTTGCCTCGTTGGGCGCCAACTGTTAGCGTGTTATTTCCGCTTGGGCACATGACCTGAAGCGTGCCTCATGTGACTTTGGCATCCGATAGACGCTCCAATCAATAACGTTAAAAGTCACGTGAGGGGTTCCCTAGAGTGGGTTTAACTGGTTCTAAGTCTAACCAGTCTGCCCTAATTCAAAACCAGTTTCAGGCCACTGAGGTTAGGTTTAGAATGACATCGTTAATCTAAAAATAGTACTAGATGCTAGGAGAATATTTACCAACGAGCGAAATTTTCTGTGTATGTTTACCGGCTTTTCGATCATGCATTGAAGATGAAAAAATAATGGTGTCTCGTAAATTAAATGAAGAGAAGATTGGGCCAGTCGTCACATAGTGGAAGGTCATTTATGTAAATGGAAAAAAAGTAGAGGGCCGAGAATAGAACCCTGAGGAACACCGGCGTCAATAATAGTTGGGCTTGACAAGGAATTATTTTACCACACTACTTGCTGTCTGTCGGACAGGAATGATTTAAGTAATGTCACTAGTTTAAAGTTAACTTTCATTGTTTTTAATTTTCTTATTAAAACAGCGTGATCTAACATATCAAATGCTTTCCTAAAGTCTACAAAGATTGCTCCACATATGTTATCGTTATTGATGTTTAGGTGCAAGTTGTCTGTCATCTTAGTTAGAGCTGTGTGGCATGAATGCTTTTGTCTAAACCCTGACTGACTGTCAATTAGCAATGCATTGCTAACTAGGTACTGTAGTGTTGCTTTATATATGTGTTTTTCTAGTGGGTTATAAAGCGATGATAAAAGAGAAATTGGTCTATAGTTACCAAGGTTACTGTTATGTGACGAGCCAGGTTTAAAGAGAGGATATATTTTGGCAATCTTAAAGGCTGAAGGAAAATAACTTTTAGCAATACATTGATTATATATATAAGTTAGTGAATCACTGATAGCTGGTGTGGCGTAACGCAGTATTCGATTACTAATTCCGTCAAGCCCTGATGAGCTGTTATCTTTAATGCCAAGAAGAGCCATGGTAGCATAGTGGTTAGTGCACTGGCTTCCTAGCGCAGTGGTCTATGGTTCGATCTCCAGATGAAGTGGGATTTTTTTAGGCCACAAACGACTCCTGGGTCGACCCAGCCCCAAATGGGTACCAGAGCAATTCTGGGAAGGTTAAGGCGGCCGGTGTGATGCTGACCACATCACCCCTAGTGTGCCGACGGTCAAGATAATATGGGCCTAACACCATATTCCCAATATGCCTCAATGGGCGTGTAACGGGATCCTTTACCTTTTACCAAGAAGATAGTTATACACTTCATTAACTGTCATAAAAGGAATGTCGGGTGGAACTGAGTTTGTACATTTGTCCTCACAGAATGCTGAAAGTTTGTTTAAGTCACTAGGGGAATGTGGTATTGTGGATTTCAGACTGTTTATTTCTGCTTGAAAGTGATTGCTGAAGTCTGTGCAAGTAAATGAAGTGTTGGAAGAGAATGAGTCTGGTGTATTACGTTTTTTCGCTAAGGTGTTAATTGCCTTCCATATTTCCTTACTATTTGATTTGTTCTGAACCATATTTCTAAAATGATTTTTCTTTTCTTTGGGAATTAAATATTGAACCTTGTTCCTGTATGTGTTGAGGTCCTTATTTTTGTGCGTGTAACGGGTCGCGGGTTCCTTCATTTATTTTGTTGGTTGAATATTAAGATCACTCTCTTGACTTGTTTAATGTTTGTTATTTTGTTGGTTAGCTCTGACCATAAAGAAAGTCCCTTCGACGTTCTGATTTGCGTATTTACCATAATTGATCTTTCTTGTGAGAGAGTTATCGTGCTGAGAAAATATAAACATTAAACAGCTGTGGAACCAAACCCGTAACGTAAGGAAGATATCAAGCCTTCAGTTAGAGTCCACATGTATTGACGTTTTCACATAGATAAATTCCAACATTCACAAACTTCATATACAGTTCAGCATAATGATAATTCCAAGCAATACAAGTAAGTATATCCGTCCGTGTCAATATACTGTGTCAGATGAACGTCATGGCTATGTACATGCGCTGCTGTAGTCAGACAGCCAGAAATGAGCGCATGAGTTCTTGACAGCTACAAATTGAATCATAATTCGATTCTCCTTCCCTTATTTATTTTACATAATAAATCTCATACTTTATCTTAGTATCTGAACTGACCCTGAGTTCTATATTGAATTCATACATAGGTTATATACTAACCCTCTCCTTGGAAGGAATACAAGACATGACTTCTCTGCTTGGCGGATAGCATAAAAAGGGGTAATGTAACCAAGTCACCAAGCGTGACCTTCCCAACGCGAATACGTCATAATCTTAGCATATATTTCGCGTTCAGTAGTCCGTAAACTATCGACATATTCTATTAATGTTATTGACCCCAAACGTTGCGCACTGCTAACCCCAGCAGACGCCGTCATTTAAAATAACACCGTAACAGATTTCCTGTCCGACGGGGGGAAAAAAAATCTATTAGATAGATTTTTTTTTTTCCTTGAACACTATTCATCAAATTATCAAAAATCTAACAAAACCCGACGTATGGCCTACGATGTTCTATCTGGAACAGTGTCATGGTCATGTCAGTAATATTTTATGATAAAATAAACGTCATATCATACATATAACTTATATTAAATAAAGAAATGTCTTACTTACTTAGTCGTTCCCGTTCTACCGTGAGGTGTAGAGGATAGATTAACTAATTAATTTGATGTATGTATAGACTAACTAATAATGTGAGGTGTTATTAAAATTATTCTAACTAATTAAAAGTAAAATAATTAATTATAATATGTACGTATGGTACTAACTAATTAATATCTAATTTAAAAAAATGAGAAATAGTATCAGAGAAAAAAAAATAAAAATTGAGAAGTACGGATAATTAAAACTAAATATTAAAGTATACATTAAATTAGTAATGTGTGTGAAAATGAAGTATAAGGATAGATACCTAATTAAATTAACGCAATCAGAAAGAAGAGAACAGAAAAAATTCATACATTTTAAGTATACCTATGAAATATCATCATCTAATATCTATCACCTTAATAATTAAACTATTTAAAATGTTTAATTGGTGTGATATTCTTTTTTTTTTTCTTCATCTTTTCTTCTGTATATTTTATTTTTTTAATTTCATCACACTTCAACTTTATTGTATTCTATATTAATTTAATAACTAGCAAATTTAACAATATTGGACATGAAGATCCAATCGTTTTTACATCCTATTGACTTGTATGAAAGTTCTTTAAGAAACAAAGTTCATCTTATCCAATTCTGATATGATGATCCAACCGTCGTTAATTCCTTTATTGAAATTTTGAACGTAATTTGAATAAGTCATTTCAGTTTATGTATCATCACAGTATTTGTCCAGTCTTTATCAGCAATTATTCCTTTTTACTACTTTGCAATAGAAATGATTGATACGCAAAGTCCAAGTGAAGTCCAAATTTTCAACCGATCTGTAAAACTTGATACTTTGATAAGAATAGTTTATTTCGAAATTTCCTCATCGAAGTGGGAAGTCCATATGAAGTATTGTATATTCTTACGTAGCATTAATACTGTTCATTGCAAATGTAATGCTTGATTAGTCAGTAAATTTTCTTGAAATACTAATAGTCATTCAGAATCCGTAGGATGTCTTGATAAAGTATCGGCCATTATGTTCTCAGTTCCTGGTATAGATTCTATTTCGAAATCATAGGGTTGCAGCGCAATTGCAAATCGTGCAAGCTTTGGACTTTTATGGTTTGAACGCCGCAATGACGCAACAGACTTTTGATCCGTCTGTATTAGAAATGGTGATCCAAGTAGGAACTTTTCAAGTTTGGTAATTGCCCAGATCACTGCCAGTAACTCTCTGTCCACTGTCGAATATTTAGTTTCCGGTGTTTTTAGCTTGCGTGAGATGTATAATACAGGATGAAGGATATCATCGTGATATTGGAGTAGACAAGCCCCGAGGCCGTAATTACTCGCATCTGTACGAAGGACAAACTTTTTAGAAGCATCTGGCAATCTTAAAACTGGTGGGCATGAGAAAATTTTTAAGATACTTCGAAAGGTTCCGTCACATTCGTCGGTCCAATTTATCCTTAACGGCATGTTCTTCTTTAGCAAAGATGACAAGACAGCCGTGATGGATGACAAGTGAGGTACAAATCTGCTATAGTATTGGACTAACCCTAACAGACTCCTAACCTGTTTCTTCGTTTGAGGAACAGATAAATTTAATATTTTAGAAACCGTACTGGGAATTGTTTGGATACGTCCCGACCCAATAATATGTCCCAGGAATGTTATCTCATGACACGCCATTTGAATTTTAGTCGGTTTAGCGGTTAAATGGTTTTCCCGCAATATTTCCAAAACAGATTTAAGACCTAAAAAATGTTCCTCAAATGATGAATTAAATAAACATATGTCGTCAATGTAGGTAATTATATCTGATCTACCAGATAAAATTTTTCGCATCATGCGAATAAAGGTAGCTGGAGCATTCATTAGCCCAAAAGGCATCACATTCCACTGATACAGACCTTGTGGAGTTGAGAATGCTGTGTAGTATTTTGCTCTTTCGGTTAGTGGAATCTGCCAATAACCTTAGGTTAAGTCAATCTTAGTGAAAAGTGTAGCATTGGATAGACGAGGAAGTAAATCGTCAAGGATAGGATGTGGTTCGCTATCAGGTACTGTCTGCGCATTAAGTTTCCTATAGTCAACACATAAACGTATGTTGTTGTCCTTTTTCCGGACAATGACTAAAGGTGAAGAAAATGGAGATGTATTAGTCTCAATAATACCTAAAGATACCATCTGTTCAAGTTCCTGAGATGTCTTACTCAGAAAATGTAGAGGTACAGAATAAGGATGAACACGTTTTGGTGTATCATCGTTAAGAATAATATCGTGACGAATTACCGATGTGCAACCTGGTACATCAGTCAACACATCTGGAAAAGATTGTAACAGATCAGCAATACATTGATGCTGTTGCGGTGTAACCGTAGAAGAAATGGTTACATCACGCCAAGATTCAGTAGGTTGGACTATAAGTACAGGTAAAGGCATCTGCACTTCCGGAAAAGAAGATTCTTCTTCCTGTATAACAGATAAATTAGAATAATGACAAGTAGATACCGTATTGTCATCTAGTTCATGAAAAATTGACTGTAAGTGTTCAGGACGTGTATGAAATTGCTTGAGCATATTAATATGGAATATCTTTCTGTGTCCCTTGATATCTAAGACGTAATCAACGTCGGAAATTTTATCAATAACCTTATAAGGACCACTCCATGAGATCAGTAACTTATTGTTATTGTGAGGAAGTAATACATAAGCCTCATCGCCTGGGAATAATTGACGTAATCGTCTAGACTTGTTTTGTATAGATCGAGCCTTAGCTTTTGCAGCCTCAGAAGAAGCTGTTGCCAACTGGCAAGACTCAATAATATTATTCCGAAGATTAATCACATACTCGTAAGATGACTGAGTGTCCTGAGTCATCTCTGCATCGATTAATAAATCTTTTATTAGTCCCATAGGACCTCTCGGAGGAGCACCAAAAACTAACTCAAAGGGAGAGAAGCCAGTTTGTTCATGCGGCACCTCTCGGTAAGCAAACAGGACAGCTGGGAGTGCTCTGTCCCAGTCCTGAGGGTGTTTAACCGTAACCTTATGTAACAGTTGTTTAAGCATACGGTTAAGTCTTTCAACTGCACCATTACTCATGGGATGATAAATGCTACTCAAATTCCTATCAATGTTCCAGGTTTTCATTACCTCCTTCATGGTATCGGATATAAACTGCGACCCATGGTCGGATAATAATTTTCTAGGAAACCCTGTTCTAGAAAAGATAAGATGTAGTGCATCAGCTACATCTGTGGTAGTGGTGGTCTTCAATGGAATGGCTTCTGGCCATCGTGTGCATAAATCAGTGCACGTGAGAACAAATCTATGTCCTCTGGCAGATGGTAGAAGTGGACCAATTATATCTATGGCCATCTTGTCAAAAGGTCTTACTGAGATATCGCAAGCCTGAATAGGCGCCGTGTGAAAAGCTCCACGTGCTTTTACTTCCTGGCATGTAGTACAGGAACGTACATACTGCGAAATATCTCGTGACACTCCTGGCCAAAAGAATGAAGACAATACTCGAGATCGTGTTTGAGTATATCCCATATGTCCTGCACACTGCGAATCATGCGCGTGTTGAAGAATGTACCGTCTAAAAGCACACGGTACCATAACTTGTTGTTTTACCTGTGATTTATCACTAAAACATCTAATCAATATATCATTTCTAATAATAAACCAATGTTTGTTCTTATTACCTGAGGTTAGATTATCAACCTTATTAACCAGTTTAAAATTTTTTTTTAAAGATTTGTCATCTTTTTGTTTGTTTGCAAACGATTCCCTGTCAATAGGTGAATTGACCTCAATATCCTCCTGTTTGTCTGCATCCATCTTATTATCATTGACATTCTCCATGAGCTGAGTCTGAGCTCTAGTCGTCACGGCGTTTCCAATGCATAGATTGTGTTTCTCCCATTCAATAATCTCTTCTGGTGTACAATCCTTGCTGCCGTGTATGCAACCCACCATAAGATCTGCAATAGGCTTTTTCAACATGCATACCTTCACGTTCCCTGTGAAAAAAGGTGTTTTGACATGGATAATGGCTGTGGGGTAGAACTCAATAGTTCCCCTGAAAGTCATGCAACGGACATATTCCCCTGTTGCACAACTAGAATGTACCAGAGACTGCCGCACTCCAATTGTGGTGGACCCTGAATCTCTCAATACAGAAACTATGGAACCATTAACTATCCCTCTGTTAAAAATCAGAGAGCCTGTTCCATCATTGGCTGCAAGACCTACTTCTGGTGGAATGTGTCCGCAGTTTAGCACTGTCTCCTTCGCCTTCTGAAAAACAAGATTGCATTGTGGGCAACTATTTGCCACGTTATAATTTATAGCAAAACATGCAGCAGAAGACTGTATTGCATTATCGTTAGGTGGAACCTGAACCCTAGGGGTTGTATCATTTGTAACTGCTGCCCCAGTATTATGGTTATAATGTGACGATCCACGAGAATGAGATCGATTACGAGAATAATCGTTAGAATTATCTCGTTGTCCCCTGTAGTAACTGTTATCTCGATGTCTCGAGCCACGATTATTACCATTCCAATTGCTGTTATTATTGTGGTTATTAGATCTATTATAATTAGTGTTATGTTGACTGTTGTAGCTTGACTGAGGTGCATAATTCCTATTCCGTGATCTACCTCTGTTCAAATCATTTTTATTGTTGAAAATTCTGAAAATTAACATTGTAATTTCCCTTGAACCTACTTCTGTCTACGCTGTGGGTTCTTGGTTTGTTATGGTTATAGTATGCCATATTGGAAGCCACAGGTAGAGGTTCTCTTATTAAAGAGTTAGAAATGTTCGCATTCGGATGCGCAGTACAATAGTTCAATGAAATTTTTTCTAACTCGTCAATGGTAGCTGGCTTTCGTTCTTGCAAATATGCGAAGAACGGTGGGCTGACAGAGGATAATACCTTATCACGTAGCAACAAATCAACTAATTTGTCATATGATTTGTTGACATCTGCCAGTTCAAGCCATCTGTTAAATGTATTGCGTATGTTCGCAATAAACCCTGCAAAGTCTTTAGGAGATTCAGGTAGGATATTTTTAAATTTTAACCTACAATTTTCTTCGTCCAAATGAAACCTTCGTAAAAGTAAGGTTTTAATAGCATCGTAATTAGTAGCTATTGCTGGGTCAGCATTCAGAGATGCCGTCAATGGTTCCCCATCTAAAAATTCATTTAACTTAAGTACCCATGCATCCTTAGGCAAGTGATTTGTTTTGCATGTCTGTTCAAATCTTGATAAAAATGATGATAAATCGTCGAAATTTAATTTAAAATGGGGTAATTTGAAGTTGTAAAAATGTTTGTTTTGGTTAGATGACGATCCATTTTGAGTGTCAGTACCATCACCATGGTTAGTATTAGCATTTTGTGCCTGTAACCTAGCTGCTTCCACCTTAAGACGTGTCAATTCCAATTCCTGTTGTCTTGCAATTTCTTCTCGTCTCATTTTATTTTCTTCTTCTTGTCGACGTTCCTCCCTTTCCTGTCTAGCGATTTCTCTTTGTCTATTTTCTTTTTCTATTTCTTTCATTTCACGGTCTGCCTCTTCTTTTTTTAAATTTGCTATCCATTCTGCTTCTTTGGCTTCATATTTAGCAAGTTCCGTTTCTGCAAACTGACGAAGTTCCTGTGTTTTGTAACCATAATCTTTTCCAATTTTAACAGAATGGTCTAACATAAGCATCTTGACGTTAATATTGTAAGAAATTACAGATCTATAATAGTCAACAATAGAATCTGTGTAATTATTTGTACATACTCAACGTATGAACACTCAATAACCAACTATAATATTCTCTTAATAATTGTTGTAAGTTCAACAACTATTCAATATTTTATACTACTATTATATGTAATCAATAATATATATCATAAATAGTTATGATATTTAGTTATTCAAGATGCTGGATTTATATCATGCACCTAATATCACTATTAAATAATTATGGGCATTATCCCTCCTTAATTATATTAATCAATTAAAGATATGTGCTAAGTCAACACTGTAGTACTATGAAAGTGTACAAATTACTATATTATAGATATAGTTTTCCAATTCAACACATATCCATGGTGTGAATACAAGAAAATAATTCAATAAATTATTTTAATTTAATATTTACTTGTAATTATCAAGTTATGACTTTATGCCTTATCCTTATTCATCATCTATAAAATGCTTTATTAAAGTCTTGGACTACTACTGCAGCTTTATAATATAGACTAAGTCCATATCATTTTCAGAAAAATTTAATTAAATTAATTTAATATCTTATTATTGATCAAATTATCATACTATAAACATATTATTAATGTATGAAATAAACAGAAACAATACAATTCATCAAACAAGGTTTTACAAAACAGTATCACATCACAAAGTTACAATTTCAGACTAAAAATGAATATACCAAAACAAGCAGAATAATCGGAAGTACAGGCGGGTTTTCGACCAGGTAGAGGCACTAGGGATCATATATTCAACATGAGGATCATCATAGAAAAGTGTAGAGAATTCAACGTTGACCTACATACTTGTTTCATTGATTACACAAAAGCTTTCGATTGTGTACAACATCAGCAGTTATGGACTATTATGAAAAATATGGGATTTCCAAACCACCTTATACAACTCATCGCACTGCTGTACCAAGAACAACAGGCAGCCGTAAGAATAGAGGGGGAAACATCAGAATGGTTTGAAGTACAGAAAGGAGTAAGACAAGGCTGTACCCTTTCCCCTTACCTGTTTAACATTTATGCCGAGAATATCATGAGAAACGTAAGAGATGACCAAGAACACACAGAGTTTGACTCATTTAACATCGGCGGGTACCAGATCCCGGAAATCAGATATGCTGACGACACAGTCCTCCTATCGACCAACCCAGAAGGACTTGAACAATTACTTCTGTCCACCAAAAAACACAGCGAGGCCCAGAATCTATACCTAAACACCAAGAAGACCAAAGTATTGACAACAGACAAAGTAAAGACCAAACCAGAAATTGAAATTGATAACGAAGAACTGGAAAGTGTCAATGAATTCGAATACTTAGGATCAATCATTAACAGCTCTGGCGACTGTGCAGTAGAAATTAAAAGAAGACTTGCAATTGCTTCACATAAGCTAATACAGATGAAAAACCTATGGCAAGGCACAAGCAAAGAAACAAAGTTACAACTGATCAGAGCATGTATATTCCCAGTAGCAACATACGGCTGCGAGACTTGGACACTCAATAAAACAGTTGCAAAAAAGATTACATCATTCGAAATGAAATGCTACAGAAGGATGTTGAGAATACCCTGGACAGAAAAAAAGACCAACAGAAAAGTACTGCACTCACTAAATGTACAGGAACATTGGCTCCTAAATACCATCGCAATAAGGAAGCTGAAATTTTTCGGTCATATAAAAAGACATAATAGTCTGGAAAAAACAGTGATGGAAGGCATGGTCCCTGGAAAAAGGGGAAGGGGTCGACCTAGACGACGGTGGACCCAGGACATCACAGAGAGTCTGAACTTGTCTTTGGCTGATGCAGGTCGACTTGCCCAGAATCGTGATGCGTTCAGAGCAGCTGTAATGGAGACAACGTTCTGGAAAGAATACGTCACATGATGATGAAGAAGGTCAAGGTTGAAATCAAATTCAGAATGACCCTGCGTACACAAAAATGGTGACATAACAGTGGACTCATAGACAAACGTTAAAATATATATATTCATAAATAAAAGATAGTCAGGTTAGAATTAACAATTGAAAGCACGAACAAATGACAAAACTGAATAAAAATAAAACTTAGTACAGCGAAAATACAACGAATATCACGTAACCTTACAACTAACAGATAATATTCGACTGAATTCGGGGACGAACGAAGTCAGCCGCAACCGTTAGCGGATTCTTCGTCAGCCGAAGATAGTCAAACTGTTTCTTATCGAACGATGCTAGATTCTACGGTCTGCGAAGCGACGTTGTAGACTGTAGTGGATTTTGATGGTATTGTATGGTTGATGTCACCTAGTGTGATGTATGAGGTCAGCTGTGAAGGCTCCTGAGATAAATGTAGATGTGAATTACAGAAGGCCCTTCTTACTACCACTTACGACCTCACACATATCTTTTTTACTAATGAATGTGGCTACGTTAAAAATCTAGGGTACTGATATGTAATGTGTAGTGGTAATTTACACACACACACACACACAGAGATTTAAGAAGTCTAATAATATTAATAAAATTTATAACACACTGAACTAACTCAGGCTATTTTAGTTTTTTACAGTTAAATCTTTTGATAAATTTATTTTGTTCTGAACCAAATGTTTAGTTGGTCAGAACATAAGAAATATTATGGAGTCATAAATGGAATGCAAAATCATATGACATAATAAAATGGAAAATGTGTAATTAATTATTTCAAATGACTGGTTAATAACAATTATATTAAGATAGTCACAGGAGAACTTATTACTAGATATGCTGTTGGGATGGTGTAATCACTCCCAGTCTATGACTGCCAAACATTGTTCGTTGACTTAAGGGTTAAATATATATATAGTTTAATTTCCCCAATGTCATGGCTTTATTAATGTTGAATTAGGGATAATTTAGTTGAAAATGTCGTTGGTGAAAGTCCAGCAGGCCAAATATAACTTATCTCGCCTGCGTCGGTCCTGTACAAAAGTCTTGTGGCCCCACCTCTCCGTGCTGGGGGCAATATACGGCTGCTCTGACACAAGGATAGACTGCTCTGGTCCACACTTGTATATATTACTACAGCATTTGACACCGCTTTGGTGCCAAATAGAAACTCACAGTTCAGAATTCAGAATTGAGAACACAGTTAAAGTTTGCTAGCAAAACTCAGCTGAGCTGCTGGCCGTATGATGGCGTCCCACTATATAGTTATATTCTTAGGGAATCAACACCATCAGGGATTCAAACTGCGTCTCTGAACAGACTTATGTCGAATGGCAAACTTTCACCTCTCTATCCCGCTACTATAAAATGCGTTGACCAATCGCCGACTTCCCCCCTTGCTTTCAAATCTTCAACCAAAAGTCACTTCAGTCAAATCTCAGTCAAGTATGTATTACGGTCTGTTAGTCCGTCTGTCTCTACTTGTTTTTTCATAAAAACACACTTGGTTTTACATGCATTTCCTACACGAATCTGCTGCCTAAGTTGTTTTTAGCTACAATGCTCCACCACATTCCCTCTCTTTAATTACAGCTCGATTTTTGCGTTTGCAGACTCAAGGCCAAGATTTTGGTAACTTTTAGTGACATTGGGTTAACAGTGCATTCGCTTGTATGATCTGAACAATACAGTCTTTTGTCAATATCTTCTTTATTATCTATCCGTCTGTATAAATAAAAGCATATTATTTCTCTGCTCAAGATGGGCTATCAAACTAGCTAGGTTTTATTTTCATAACTCTATTATTAAGAAAAAACATATTTTTTCTCAAGTTTAAATTTTGAAATTTGTTCGAGAACCTTCCCTCATGTGTTTTGCCGCGGCATTCAAATAAAGATCAAGTATCGAAACACGCCAAGAAATGACTGTCTCGATCAAGAGCTAATGTCCGTTTCTTGTCCATTTCCTTACTTTATGTCAACTAGGGACGTGAATTTTTTTTCTTTTCACCCCCACTTGCGTCTTTTTGCCGTTCGAACTTCAAACACGTGTTCAGTCATATTTTTCCTTTTTTGTGTCCTCCGTTCTCTCCCGTCTACAAAGGGTAAACGTTTCGTCTGCACTTCTAACCGTTAGTTTTAAATGGCGGTGGGAAGGGCTGGCATGGGCGAGCATGTCTCCTAGTATCTTACGCATTATCTTTAACCCTACATTTCATCGTTAATTTTGGAGATATTTTAACATTGTATCATGGTGACATCATCACATAGACATATCTAGCATTCCCAACCAACGTCCCACTACATGTAAAAAGACAGAAACAACATTTAACATTTAGCATGGTAAAAATGAACATGGCGTGAAGTCGGACAAATAGGACGAACTATTGTAACGTTCAAATAAGTTACTTATCTTTTTAGCAGCAATTCAGTACATTATCTGCTTCGCCAACAGACTCGTAAGCTTGTTTGTAATAAGGAAGACGCTAGCAATTCGTTTCCTTCGTTGTTTGAGAGCTGCAAACATATTTTTGAAGGGCATTGATTGTCGCCGGCATTGCAAACGATTCATACCGTTACCAAGGGCGTGACGTCACCGGTGTTTCGTATAACAATGTCCATTTCGGCTCGTAAGGAAAAATGTTCTAATCTTGAGGTTCGCTCTTTTGAAAACTTTCAAGACCACTACTGGCCTACCAGTTGTAACGGGTCGTGGGTTCCTTCATTTATTTTGTTGGTTGAATATTAAGATCACTCTCTTGACTTGTTTAATGTTTGTTATTTTGTTGGTTAGCTCTGACCATAAAGAAAGTCCCTTCGACGTTCTGATTTGCATATTTACCATAATTGATCTTTCTTGTGAGAGAGTTATCCTGCTGAGAAAATATAAACATTAAACAGCTGTGGAACCAAACCCGTAACGTAAGGAAGATATCAAGCCTTCAGTTAGAGTCCACATGTATTGACGTTTTCTTACTTACTTACTTACTTAGTCATTCCCCTTCTACCGTGAGGTGTAGAGGTTTGGAAGAGAGAGCGCCAGACTATCCTATCGGCTGTCTTCCTCCTGGCCTGGTTCCATTCTAGTCCTCGATCCTTCAAAGATTGTCTAATGTTGTCCTCCCAGCGGACTCTGGGTCGTCCTGGGGGTCTGGATCCTTGGCTCTTTGTTTCCCATGCTTGTCGTGGTATCCGATCTTCTCCCATTCTGCAGACATGGCCAAACCATCTTAATTGGGACTGTTCTACTTGGGTCTGCAGGGGGTGGGATTTAAGGCCTTGACGTATCGTCTGGTTGCGTACCATGTCTCTTCTTGTTACTTCAACCACCTTCCTCAGATACCTCATTTCTGAGGTTTGGATCTGGCTTTTATGGGTTGTAGTCATTGCCCATGACTCGCATCCGTATGTCAAGACTGGGACATAGGTGGAGCGGTATACAGCCATCTTCGTTTTCTTACCAACCTCTCTTTTGCTGAGGAATCCTCGATTTATGGCCTGAAAAAGTCTCCCAGCTGCTGCTTTTCGAGTGGCCAACTCTTCTTTGATGCCTCCCTTTCGGTCTATAATAGCTCCGAGGTATTTAAAGTGGTCGACCTGCTCCAGGACCTGTTCTCCCAGCTTAATCTGATGTTTTCTTTCTTCTCGTGATATCACCATGGATTTTGTTTTAGAGCTGCTTATGGCCATCCCTCTCTTCTCCAGCTCTTCCTTCCAGACTTGCAGGTTGGATTGGAGATGTGCCTCTGATTTAGCAATCAGGGCAACATCATCAGCAAATGCCAGCTCCGAAATATAGACCTGTCTCATCTTCCAGTACCCCACTGAATACTTTCTTGTTATCTCCTTACATGCCTTGATGACATCGTCCATAAGGAGTATGAAGAGGTAAGGTGATAGGATATCACCTTGTCTTACACCAGTGGTGGTCCTGAACTCTTCCGACTTATGGTTTGCTGTCCTCACATAATTTCTGCAAGACTTGTAGAAGCTCTGACGTTTTCACATAGATAAATTCCAACATTCACAAACTTCATATACAGTTCAGCATAATGATAATTCCAAGCAATACAAGTAAGTATATCCGTCCGTGTCAATATACTGTGTCAGATGAACGTCATGGCTATGTACATGCACTGCTGTAGTCAGACAGCCAGAAATGAGCGCATGAGTTCTTGACAGCTACAAATTGAATCATAATTCGATTCTCCTTCCCTTATTTATTTTACATAATAAATCTCATACTTTATCTTAGTATCTGAACTGACCCTGAGTTCTATATTGAATTCATACATAGGTTATATACTAACCCTCTCCTTGGAAGGAATACAAGACATGACTTCTCTGCTTGGCGGATAGCATAAAAAGGGGTAATGTAACCAAGTCACCAAGCTTGACCTTCCCAACGCGAATACGTCATAATCTTAGAATATATTTCGCGTTCAGTAGTCCGTAAACTATCGACATATTCTATTAATGTTATTGACCCCAAACGTTGCGCACTGCTAACCCCAGCAGACGCCGTCATTTAAAATAACACCGTAACAGTGCGCTTGATCTCTCTGCCTCATAGCCTCAAACACTTCCTGCGTGATCCAAGGAGATTTTAATTGTCGTTTGACGCAAATTTCCTTAGCTGGTACGTGCGTGTCAAAAACACAATAAAAAATGTTTGTCCAGTATGCAGTAGCGTCATCCGGATCAGGAAGTTGGTAAACACGGGCGAGAGGTGCAGTTAGCAAGTCATTTAAAAATAATTCCGTACTGAAATGTGTGAAACTTCTAAATTTAATACTTACATGTTTATTTTTGGGAACTTTACATTTATTCTTTGACCATGTACAGCATACTGGATTCTTCGATCCTTAACCACCGACCGTCAAAGCAGTCAGTGGCCATCACGCCTAGTGGCGTCTTGTAGGGCAACAACAAATTGATTCCACTTTGCACGGTCGGTGGCCATCCTTCGTACAGTGCCCCAACTCTGGTTCATTCTTTGCATCTCAGCCTCCACAGTCCTCTGCCAAGTTGTTTTTGGTCGGCCTCTCTTTCGCTTTCCTTCAGGGGTCCAAAGCATAGCTGTTCTTGTGATGGCATCGGGGTCTCTTCTGAGGACATGACCAACCCAGCTCCAGCGTCTGCCAGCTATGATGGTATGCATGTCCTCTTGCTTGCTACGAGTAAGCAGATCTTGGTTGGTGATGGTATTCGGCCAAAAGATTCGGTGATTTTTTCTTAGGCATGTTGTGTGAAAAGAGGACAATTTTGACATTTCCTTCTCTGTGACTCTCCAGCATTCCGCACCATAGAGAAGCACAGAAAGCACGCAACTCTGGTATAATCTTAATTTTGTGATTGTGCTGTATTGGGAGGACTTCCAGATGTTATTTAGGCTAAAGAAGGCTGTTCTTGCCTTATTCATTCTGATGTTGATGTCTTTGCCTGCCCCACCGTCTGGTGTTACTATGCTTCCTAGGTATGTGAAGGTATCTGTCTGTACCAGTTGCTGATTCCTTACTGATACGGGCTCAGGGTTGCTCACATTGAGCGTCATGACCTCAGACTTCTTTAAATTGATGTTCAAGCCCACCTGCTGGCTAAATTTATTAAGTCTATCCGTTTTTTCCTGGATGTGTTGATGTGAATGTGCCAGCAGTGCAATGTCATCTGCATATTCCAGATCTTCCAATGTTGAAAATGTAGTCCATCTTATTCCTCTTGGACTGCCCTCTGTTGTCTGGCACATCACCCAGTCTATGACTGTTAAAAATAGAGTGGTTGATAAGGGGCATCCCTGTCGTACTCCTGTCTTCACCTCGAAGGTTAGGTTGCTCTGCCCAACACTACACGTAAAGTTGGCATAGAGGCTTTTTATGATTGACACTATGCAGCTTGGAATTCCATAAGCCCTCAGTATTTTCCATAAACTGTCCCTATGTATGCTGTCAAAAGCCTTTTCAAAATCAGCAAAATTTATGTAAAGCTGTCTTTGCCATTCTGAGCACTGCTCTATAATGTTCCTGAGAGTGAATATATGGTCTACACATCAGCATACTGGATAGTGGTCACTTATTGCAATATTAGGGACAGCATTCTATGATGTTTTCTGGGCAAGTTACATAGATGTGGTCGATTAGTGTGGATGATGCTTGTGTTACTCTTGTAGGCTAGTTAACTATTTGTTTTAAGTTGTATGAAAGTATTATATTTTTCCATGTTAGATTTGAATTGTGTATATCGATATTGAAATCACCAAGAAGAACAACCTCCTTGACTGTGGCAAATACATTGTCCATCATGATGGTGAAATCTTCGTACCAGATAGGTCCTGCACTAGGATTTTGAAACGGATACCCCACCAGAAATGGGCCCTGGTTTGTTAGCTTTATTTCCAACCATACACATTCTATCTCTGCTGTCCAAAAATGTGAAAATTCTTATTTAGAATGTGTGTAAGTTCAGGGAGTTTACCTAGAAGATGGTAAATATTCAGATGACCAAGCCATAGACCATCCTTGTGAAGCCACTGTACATAATTACCAGCCATGTTTGTATAGTAAAAAATATTTAAAAAAAATAAAAAAGCAGTTATGCACACAAAAAAGCGCAAAGTATTTTTACGAATTAATACTTCACCAAGAAAGTGGAATTTAAGGAAAGAAAAATTGCAGGAAATACAATATTAACATAATTAAAACAACTATTAAAAACAATTTTAACTAAATTGTCTGGAGTATATGAAAATTGTCACAAAACAATCAGGCATACAACATATCACATCAGAATTGCTCAACGCAACAAATTGAAGTTAAACGAGATGGAAGAAATTAATAGTTGTCACAAGTCAGACAAGTATACAACACTTCACACCTTAACACCGTTGCTTCTAACAAATTAAAGCTACATGTGATAATAAGAAATTGAAATTGTAACGAAATATGCAATCAAAGAAAAATCTTAGAGGATATTAACCGATAAATTGAGAATGATCCCAACTAGTAAAAGTCCTGATTATTTTTACCGTTGTATTAAAATATCAACAAATGTTCAAAAGGAGTGAAGGCTTTAGTCACAGAGATGTAGTGAGGCAAAGTGTTTGCTCGTCAATAACTGATGTCTCTGCCTGGCATGTAATAGGGGTGACGTTGGGCAGACATCATTAATGCTTGTGTAAGTGACGCAGGGCTGAATTGCATCAGATAGACAGTTCAGGGTTCCACTGAGGACGATGATAAGGACTAGGGGAGGAAGCATGGTGATCTCTGATTTCTTCCGTACTTGTTCTAGCGTTGGTAGGAGTATTCTGGGACATTGGAATACTGTTGGTAGAGGTATCTGATTGGGGCTGCCTTGTGTTTAATGGGGGAAACATGGTATCATAAGATTCGGCTTCCTGATTGAAAGTGGCGTTGTGATAGCTGGAAGGCTGTCTTCTTGCAATAGGTGTGCTTCTTTGAGGGGCAGGTAGGGTGTGTGATGTATTGTGATTATAGGTTGAT
This sequence comes from Oreohelix idahoensis, assembly GCA_024509875.1. Classification (NCBI taxonomy): domain Eukaryota; kingdom Metazoa; phylum Mollusca; class Gastropoda; order Stylommatophora; family Oreohelicidae; genus Oreohelix; species Oreohelix idahoensis. The sequence goes on from JAMPIV010018034.1 coordinate 275,111, forward strand.
GTCACAGTAGATTTTTAAGGATTCTCTATGTGGGCTGAACTGTCGTGTTGCGTCCTTTCTGGATATTTTATGTTTTTGGCCAGGATGCTGCTTCCCAGTGTTGATGTGTGAATTTGATCTCCGTTGAGTCGTTTCTTAGGTGCTCCTGAGTTAGATGTAAAGAATGGAGTATTGTTGACGAAGCCGAGGCCGTTTTGTTTACAATAGTTCTGTAGTTTTGTGTTGTAAGTGTCCGCTATGTGACGTTGAAACCCATAGCATGGTGGTATGATTGATGAAATAAAGATGGAGGCTTTGGGAAATTTTTCTTTTACTGTAGTCACCAATCCTGAGGGGCTTAGGCTCTGCTCATTCATGATATCATTAATTCCTACGTGTAGTGTTGTTTTTGTTATCTTGTGATCAGCCCCCGGCACTGTCATAACTGAAACGATGTCTTCTCTTGTAGTGGACATTCTTTCACAATAAATACCTTTCAAGAGGGAGTCACCAATTATAATATGTGTAATGTCACTACATATTTGTTCACTTTGTTTTCGATTAGATTTATGCTGCTGCCATTTGTGTTCTTTTTGTGGACTGTCGTGATGGGTCTGATATTTTTGAATTGGGTTTTCAGGCACTGGAACGTTGTCTGGTAGGGATGCTGATACCTGCTCATTTTCTGTTGAATAATCCTCAAGAACTTGAAATCTGTTGGTAATTTTGACCCCAATAGGATATGTTGCATTTGTGAGTGTCTCTTCATGTTTTTTGTGTACAGTTTGGTGGTGACCTTTTTGTTGATTTGGCGTATGTTTATTTATGGATTCTTCGCAATCTTCTACCATTGTTTGAAGATGATCTGGTTGTCTTATCTTATAGAGTGAGTAGTCTCTCTGCAGTTTTTCGATGATGTCTTTCATGCTAGAATTTTCTTCTCTCAGAGATACTATCTCACTTTTAAGAAGTTCGTTTTCAGCCTTGAGCGATGTCTGTATATTAGACATGAGATCACCAATTAAACTTCGTAAAGTGTCCTCCATATTTTGCATTAGCTGCTGACAGCACTGCACAGGTAACTTCGTGGTGTCTTCTTTTTGTTGCTCAAGAGATAAAGTTTCAGCTTTTCGTATATTTTCATGGTCCATGGGGTATTCGATGGCCAACATAGGTTTACAAATTGTAGGGGTGTCTGTTATTTTATCGAATACTGCAGAAGGTAGAGTTTCTGATTCTGTGTGAGAAATTGGGCTGCAGCTGATGTTGAGGATGTCGTTGTCTGTAGTAAAGTCATTTATGCCTGGAATCGTTGTGTCTACTGCCAAGTGGGGCATAGATACAGCAGAGTCCATATTAGTGTTTTTTAACTCAACATCAGTTACAATTTTTGCAGATTCTTTTAATTCTACAAATTCTGTTTCTAACCATGATTCGATTGCTGCGGCAGTTCCCTGGGCCATCAATTTGTTCTTAGTGGGGTAAAGGTGAACTTTGAGATGTGGTGTTGTTATAACATCTTCTACTCGTGCACCATTTATGTCTGTTCTTGACTCTACAAGTCCTGTTTCGTAGTATTTAATGACAATTATATGAAATGCCTCATACTGAAAGGTGCTATGGAATGTAATAGTAACACATTTTCCATGACTTGACAGCTTCAAGGTTATACCAGACCCAGTTCTACAACCTTTAAGTTTTACGCGAACAGCCCTCTCTTTGTTCAGAGCGTAGTTTTTTATGGCTGTTGGTCTTAAACGAGTGTCCCTCGGGCCCACTGCTAAATGCGAACTAACGCATTCCTCCAAGCATGACATAGTTACATTCCACGGGGGATTTTATTACCGGTGAGGAACATTGTATACCAGGAAAATTTTATGATGCTCGACAGCAACCTTGACCAACAACTGACCTCTTGCTTTGGCGAAGGTCACAATCGGATGAGTCATGTGGTCATTGTTGCAAATATCCTCCAATAACATAGAGAAAAAAACTGATACACATTTCACCGGTATTCTATAAAATGTTACACATTAAATTAACATAATATCATGTTTAAAAATTTCACCGTCTAAAAACCAATTCACTGATATAAAAATCCACAAAATGGGACTTAAACTTCCTGCGTTAATACTGCGAAATATGAGAGGTGATCGAAACACGTCCGACCATGTTGACGAAAGAACATAGAGAGGAAATACCAGCAGACTAGAAGGAAGAATATCTGGTCAAGTTTCCAAAGAATGGAAATTTTGCAGGAGTGCTTAAATTAGAGGAATACTGTTATTATCGGTGCCAGGGAAAATATTAATTAGGATCATCTGTGACATATTAAAAGGGGTCACTGACAATTTCTTAGTGACGTTTTAAGTCCCAATAAGGAAAACATTTGAAGACATGAAACGCAGGGTTCTTTGTTAAGGACAGCTTATGAAACATTTGGAGATAGGGATAGGCAACAGATTTAACAAGGATAGAGAAGACATGGAAAGAACATGAGCAGATGGCAAAGGACAGGAGAGCTTGCTATTGATTGAAGATCTGTGTTCAACAGGGAGCTAAGGAGTAATACAGTTGATGACGTGTGAAAATAGGCAATAAAGGGAGGAACAGGCAGTGATGAGGGAGGAACGTGTATGTTTTCTACAAAGCAGTTCCTGTACAGACCAGATATCACACTGATCATAACAGTATAACAGTGCTTGAAATTAAAGTCACCACCTTACATTGCATTTGTGGACTTTGAAAAAGCGTTCACCAATTTAGAGAGAGAATAACTTTGTATACTGATGAGACATAATGCAGTCCCCTAGAAGATCATTAACCTAATTCAGGTCTACTACCCCTTGTATGAAACCCTTGGGGGCCATGTGTTTTTTGGAATTACAAATTAAATGAATTATGAATAGTCTTCTGCACTTGGGCACCAGGTACTCTGCAACATCTACTCAGCATGATTTTACCCACATTGTTTTTCTCTTGCCATGTTATTTTTCAGTATTCCCACCTTCACTGTGTTAATCTTTATGTCATGATGTAGGCAGCTGGTGTGTAAAAGATTTATTTACTGTGTAGACTAATGATGTAAAGAGAGATAACGTGGCATAAGATATTGCTTTCTTCACAGTGACTAAAGTTCAGCATCTGCTCCAAGGACTTCAAGCAACTGGGGATGAAGCACAGCAGTTGTCTGCTGTGATGGAGATGTGCCAGGTATGTTTCATCATGTCAAGCTGTAATTTTTCATAACTGTCTAATTTGGTAACATTTATTTTAAAAATGCATGCTCCTCTTATCTGGGACACAGTAATTCACCTACTAGATTTTCTTGGCTTGGCTTGCAGGTACAAAGGGTAGTAAAAGGTTAATTATGCGACTTAAAAGAAAGATCGGCATTATGAAAATGAAATGTCTGAGAAAACGGTGATAAACTCATAATGTTAGATTACAAACAATATAAACTTTAGAACCATATCGATTGGAGGCCGACCTCTGTGTAATCTACGTTTTGCTGATGATATTGATCTGATAGCTGGAACAGAATCAGAACTTCAAGACCTTACCTCTAGACTGGAGAAAGTAACAAGAACATATGGGATGGAAATTAATATAGAAAAAAGCAAGATATTGGTGAATAGCCATAAGAAACATGTTCCGACCAACATTACGTTAAATGGGCAAACGTTAGAAGAAGTTAACACCTTTAAATATCTCGGGTCCACTATATGTAGTGATGGAAGATCAAATAAAGAAATCAAGACAAGACTTGAGATGGCCTCAGCTGCCATGACAAGGTTGAATGTGATCTGGAAAAGTAACATCAGTTTTCCTGTGAAGATCAAATTATACAAATCACTTGTATTATCTATTCTCTTGTATGGGTGTGAGGGCTGGACACTCACTGCAGATACGGAGCGAAGGATTCAGGCTTTCGAGCATAAATGTTACAGAAGAATTTTGCGCATTTGCTATAAAGAGCACAAAACAAATGTCTGTGTTAGAGAGAAGATAAACACCTATGCAGGCCATCAAGAACCACTTTTGTCAATAGTGAAACGTCGAAAGCTTGCCTGGTTTGGGCATGTAACTCGTCATGACTCCCTTTCGAAAATGATCCTCCAGGGAACAGTCGAAGGTAAACGGAGAAGAGGAAGGCAAAGAAAATCCTGGGCTGATAACATCAAAGAATGGGCAGGACACGGTTTCTCCACACTTGTACGCATTGCTGAGAATAGAGAGCAGTGGAGGACCCTGTCTGCTGATGCTTCCACCATGGCACCCCTACGACCCATGACGGGTTATGGGTTGAGATGAGATGATGAAACTTTAGAAAATTTTAGAGGAATCTAGAACATTTGAACGCTTATGTGATGTATATAAAAATGTGAGACATCTTATATTGCAGATCCTTGTTATGGGAAATGAAGACAGCCTGGTGGGCTTTCCTATAAAGCAGGTGGTGCCTGCCCTAATCCAGCTGCTTCAGATGGAGCATAACTTTGAGATGATGATCCATGCCAGTCGTGCCCTCACTTACATGATGGAAGCCTTACCACGGTCATCAGCATCTGTGGTAGAAGGTGTTTCTGTTTTCCTAGAAAAGGTACCTGTTTTCTTGCTGTATGATGGACAAAAATTATTTCATTAGTCTCGCCATGTTTTCTCCTTCTTCGACATTCTAAGCAGCTGAAGTGATTGCTGAAACAAAATCAAACCCCATTTGTGCTTAATCTAGTCTTTTTTTTTTTCTCTGCTAAATTTGTTTTGTTTTATTTTGGTTTTTTTTTTTTTTTTTTTGTGCTTTAAAACTACCATACTATATTACTGGTGAAATATGGATAGACTAACTACAAATGCAAATTAGATTGGACGTGGTGTAAATATAACGGAATTATAAAGTGCTAAAAGTGAATGCACATAACAAAACTACAATCAGGGTAGACTGTACCATTGAAAGATGGTCACTTAATTTACATTACTTGACACTAAAGTTAATTGTATTTGGGAACATCAGGCTAAGTTACACAAAACAAGCTTTCACAGTAATCTGAGCCTTAACCAAACTGATATTTAAGAGCAGTGAAACTGTATTGAGTCAGCTGGGTGGACAGCATTAGACAAACACTGAAGGACCGAGGACTAGATTGGAACCAGGCCCGGAGGAAGACAACTGATAGGATAGTATGGCGCTCTCTCTGTCAAACCACTACACCTCATGGTAGAATAGAAGAGGAATGACTAAGTAAGTAACTGTATTGTTATATAGAAGCAAATGTTGGACAAGTCACTAACAACACTAAAACAAAACTCACGTTGAGACCAAATACTTACACTGGTTTAAATTAATCTTGTGACCTCATACCATGGAATCACTAGCTGTAGTGGTCAACATAAGAAAATGACTGACTAGAACATGGACCATGGATGCTAGGAGACTACAGCATGTGAGCAGCAGTCAGATAGACGTCACAATTTTTAGAGGATGGTACAATTTTTAGAGGACCCAAAGAGACTGCACAATAATGAGCATGCTAAGTAATCAAGGACTCTTCTAGGAAACGGCTGAACATATGACTGCAGAAGACACTGTAGGAATCCCATAAGAGCCATGATCATAAGGGCTGTGAATTAATTAGCAAATTTGTTTGGTGGTCTTTGTGATATAACACCATAGTCTGGTAGCTTCTATCTGTTTAGTAAATTTTTTATTATTTTCCACATGATCAAGCCATCCAGTTATCTCTGCTTTTTGAAACGCTGTAGTGATTCATTTTAATTATTGATTGTTTTGTGTTTTATTTTCAGCTTCAAGTAATTAACTGTATAGATGTTGCAGAACAGTCATTGTCAGCTTTGGAAACCCTCTCCAAACGACATGGAAAGGCAATTCTTCAGGCTGTAAGACATTTCTTGTTTTGGTTGTTTTACTATTTATGTTCAACCGTACTGCTGTATTTCTGTATAAGTTTGTCAGTTTTCTCTCTCTCTCTCTGTTTATTTGTCCATGCATTTTGAAAAGAAAATGGGGAGTGTGTGTGTGATTAATTAATTCAGAACTAAAACTCTGTTACACTCAATTTTGCATTGCAGTATTTTGTCTTTTTTTTTTTTTTTTTTTTTTTTTTACAGAGTGGCATATCTGCATGTCTGATGTTCCTAGACTTTTTCAGCATCATAGCTCAGCGGAGGGCTCTAAACATCACTGCCAACTGTGTCCAGTCTATGTCAGCTGATGAGTTTCATTACATGAGGGATTCTCTTTCTCTCCTCAGCAGTAGGCTGAACCATTCTGTGAGTTGGATTTAAAAAATAAATTTCAGTTAGACTATTTCTCAGATGGATTAAAGGAATTTTGTTTATCAGTTAAAAAAACTGCCTTTAATAAAGAGCAAGGCCATAAGCTTGATAATAATATAACAAATAATATTTTTTTGTTTCTCTTTACTCTATGTTTTGTATCTGATTTCTGTATTTGTATTTTTGTTCTATGGCACTTCCATTGGCTTCTATCACTACCGTAATCTTTCTTGTTTCAGAGCCATAATTGACTTGACTTCCTACTTTTTAGATTTTTCGTTCGAGTTAGGCTATTCATTTTCTCATAGCCCATCTATAGTTCTCATCTTTGTTTCTTTTTTTATGACTGGCTGATGAAATGTCCTGTGTTCTAGGGTATCGTCCAGCTTGAAAACCTGACTCCATACCAATTTTTATTATTTACAAAAATTATGTTTGTTTATTCAGAAGTACTAATATTCTTTTTCTTATACATGAGAAATAAGACCATAGTGTTGATATGAGCTACAGTTCAGCTAATGTTATCATACTTCCCTTTTTTTTTTGTTCTTTATGCAACTTTTAGGGCTTGCAGTTGTTGTTGTTTATTGCAGATTTTCATTATATGTCATCTTACATAGGCCGTTAGTGTTTCAGCTTTGTCCATTAGGTTCTGGCCATTTTGGTTTCCTCTTCTGCCATTCTCCTCCATTCACTTTGGTTTCTCAGCTTTTCTTTTCCCCTGTGGGATCCAGTCAAGGGCATTTCTAGTGATGCTGCTTGGTTGTTGCTTCTTAACTCTTTCAGTCCCAAGCAAAAAAGTGGGTTTGGCCCAAGCAAAAATGGCCACCCCAGTGCGTTTTTATTGTTGTTGTTTGGAAATAATTTTTTAAAATGTTCATATGCATAAATAACTTTGTTGTTGTATATGAAAATGAAGGTAATTGGATGTACTTTACTCTTGTGCTACAAGTATAAAAGCTTTCATTGAAAAATGATTAGTTATTAAAGGTAAAATGGAGGATATGTGCTAAAAAAATGATTAGTTATTCAAGGTAAAATAGAGGATATGCGCTTAAAATAATCTAAATGTTCATAAAGGAATTCTATAAATAGAAGCACTTAGTCAAAAGATCATTCTCCAGACAGATTTATTACTGACACAATGACGTCTGGGCACTCTCCAGAATATATTTATTTAACTTACAAAATGACTGGAAACGTTTATCTCAGACAAAGCAGTGAAAATTTCAGTCAAATACAATATAAATTTCTGCATATGAAATACATTGAAGTATCCTTGGAAAACACTTCTAGACAATACTGTCTTATCAGACCCACAACTCCAGATCTAATAACACTGGACAACAAATTTAGACTTTTTGTGTGTATCTGAGATTAAACCAAGTTATCTTTATGTTGTTTGGACTGCTGAATATGAAAATGGCTGTTAAAACACCAGATTAGCTTTAGTTTTTTAAATATCTATAAAACAAGTTTTACATATTTGCATATACATACCATATGATAATAATGCTCGTAGCGGAAATGATTCACAGCGATGCCTTTTTGCCTGTCGCTTGTAATGAGTTTCTGGAGCATCTCTCACAAGGGTCCAACAATAGTCTGCTAGCATTGCTGCATTCCATTTCCCTTGGTACCTTTTTTCGAGGGTAGTAATGTCCTAATGAAATCGTTCCCCATGCTCGTCACTGACAGCACCGCAGTTAGCAGGGAAGAAATCCAGATGAGAGTGTAAAAAGTGTAATTTCAAAGACATGTTGCACCCTTGTCTCTCGTGGTGCTGCAAGAGGGTTTCTACAAGCTCCTGGTACTTGTCAGCCTTATTGTTTCCTAGAAAGTTTGTGGCCACTTGCTGGAAAGCATTCCAAGCTAACTTTTCATCACCTGTGAGGATATCATCATAACGCTGATCTCGATAGAGCTGATGTATCTGTGGACCGACAAATACACCTTCCTTGATTTTGGCCTCACTAAGTCTTGGAAATTTATCAGGAAGGTATAAAAATCCTGCCCCATTTCGATCCATGGCCTTTAAAAAATTCTTCATTAGTCAAAGTTTGATGTAGAGAGGAGGGAGCATGATCTTGTGGGATTCTACAAGTGGTTTGTTAAGTACATTCTTTTTCCCCGGTTCAAGTGATTGCCATTAGGGCCAATCCTTTTTCTTGTAGTGGGAAGTCCTAGCACGGCTGTCCCACAGACAGAGGAAACAGCAAAACTTTGTGTAACCCTTCTGTAGCCCCATCAAGATGGCAATGACCTTCAGGTCACCACAAATCTGCCACTTATACTTGTCATAGTTGATGTTGTGTAACAGTTGTTTCATGTCGTTGTACTTTTCTTTCATGTGGACTGCATACCCGAGTGGAACAGATGGTAAAACGTTACCATTATGCAGCAGCACAGCTTTTAAGCTCAACTTGGACGAATCAATGAACAGCCTCCAATCGTCGTCTTTGTAGTTGATGTGTAGTGCTGCCATCAGACCCACTATATCAACGCAAGCAATGAGGTTATCTGTCATTTTGAAATATGGAATCAGATCTTTTTGCCGAGCACGAATCACATACACATTCTCTTCTAGAAGATTCCATTGCTGCAGTCTTGACCCCGACAACTCTGCTTTATTTTTTGGCAATTCCAGATCTCTCACTAGATCATTCAATTCACTCTGGGTAATTTTATGTGGCTGTGCAGACTCTTCAATAGGCACGAAATCAGGATCTCTTGATGTAGATGCTTTCATGGGTGACGGATGTCCACTGGCCTTATTATCTTCTTCATCATCCAGAGTATAAGATTCTGGTGGGTCCGGAACAGGAAGTCCTTCCCCGTGAGGCACTGGCTGCATAGCAGAGAGAATATTCGGATAGGTCACAGGCCGCTTTTTCGTCTTAGAAATACCATGTCCAATTGGAGGAGTCATGCAAAAGTAACAATCATTAAGATGGTTTGTCGGTTCCCTCCACACCATTGGAACTGCAAAATGCATCGATCATCCTTTTTGGTTCAACCAGCAGCGCAGATTCGTTGCACAGGATTGAAAGCATATGTGTGGGGCCCAATACCGATCCTGGTCACCGATCTCACAACCAAAATAAAGGCTGTAAGCTTTCTTTATCATCGGTGTAATGGGTCGCCTTTTAACAGCAAAGTTATTTGTCCGCAAATATAGCAAAAATAATCCACACTGTTCACACATTCATGAGGCATCTTGAACGACACATCTGCACTCGCAGAATCCACAACACAAATGATGACAAGGAGGAAATGTGGTTGCAATGACTGCTACAGATTGCGTCCTCCAATTGGCGCTCAAGACTATCCGTCTCGTGGGGAATCATGCGCCAGGGCTATAGAAAAGAGAAGGACTGGGTCATTCGCGTCGGGAAGGTGAAGCCACCAGCCAACTGAACCCGCCCCCGGATCTTGAAAACTAGAGCTAATTCGCGATTTTTAAGTTCAAATTCGTGATCAGTTAACAATAGCTACTTTTGTCTCGGATACATTTTGGCTGTTGTCCAGTGTAATTAACATGCTTACTTTCCACAAAGTATTCTGGGGACATATATTAATCCGTCAAAGCTACGTACCAGCTCATTGTCCTAAAACTAGTGTTGCGTGTCATTATATAATTTGATCAGTAACTTTTGAGTACACGCCTGGTTACTCTGGCCAAGATAATAATAGGGGTAGAACTGCTTGACAACGCATACAGCAGTACAACTTGAAATATCAATGTCACCACAAAGGCTGAGTGGACAATCTACACACTGTTTATTACAACAAACGCTGCTCCACATGCATAACCTTGAAAGCCATTATATCTTATGTCATAACATATTCAGTCATCAGTATAGCTCTGTATCATCAGTAGCTAGAACACTGTCCATGACTGTTTTACACATTTTTATTTAATCAGTCCAACGAAATGCATACTCCCTTTCAAATGAAGATATCTAGTACACCTCACACAAGATCTTGATGTACTAGTGATGGTACAACATAGGGATATATCACAGAATCATATAAATCTCAGGAGCTCAGATACATACGTCCACTCACCATCAGCCACACACAAGAAGCCTATAGCAGACGATCTTCCTCCGTCTGCCTTGCTTACCACTACGTCTGCCGAACTCCACCTCGAGGCAATGACGTCACTTCCTGTGTTACCAAGGACTACGTATAATAAACAAACACGGAGCCTTGTCGAACCTTCTAATGATATCGACAGACTTGTTATGAATTTAACTCATAACAACTAGTCACACTCTTCCCTCCAAAATCTGACAGGTTTTCTCATGTATTATTGAACACTCAAGACAAGGTGTACACACTCACCATTACAGCAGTCAGACCAACCAATGAAATCACATATAACATCCCATCCAACTCTCACTGAACTTGCAAACACAGTACTAACCAAGCTCCCTACGAAGCCCAGATGTTTGACACCTATGATGTACATTGCCCTGCAAGCAATTCTTGACACATCTGTTGGTGAAGGTCTGAAGTGTGTATATTTGATATATTCTTGATGACATATCATGTTTCTCCAAGACTGTTGGCTCCAAGAGAGGAGCATGGTGGCAGCGTCGCCCTGTCCTACCCAGCTGAAGAAGAAACTGTATAATGACAAGAGAAGCCTCAGATAGATTGCCAGCTTTATAAGAGAGATAGATGAGGTTATTTTTAGAGTGAATGACAAAGAAGAAAGGAGTACCATGTTTATGAACGATATAGTGTGACAGATTTTTACATTTGTATTGAAAAACCTAACTTGGGAGACGTTGTAGACTTCTGTTTTGGTCAAAGAAAGTTTAAGGCATGTTTGGCTTTGATGGCATCACCATCATGATTTGTTTCTACATTTTTTTTTAAGCATTACTTCCCAAAGAAGTAAAGCTGTGCATCTATCCAGTCATTTGACTGTTTATGTTTATAAGATCGTTTACAGCTCAGTATTGTTTGACTTGAACTCACACATTAAAACTGTTGGGTTCTGTAGTCACAGGTATGGTTCTAGTACCCAGATCAATAGAGAGAGATATGAAGATCTAGTGTCCTCCCCCCCACGTACTCTTATAAAAGCTAAAAATATTGATACGGTCAGAAAAAACAAAATATTATATTGATTTTTAAAAATATCATTTTATGTTTAAATGTTCATCTTTCAGGACAGCAAGTCAGTGGAAAGTGTTTGTCTGTGCTTTGCTCGATTAGTGGATAACTTCCAGAATGACCAGCGACTGCTCAAGGAAATAGCTGTCCATGATTTGCTTACCAACATACAGCAGTTGGTATGTTTTAGAAAGTTTTTTATTGAAATGGTGAAATGTAAAAAGGAAACAGCTCTTTGTCTCTGCATTATTACTTCATCAATAACTATGTTTTACAGAAATAAAAGGATGGTTTTCGGTAATATGATGTCTGAAGAATCGCTTCACCCAAGCATGCAAGGACTTGGCCTCACAGTAAGTCTAAAGAAAACAAATGTGCTGGGTCAGGATGTGGCTGTTGCACCAATTACCACTATTGATAACTGTGAACTGGCAGTGGTGCACCACTTCACATACCTGGGGTCTACCATCAACGACAAACTTTCTCTGGACACAGAAATTGACAGCCGCTTTGGCAAAGCTGTAGCCACCTTTGCCTGCCTCACAACACATGTTTGGGGAAACTCCAAACTCACAACCAAGACCAAAGCTGCAGTATTTAATGCACACTTCTTTATGGCAGCGAGATATGGACAACCTATGCTAAGCAAAAAGGCTCAATACCTACCATCTACAGTGTCTACACCACATCTTCGGTATTTCGTGGAAGGACAAATGTCGAAGTGTTGTCACGTGCTGGACTTCAAAGCATGTATACACTGCTTAGACAGCGCATACTACACTGGCTTGGCCATGTCATCCCATGGAAGATGGTCACATCCTGAAAGATATCTTCTACGGACAGCTGGCAGATGGCAAAAGAATAGATGAACGACCACAGCTGAGGTTCAAAGATTTATTATTATTATGTCTGGTGCTGTACTGGTCTGTGAAGCCCAGTGTTGTGGAGCAACATAATTGATGTCTAGGCCACATCACAATTCACTCATTTTCTCTTGTCGCACTTCCTACATCATTCGGGCATGAAAACAAATCACAAAATAAGGTCATGTGAACACAACATCCATCTCATTTGAACATACCTTCTATCAACCAGTGTTCTTGCTACAGTTCTTAAAATAATCTACTTTGTATGTAAATTATTTTGTAACACTTCTTCAGTTCAAAAATCAACATTGTTCTCAATTTTATAATAATAAGGGAACATAAGTTATATCAGTTCTGGAGAAGAAACTGCACTAAAATGGGCATGATAGTAAAACTCTTAATTACACTGACGATCCTTAGACATTGAATAATACAGCCTGTTTCAGGGCTTCTGCTTCAGAAACTCTTACTGAATGCAAATCACATGCAGAAAAACAGATAGTGATCTTTACAGATGCCTTCTCAATAATAACAGCCCTTAAGTGCCACCATGCTAAGAGAGTAAACGATCTAATAAAATCACTTGAAAGCCTGACCGAATGCTTTAACAAGTGCACAGTCCAGTGGATAACAGCCCATAGCAACATACCAGGCAATGAGGAGGCAGACAAATTTGCTAGTGAAGGAGGAGCGCTGCAATAAAAGGATATAGGGACAACTTATGAAGTGGCAAGAACAACTATAAAAGCCACATTCAAGTCCAAATGGGAAAAAGAACACCTAGGCCATTAAAAAAATTATGTCTATCGTCAGCTATCTAGACGAGACCAGGTTTTTCCGGCTACGCACTGGACACAACAGATTGAGATACCATCTACTCCATATGTACAGGAATGGTGCAACAGATCCCTGCACCTGTAGCACAAGCCCCATGGCAGCCAAACATCTGCAGAGTAGCATATGGCAACAACCTATTTATTTCTCATTGAAAAATATTTGGAGAGTTAAGGAACGTTCAGCTATAGTCCGTTCGGAAATTCGTGCCCACAGAAAGCGTCAATTTTCTCCAAAACTGTTTGTTGTATGGACATGAATTTTTGCATGCAGTCTTAGATTTACCATGCAGTTAAGATTTTGCGATCATTACATCCACAGCTGTCGCGAAATTTGCAAAACGGCGATTTTCTTTGATCTTCTTGGAACATTTGCCTAAATCTGCCTGTAACATTAATTCTTACAGTAAATCACAACATTTGTGCGACAAGACGGTTCAAAGGCGTGTCCTAAATGTGTGATTGGTTGTTCACGTGATTTTGATACGAGGAATGATGTTCTGATAATGAACCATGATAGCAGTAAATCATCAGGAAGCTATGACAAATCGTAACTGTTTATGTGTTGTTATAGATTGGCATATGAAATTAGTTTATCACAAACGAAGGAATGCGATCGACATGCCTCATTCCGAATCGGACGACTCCAATAAGTTCACAACAGTTATTGGTTGGATAAACTGCAAGCCATCTCGCTGCCAGTAATCTTCTTCTTCATGTAGCTCATGTTCTTCACATTTAGCCCAGTACTCTGTGTCTATTCGTGAAAGGGCCTCACGAGTCATGTCTTTAACATCGCACATTTTAAAAGTGGTGTTCTGGGCGGTCACTTGCCCTTTAACTCTAGCCCAAACCAGCTCTATTGGGTTAAGGTGAGAATGGTAAGGTGGGAGTCGAAGAGAAACATGACCATGCTCTTGGATGATTTTATCAATCAGATACACTTTTGTCTTATTCCTCTGTCTCACAAGCTGCAACAACTCTGGTTTTAAATAACTGTTGTCAGCGAAGATATTTTCATTCACAAGCCACCTCCTGATTTCATCTTTCGTGCTTGCCGAAGTGGGAGCTTTATCCTCCTGCGCTAGAACATTATGATAGGACGCATTATCCATCACCAGGCAAGACGGCCTATCTAGAGTCGGGAGGAGTGTATTCCCTATCCAATCTCGAAAAATGTGCCCATTCATTTCACTGTGGTAGTCCCTACCATCTACAGACTTTGATTGAAAAATAAGCTCTGCATCACGGACAAGCCCATTCTGTCTGCTGCCAGCATGTGCTAATATAATGCGTTGACCTTTGCTTGGATGTCGTGGTATAAACAACCCATCTTAGCCTCTCTGCGAAAATGCCTGTACAATATAACAGTTACCTTCTGCAAAGTGATAAATTTGCATTTCAGATTCATTGCGCTTTTCATAATTATGCAGTTTAGTTTATTAATATATTATACGCTGGTGTCATTTTGTTTCGTTGCAGCCAACTCATTGCAATTAGTATACGCCGCTGAAATAATTACTCGCGACTGTGTACAGTAGGTGCTCACATGTGCGGACATGTATTCACTACACTAATTCAAACAAAAAAAATATTGAATAGCACATATCATCGCTTGTGCTGTGCTGTAACAAAAATTAAGTGCGCAATTTTTGAACGGATCGTGTAACTTTCCTGTAGAACTAATAAAAATTAACCCAGACAACGGTAAGAGTTTTTTTATATAACTTAAAGAAGAAAATTCGAACATGACATGAGTTTTGTAAGGGCAAAAAATATATTAATAACTGCATTGATATCAGTAGGGCACGTAGCAAATTTCAATAACATCCGTCAAGGGGTTGCAAAGTTACAACGTTCAATGTGTGGGCACGAATTTCCGAACGGACTATAACTACGTTCTTTATTAGAGCCATTAATGTGGAAGTCTGAAGGTGAATGAGGAAGAAGAAAAAGAATAATCCAGCCAGTATTACAAACTGTTATAAACTTTGTGTATTATCATATGACGATACTTGCTGAACTAACAAATGATATATACAATCATTGTGCTCCTTACAGAGCATGGAGCCACTGCTGTAGCTGGTTCTCTTGCAGGAAGCCTGCACTAAGCATTCACATGCTCTTGAAGAGGTGGTTTTTGTGGCAATTTGATTGACATGGTGAGGTTGGCCTGCCTCATGCACAGCCTGATATTAGTGGCCTTGTACAACATGCTTGAGGGTTGCAGTGGTCCTATTCTTTCTTGAGAGACCTCTAACACAGTCTGTCTGTCCATCTTACATTATTGTTTCCTCCATTCATTTTATCTCTCTTACTATCTGGCAAGTTTATATTTGTTTTAGAAAGGGTCCGTGTTTAAAAAAAAAAAAATTGTATACTTTTCCTTGAAAGAAGAAAACATTTGCATTGTAGTAGTCTGTAAGAAGAGTCAGTATTGAATGTTTTTATAGCCAGATGAAGTTTCTGTGGAGAAAGAAAAATATTTGTCTAGTTATATATAAAACGTGGTGGACAGTTTGTTAGATTTCTACCTTGATCTCACAAAACCAGAATGTTAACATTTGTTTTCTTTATTCACTGTCATATAACCATATCTATTTCTGTCATAAGGTGAGCAATCAGTCTCTCATTGCCTTACAGTTTCTCCCTCAACAAGGTTGATATTCTCAGTCGGTTGCTGTCATGAAGCCGACGTTCATGGAGGACAACTGTTTACTTGTATTCCTTCTATGAATACATACACATCTATTTCTCATATTTATAACTCATTGAACAAATTGTATTTGGGTCTGCAGTGGCTCGTTCTGAGTCATTCTAGGAGGGCTGACAACTTTATTATTTCTTTCAGCTAATGATGAGCCCTCCTGTAATCAGCACAAGTGTGTTTATCACAGTTGTTCGGATGCTTGTGGTCATGTGCTCAAACTGCCCAGATTTGGCTGTTATACTTCTCAAGCAGAGTAAGTTAGAGTGATCAGTTTGAAAACAAAATGTTGTAATGTCATACAGAATATCATGTGTCTATGGGCACTGAATCAAGTATGTCATACAATATATCATGTGTCTATGGGCACTGAATCAAGTATGTCATACAATGTATCATGTGTCTATGGGCATTGAATCAAGTATGTCATACAATATATGTGTCTATGGGCACTGAATCAAGTATGTCATACAATATATCATGTGTCTATGGGCACTGAATCAAGTATGTCATACAATATATCATGTGTCTATGGGCACTGAATCAAGTATGTCACAAAAAGACAAGAGAGTTAATAGAAAATGTTTATTTGAAGGCCCTATGTAAGGAGACAAATAAAGAATAGAACTGCTGCTTCCTGAGGCATATGAGGTTCTCCTCATGTCGAACAAATTGATGTAGAAAGCACTGCTGCAAGAACACATGAATGATATGTTTGTGCAAGGAGGCCAGCTGCAATGATGGCTTTATGTTCCATAGGGAGCAAGAAGGAACATGATTATTTATTTTCATATGCATTCAGAAACATCAATTTTCTTCTCAAAGTTTGTATGATTTACTTGTATGTTCCATAAGGAGCACAAAATAACAAAATAAACAACACAGATGAACAAATAATCTTTTGTGACATTAAACTAAGCTGTGCATGCTTCAAGGATGTGAACTGGTCACCCTCACCTCATAACTTAGTATGGTGAAGTCTCTAACACTTCACTTCCCTGTGGCAGTGCAAGCTTCAGTCTTTAAGGCTATAACTGAGATGACAATATCATCTTGACATAATGAACTACAGGGGGCAAGTCAAACAACCAGAGCTACATTCAACAACATGAAACATATACTGACATCTAAACAGTTATCTCACAAATTAAAACTGAGAATCATAAAGTGTTATATATATTCTGCATTTCTGTATGGTGCTGAAACATGGACGATGAATAAGCATTTGGAAGAAAGAATTGAGGCTCTTGAAATGTGGATATATAGAAGAATGGGGCGTATCTCATGGAAAGAGATGAAAACAAATAAAGAGGTCCTAGAAAATCTAGGTATGAAAAGAGAACTAATGAGGGAAATCAAGGTTCAGCAGCTAAAATACTTTGGCCACATAAAAAGGCATAACACCTTGCAGAAGACCATAACAGAGGGGAGAGCTGAAGGCAAACGTGCAAGGGGAAGACAGCGCTATAGGTGGGAAGATGACATCAAGAGATGGACAGGAAAGAGTCTATCAGAGTGCACCACCAAGACAAGAGACAGAAGACGTTGGAGATCCATTACAGCCAACCTTCGTTGTGGAGATGGCAACTGATGATGATGATGGAAAAATGCACAATTTACTTCTTAAGGAAGTAATGTTAACCAAAGATGAAGAAACAAATCATAATGGTGATGTCAGGATTAACAAAGCCAAACATGCCTTTAACTTTCTTTGACCTATTCAGAAGTCTGCAGCTTCTCCCAAGTTAGGCTTTTCAATATAAATGTAAAAATCTGTCACGCTATATGGTTCATATGATATGATAGGAAACTCGATAACAGAGCATTACAACAGGATGCAATTGTGACCGTTGGGGTCAACACAGTGTAGTCTCATTGGGGTCAACACAGTGTAGTCTTTGTTATACATGTAACTTCTAGTGGAAGTTCGTTTCTTACTCCTAGGGTGGTATTAAGTCAGATGTTCTTTTCAAAAGCTTCACATTACAGTTAATATTACAGATTTCCACTCTTGTTGTGTTTTCAAATGCTTTATTGGGATCTTCACTTCTCTAACGTATGTACAAGTTTAAGACAATAAAAAAATGTAGACATCTTGTAAACTCAGTGCGACATTTGCACACATGTCTGCATAAAAAATGTCATTGACAACTGGAAAGATCTGACAATCTTTCTTGGCATACTTCACAATTTCATACACGTTCTGGTAGACACAAATGTGTTATATTTCTTTTTTTTTTCACCAGATAGTCTTCTAGCACATTTAATTAGACGCCACTTCTCTAGGTTCACTGTTCATATCCCTTTTGGACCTGTTGACACCGGGAAATCTTAGTTTGGTTTCAAGGCTGATACTCAACAATACTGTTTCTTTGCGGTAGAAATTGAACCCACGCCACCTTGGTTGCGACTTTCACCTTCACTCCTGGTCTAATCCATGCTGTCAGCTTGAGGCAATTGTGAAAGTAACCATTATGCTGTACGAGGGGAAGTCAGTAAGTAGGTCACAAACTGATAAGAATCTTCAACTCAAATGTGAAGTCAGTCCTATTGTATGGCTCTGAGACATGGAGAACAACAAAGACAACAACCAAAAAGCTACAGACTTTCATAAATGGGTGCTTGCGTAGAATAGAGGGATTAAAATGGTATGACAAGGTTACCAACGTAGAACTGATGACAAGAACTAGACAAGTGCCAGTGGAACAAGAGATGAGAAGAAGGCGATGGATAGGACACACACTGAGGAAACCTGTTGATAGCATTACAAGGCAGTCCTTGTTCTGGAACCTGCAGGGCAAGAGAGGCAGAGGAAGACCAAGAAGTACATGGAGAAGAGAGTTGGAAACAGAGGTGAAAATGATGAGGAGAACATGGAAAGAACTTGAGATAATGGCACGTGACAGGAGGACTTGGCATGTGTTTGTTGAAGGCCTATGCTCCTTTGGGAGTGGAGGGTTATGAATGAATGAATGAATAATGCATGATCGTTTGAGTTTCTGGAAAGTGTGGGTGCCCAGACAACTGACTGAGGAATACAAAATGTACCGAATGGGCCTGTCCCTCAACATCTCTCTCGGTACGCAGATGAAGGAAAAGACATGCTTAACAGGATTGTTACTGGGGACGAATCATGGTTGCATCACTACCAACCCGAATCAAAGCGTGCTTCAGTGCAATGGAAACATCCTTCTTCACCTTCTGCCAAGAAATTCAAGGTTACGCCATTACCAGGGAAGGTTTTGCTTACAGTGTTTTGGGATTCTCAAGGAGTGTTGTAAACCCATTTCCAGAAGAAAGGTGAGAATGTGAATGCTGCATCGTACTATGAAGTTCTGTTGATGCTTCAGGATGCAATTCGAAGAAAACGTCCAGGCCTACTCACTAGAGGAGTAATGCTCCATCACGACAATGCCAGATCACATACGGCTCGATTAACCCAGGAGAAAATTGAACAACTATGGTGGCAACTTCTTGAACATCCGCCTTACAGCCCCGACTTAGCCCCAAGCAATTTCCACCTGTTTGGTCCACTAAAAACTCACCTTGGTGGCAAACGTTTCACGGATGACGAAGAGGTTGAACATGAGGTGCGAATATGGCTGAGACAGCAGACCAAAGACTTCTATGCTGCAGGTTTTGAGGCACTGATAAAACGATGGGATAAGTGTATCAATGTTGGTGGAGATTATGTTGAGAAATAAGCAGAAATGTAAGTGCAATAATAAATGGTTTTCAATTTAGTATCTCGTTTAGTTTTTTAAAAATAGTCATTTGTGATCTATTTACTGACTTGCCCTCATATATGAATTACTGTCCTGAGTTCCATAGTTGAGGTTGCTCCACAGCCAACATAATGCCCTCTCCGCAGTATAACATAATGTCGTCAAGAATATATCACATACAAACGTCAGACCTTCACCAACAGATGTGTCAAAGATTGTTTGCAGGGCAGTATGTTTCATAGGTGTCGAACACCTGGGCTTTCATAGAGAGCTTGGTTAGTATTATGTGCGCTAGTCCGGTGACATAACATCAGTCTTTATAACGACATAAGTTTTGTTTATTTCTGCTGACATTAACGGATGTAGGAATTCAGAATTTATAAGTACTTTATCTTGATTCATGTAAATAGCGATTTATAAATAGTACTGGCTCCTTAACTCTTTGATTCCGTAATTATTTCCACCCTATGCCGGAGTTATTTTTTGAAGAATTCTAAACAGTGAAGTGTACCATCTTCTATTGTAAATTGTACATAAATCTTTTCTGTGAACATGCACAAATTATATATCAAACTGTAGGGAAATTGATAGAGAATTATAATATACAGCATCTTTGTTAGTACTAAAGCAAGTATGTTTGGTATTCATAAAAACACTAGCAATACCTGTCAAAATTGACAGGTTTTTAATTGCAGCCATCTTATCATTTTGATCCATAATAATAAGTCTGCAATACTTTAAATTAAAATTTTGTCTTGAAGAAACAATCAAAAACTTACATTTTAAGGTTATTTTTAAGAAAATGAGTTAAATCCGTTTCCTGAATGAAACTGGACAGAAGAGTATCTTGATTGTCTGTTAATTTAATCTGCATCTCCGCACCTTCCTGTCTCCAGTTCATGTACTGTTAATCAATTGTGTTGTTGGCTTCTTTCCTTAATCAAACTGTTCATGCACACCGTCATTTGTGCACTTTTCTATTTTCGGGAGAGTACATATAAGGGAAACATACAATTATTGTCTAACTTTCAACCACAGTTGCACCCCTTAGCTGAGGTTGAAAGTTAATGTACTCTCTCGAAAATAGAAAAGTGCGCAAATGACGGTGTGCATGATGTGACCGACCGACGTATTTATGGCGGGAATTATGGTATTGGATGCTGCATGTAAATTGAAAAAAAAAAAAACGTTCATAGTACAATGTGGCTTATCAAAGATAATTTATTGGTGCAGACAATAATATTTTATATTTAATCTTAAAACATTAAAGTATTCCATTAAAGAAGTAATAAAGCATTGAATATGGCCACATTTAGTGGCATTCACACCATTTTTACTATGGTCCCTTTTAAAAGTAAAAAAAATATATAGAATAGTGCACTACATAATTTTCAGACAAATGAACTAGAATAATATCACGGGTGATACAGGATCAAACCCGGGCGACGGCATTTGAGGATTTTTCGTCGACCGGGATTTGGACTGGATTAACTCGAGACCTGGCGAAGACATTTGAAGGAGTGTCGTCGACCAGGGACTGGCGGCTCCTGAGCCGACCCAGCTGCAATGGGTACCTCCGAAATCGGCGAGTATCTGCCTGAATGGCGAGGGACACCTGTCTCTGTACAAGAAATAAAGGGATACTCACGTAAAATCAATGTCAGGTTAGACATAAATAATAACCTGAGATTTTGCCTCGAGTGTTAGCGGGCGTACGCAAAAAAAAAAAAAAATCACATATAAACCTTTTAAACTTGTTTCAGTTTTTAACAATATCCTTAGCTTCATCTTCTACCTTTGGTTAGTCATTAGATGTAACTGTAGGTCTAGTTCTGGTGTTTTTGTTGGGTCAGGCTAGGACCATGCCCACACTTCAGCTAAATCTGATGTCTTAACATTTCTGAACCGATCCCGTCATTTGACAACAAACTGTGACTATTAAACAATCATCTATGTTTCTAAGTAAGATTGACACATTTATTCACTTCGGGAGCTTAGAATTTATCTATATAAAGCCTGACATGTTTCTGTAGCAATAATAAAAAACACAAATTGTAATAACATCAAAACATGTACACACACTGCTTAAATACACTCAAATTGGTTGTTTAAATAGTAAAGGAATAGTAGAATGAATTAAACGGGTGAATTTTGTGGTTCATTTTTTATAAACTAAAAACAACGGTCTTACTGTTGTTTCAGCACAGGTGTCAAAACTGACCAGTGCTCAGACCGTTGCTCCGGAGTCAACGAATTAAAGCCTGTCATTCATTTGCCATTCTACATGAATGTCACAGTTTTTTGTTCTTGTTTTTTTTTCTTCTCAGAAATAGCGGAAACATTGCGATACCTCTTGACAGCATCATCTGAGACAACAGAGCAGTGTTTTGAGGTTTGTTGCATTAGTGTTTCAAACTGGCCCCTTTTCATAAATACTTGCCATCTCTAACAACTATCCATTTTATTAGGGCCATTACTTCTCCACTAACATAGCTTGTGACATAATGCCTTAATATCGGTAATAGATTTACATTTGGCAGAGTTTATAGAGTTTTTACTTTGTTAATTTTTAAATTTGTTTTTCTCATTCCTTTGAATATAATTACTTGATTGTAATTTTCATCTCTGTCTATTTCAGCTAGTATCCAGAACACCTCAAGAACTGTATGAAATTGTCAGTCTTATTGGGTGAGTGCAGATTGACCAAAACATGCATATGACCTCTCTTAATTGAGAATTTCTACACATAGGACACGTATTCTCTTTTTTTTTCTTTTTTTTTAAAGAAGAAGATCATTGCTTAACTACCCAGAGATAATGCTTCAGTTACGGTGCTTCTGAGATATGTTTGTAAAATACAAGCTTTCCTGGCTATGTATTATGTAAGGTAGTCCCATAGCAGATACTACCATAAGGTAGTGAAGTGCTAGAGACTTCACTATACTAGGTCCAGCATTGAGAGGTGGGTGACTAGTTCCCTTCCTCGCTGCCTTTTCCTTTTTAACAAATGCAAAGTCAGGTACCCATTTACAGTTGGGTAGACTGAAGTGTGTTGATACCATGAATCAAACCCGGCACCTTTGCCACGAAAGACCAGCATTCTGACCACTCTGTCAATCGGACGATCTTGTATTATGTCATCATCATGTGACGTATTCTTTCCAGAACGTTGTCTCCATTACAGCTGCTCTGAACGCATCAGGATTCTGGGCAAGTCGACCTGTATCAGCCAAAGACAAGTTCAGACTCTCTGTGATGTCCTGGGTCCACCGTCGTCTAGGTCGACCCCTTCCCCTATTTCCACGGACCATTCCTTCCATCACTATTTTTTCCAGACTATTATGTCTTTTTAAATGACCAAAAAATGTCAGCTTCCTTCTTGCGATGGCGTGTACAGAGTACAAATCCAAGAGAGTATTTTCTGTTTCACAAAGTTCAAGATGCTGCTTCCATATAACACTCGTTATTCATTGATGTACAACCGTTTCTGAAAAAAAAAAACAACGCATTTGTTCATTTCTATACACCCATTTCTGAAAAAAACTTATTTGTTCATTGTTTTAGATTCCTTTTTGAACAAAATACATCTATTCATTGCCATATACCCAGTTCTAAAAAAAAATGTATCTATTCATTGCCACATACCCAATTCTGAAAAAATGTATCTATTCATTGCCATATACCCAATTCTTAATATACCCAATTCTGAAAAGTGTATCTATTCATTGCCATATACCCAGTTCTGAAAAATATATCTATTCATTGCCATATACCCATTTCTGAAAAAAATGTATCCATTCATTTTCATATACCTAGTTCTGATAAATGTACCTGTTCATTGCCATATACCCAATTCTGAAAAATGTATCTATTCGTTTTTATATATACAGTTCTGAAAAATGTATCAATTCATTGCCATATACCCAGTTCTAAAAAAAATGTATCTATTCATTTTCATGTACCCAGTTGTGAAAAATATATCTAATCAATGTCATATGCCTATTTTTGAAAAAAATGTACGTAATAATTGTCATGTACTCAATCAGAAAAATGTATCTTCATTTTCAAATGCCTATTTCTGAAGAAAATGTTATCTAATCATTGCCATATACCTAGCTCTAAAAAAAACTGGCTGAATCAAATAGCAGTCCTCTTTTGCCTTTCAGATCCCTGTAGAGCAGTGTTTCTCAACGGGGGCGGTACCGCCCCCTTGGGGGGGCGTTTTCAAGATTTCTAGGGCCGTTCTGGTGGGTCGCAACGATTGGGGTTCGCTACTTCCATTCAGGGGGGCGTTGTATACATTTTTACAAGAATCGATAGGAAACAATTACAAAAGATTTTCCCCTTCGCATAGCTTGTAACACGATAGTTTTTATTTGCCCTGCGTCCCATGGAGTGTTTCAAGGATTCCAAACACAAATTTTTAAGTACCTGGGATGTTACCATTGTCAGTAGACAGTAGGCGGAGATTTATGTCCCTTCAACACTCGAAACAATTGTTAGCCTCTCGACATACCCAAGCTAACCTTCTCTCTCTCCACTCTCGATACATATTTTCTTCTGGAAACACATTCCCGTCAAACATTGATTAGCCCGTGAACACATCACAGTACCTTCCCTAATCTGTCCGTAAATACCTTCTCGCAACAAGGACGTTGTGGGCAGTTGTGGCTTAGTTTTAATGCATCTTTGGATGTTTCGAGTGTAAAGAATTAAACCCAGTCAGTTTTGAGGCTTGACGAGGTGTAGATGTATGTGCAGTGATAGTATACTAAAATTTTCAATATGTCAGCAGTAAAGAGAAAGTGTCGACAATATTCAGTTGAATATTTGAAATTTGGTTTTGTACCTTCAGCCGTAAATGAACAATTACCAATGTGTTTGCTGTGCCAGCAAGTGTTTTCTAACGAAGCAATGAAACCGTCACGGCTTGAGCATTTTACCAAGAAACACTCAGATAAAGTTGGAAAAGATATTTCTTACTTCCAGGATTTAGAACAAAAGTTTGAAAGCCGCAACACTGTCACTAATATGTTTTAAAAAATGTATAATCACAATGATAAAGGTCTCATTGTATCTTACAAAATTGCACACATGATTGCGAAGTGTGGTAAACCTCACAACATTGGAGAATCTTTAATTTTACCAGCTGTACGGGAGGTAATTAGCACAATGATGGAAAGAAATCCAAGTGACATCATTTCTTCTATTCCATTGAGCAATGATACTGTTTCAAGAAGAATAGATGAGATGGCAAGCGATGTTGAAAATCAGCTGTGTACTGATTTGCAGTCTACTGAATTTTCACTACAGTTGGATGAAAGCGTCGTGCGTGATAACGAAGCTTTGCTGCTCGCATATGTGAGATACATAAAGAATGAAAATATCATAGAGGATATGTTCTTTGCAAAACTACTGACAGCAGATACAAAGGGGTTATCAATCTTTGAAACCCTTGAAACATTTTTGTTGGTAAAACAAATTCCTTTTTCCAATGTCATCGCATGTGCGACAGACGGAGCACCAGCTATGGTTGATCGTCATCGTGAATTTCTGGCCTACTTAAAAAATGTGGCACCAGGTGTTTTAACAATTCATTGTGTTATTCATCGACAACATTTAGTCGCCAAGCATCTTAGTGACAGACTCCTCAAATCAATGAACTGTGTTATCAGTGTTACTAACAAAATTAAGGCGCATTCGTTGAACGATAGATTATTTCGTAAACTTTGTTGTCTTCTTCTTCTTCTTGCGATCGCATCTTTGATGATTACACCGTCAGACGAGTTCTCATGATGAATTCGACTGTTGTTTGAAGTTCCTCTTTAACTCCATATAGCTTTGAGTTTAGTGTTGAGTCATTGGGCCAGTATATCTTTCTTAACTGGTCATACAGAGGACAGTCCTGTAGAACATGCTCAGCAGTTTGTTCGTTTAATCCACATGTGCACAGTGGTGAAGCAGACAATCGTAGCTTGTGCATGTGTTTATTCAGTTTGTTATGCCCTGTCCTGAGTCGAAAAATAGTTGTCCGTCCCTGCCGGTCGAGAGTGTGATAGTCGTCTTTGGGTTGGTTCTGTTCTCTTCTGATAGTCTGGATAGCTCTCTTTTTCTCAAAGTATGTGACTTCATTATCTTCTTGTTCACATTCTCCTCCCTTTTTTGCAAGTTTATCTGCCTTTTCATTTCCGGGTACACCACAATGAGATGGTACCCACTGAAGTATGGTTCTCTTTTTGGCAGCTACCTTGTTTAGTTCATTTCTCAGATGCGGGAGTTTACCACCCTTGAGAGCTTGCAGGACAGACAGTGCATCTGTGAGGATGACTACCTGGTGGCAGTCAGAGTTGGTGTTATAAATCATATTTGCAGCTTGCTCTAGAGCTTGAACCTCAGCTGTATAGTTGGAACAGAATTTACCAGTGGGAATGTGCCTAGTCTCATAGTGGTTGTCAGGATATGAGATAAAGATACCGGCACCTCCATTCCTAACAGCATTAGTTGCTGATCCATCTGTATAGGCATGTATCCATGATTGATCGGGATAGCTTTCTTGGATCATACTCAATGTAGCAGTTCGTTTTTGCAGATCATTATACTCACATCCACTTGTGAGACCACTGACTGTTGTATTAATTTGGAGGGCACTGCTGTCCTGCTCCCATGGTACAGGGTATAGGGTGGGCTTCAGTGGTGTTGTCTTCATGGATAGGTCTTCTTGATGCTGTCTTATAAGTCTTTTCCCCCGATGCACAAAGCTGCTACGCTTTAGACGTCCCAATGCCAGATCATCTAGTCTTGCCTTCATTGGGTGCATTGGCATACTGTTGTACTTTTCCATCTGGATCATGGTTTTTGTGTCTCTTCTATGGGAAACTTTGTTGTGATTATGGTAAAGAGTTTGAACGTCTTCTCCTACACACGGAAGTACGATGGCTGTCCAAAAGTAACATTTTAAAAAGATTATGGGCATTATTTGATACTGTTGTAGAGTTTTTGGATTCAATCAAAGAAGAATTTAGCATCGAAAGAGAAGTATTGCTAAACGATGTGGCTTATCTTTCAGATATATTTGAAAAGTTAAATGAGGTTCTTCTTAAGCTACAAGGAAATGAGATCATTCTGATTAAAGTGAAAGGAAATATCACGGGGTTCATCAACAAATTGACATTATATTAAAAAAATCTTAGTCGCCGAGAACTTTCTCATTTTCCAAGTTTACTGCAGTTAGGTGGGGACAGGCTTAAAGATTCAGATTTAGAGGTTTATTGCACTCATTTGGACGCTATTAAAAATGATATGAGCATAAGATTTAAAGACTTGCAAAAACTAATAATACCGGATTGGGTGATTAATCCGTTTGAATCAGACGTGGAACAAGTTAGTCAACATTAACAAGAAGAATTAATTGAGCTACAAAATGACTTTGAGGCAAAAGCACGATTCAGTCACACACATTACGAAAAATTTTGGATCCAGCAGAGGCTTGCGTATCCCGTTCTTTGGCGTGAAACTAAATTGCTAATTACAGCATTCCCAACATCGTATTTGGTGGAGAAGGGGTTCAGTGCAGTAGTGTTGCTACTACAAAAGCAACGAAACCGACTGCAGATTTGTAACAGAGGAGATTTGAGACTTCTTTTAACAAACTTAGAACCAAATATTTCAAAACTGGCTGAGTCACACCAAGCGCAAGGATCTCATTAAACTTCATTAGTAAGTGAATTTTTATATAATTATATCATTATTATCAACTAATAATTTTTCCAATTTTTTCATGTTTAAAGTGGTTGCTTAAAAGTTAGTTGCTTATCCTTTACAGGACGTGGCAATCAACCCCAGCTTTTATTGGCTGTTTGTGATTTTTCTAGGCAATTTTTTCATTCAGTAGTTTGCCATTGCTTTCTAAACGGTACGGCGCTTATACCATTGTTAAAAATCTACATAAAGCAATCTGCTACCACACCGCCTGCAGCAGGTTTCGAACCTGGTATATCTGGATTATGAAACTGTGTTCATATCCATTAGGCCACAGACGCCGACGGTTGCATAAGGAGAGGCTTAAATATTCATATCTGAAGACATACCTTGTATATGCAGTCATTTAGGCGCTATTAAAATGATATGATTATGAATATGATAGTTATAGAGTTGTAAAGAACAAATTTTATATCATTTGCTCTGCCAATTTGTAATTCAAGGATAATGAACTTGTGGTGTATATAATTCCGTACTTAAACTCATATTTAATATAACTATGCTTTTAAAAATGTGCTTTCTCTTTTTCTTTATAAGAAAAGATAACTCTTTAACTGCATTGCTTTTTTAAAAGTATGGTGGAATATATGTATATATATGTGTGCGTGCGTGCACGTGTGTGTGTGCGTGCGCGCACGATAAACAGAAAGAGGGCGTTAAAAGGGTGGGGGGGCGTTTTAAAATATTAGTTGTCAAAAGGGGGCGTTGCTACTTTCAGGGTTGAGAAACACTGCTGTAGAGCATAGTCCCTCAGCTGCAGTACTGTTTAAAAAGTGCAAACACATTTATTTTGTAACTTCCACTTCACTGCTGTAGTGTTCTTTTCCCAAAAACTGTTTCTTCACATTTATGTCATGAATTTGAAAATTCATTTGCACATTTGAATCAATAAATAATGGCTAAAAACATGTTCATGAAATTCTAGTGCTGGGGAAGCTTTTTGAAAACATTAATGATACAGATCCCAGTAGAGAAGAAGCTAATCTAATGTTCTGTTACTGCTGCAGTCAGAAAAGCTGTTGGTTCTTATAGCAAAATTTAATGATTTAAAAAAAAAAAAAAGGCTGAATGCATTTTTTGGAAGATCCAAGTTTTGTGTCCTAGTCCTTCAGTTACATGACCACTTTCATTATGTGCTTCCAAACAAAGCCTACTAATGTTATTGATGACTTTGAATCTGAGCCAACGATGAAGTCTGTGAAAGGGCCTCATCTTAGAACTGGCCTTATTAAGTAACTGCTGTATGCAAACATTGAGAAAACCTGTTGATAGCATTGCCAGGTAGTCCTTGTTCTGGAATCCTCAAGGTAAGAGAGATAGAGGAAGATGTAAGAACATAACATGAAGAAGACCTTTAGCAGATGGCGAGACTTGGCACAAGTTTCTTGAAAGCATATTCTCCATGGGGGAGGTGAAAGGTGATGAATCAAAGTATATAGCTGTAGTCATAAACAGTTTATTTACATTCATACAATGGTTTATTCATTTTTATTAAACACGGTCTTGCTGTATTCCCTGTTCTGTCTCTTGTGTGGCTTACTGATTATTTTCTAATGACTGCTGTTCCGGCATTCATTCTGAAGTCTTTCTTCCAGAAAATATGTAGCATGACTCTACAGAATCAGTTATGTATCTGTGAGTGGAAACCAAGAAAATCATGAAAAATAATGAAGTTGATTGACAATTAATAGCTTGTTGTGACAAAAAAGTCAGTTTCTTTATCATCATCTAGCCCACAAGCTATAAAGATATTTTTTAAAATACAGTTGGAGATATAAGTGATGCCACTTATGTAAGATAAGCGACATTGGTCTGTAAATTTTATGTGAACTTGAAAGTCATAAATAACACTTCTTTGTAAATATGCATTTCACCAAATAACAGCAGACTAGAAGGACGTATTTCTCGTCAAGTTTCCAAAGAAGAGAGACTTTGCAGAGTGCAAATTACAGGTGCTAATTCTCTTCTTCTGTGGTCCATGGCTGCTGACTGACAAAGCAGTCAGTGGTCATCATGCTTGGTGGCATCATGTAGGGCAGCAACAAACTGTCTCCACTTAGCTTGGTCAACAGCCATCCTTCCTCTGGTGCCCCAGCTCTGGTTCATGGTTAGCATCTCTGCCTCCACAGTGTTCTGCCTGATGGCTTTTGGCTGTCCTTGCTTTCGATTTCCTTCTGGAGTCCATAGCATGGTAGTTCTGGTAATGGTCTCTTCTGAGGATGTGGCCAATCCAGTTCCAGTGTCTACCGGCTATTATAGTGCGCATGTTTTCTTGGTAGCTCCAGGTTAGCAGTTGTTTATTGATGTTCTGCCACAAAATTTGAAGAATTGTCCTTAGGCAGGTTGTGTGGAAAGAGGACAATTTGGACATATTCTTTTCTGTTACTCTCCAGCATTCTGCACAGTACAGAAGTACAGAACTTACGCAGCTCTCATAGATTTTTAATTTAGTGTTTGTGCTGTACTGGGAGGATTTCCAGATGTTTAGGTTGGCGAAGGCAATTCTGGCTTTATTCATTCGGCTACTGATGTCTTTACTTGTTCCACCATCTGGTGTTACTTTGCTTGTTCCACCACCTGGTGTTACTTTGCTTCCTAAGTATGTCAATATGTTTGTATTTTCCAGCTCTTCGTCCCTTATTTTTATGGGTAGCGGCCATTTTCGCTCCGACATGTGACACTATCAGGGAGTATTTGTCTCTTATTCCTATAGTTTCATGTTTTCCACTTAATTCTCACTTTCTTTCCCTTCTGTCTTTTGTTTGTCTGTCCCTGACGAAGGCCTTGTGGCCGCAACGTAGGTTTCTTTGTCCTTTCTCTTAGTAAGACGTATTACTTTTTGTGTTGTTGTTTTGTTTTTTTCCATTTTACCCCCGTCTTACGGCAGTTCTCCTCATATACTCATATTTTTATGGGTGCAGGATTTCTTACATTTAGTGTCATCTTGAGATTAATGTGTAGTTCCACCTGTTGGCTATGTTTATTCAGTCTGTCTGTTTTTTTCTTGGATGTGTTGATGTGAGTGTTCAAATAGTGTAATGTCGTCTGTGTATTCTAGATCCTCCAGTGTAGAGAATGCTGTCCATCTTATTCCTCTAGGGGCATCTGTTATCTGGCGCATCACCCAGTCTATGACAGTTAAAAGCAGAGTGGTTGAAGAGGGGCATCCCCGCCGCACTCCTGTTTTCACATCAAAAGTTAGGTTGCTCTGCCCAACTTACTTACTTAATCGCTCCCCTTCTACCGTGAGGTGTAGAGGTTTGGAAGAGAGAGCGCCAGACTATCCTATCAGCTGTCTTCCTCCTGGCCTGATTCCATTCTAGTCCTCGGTCCTTCAAAGATTGTCTAATGTTGTCCTCCCAGCGGACTCTGGGTCGTCCTGGGGGTCTGGATCCCTGGCTCTTTGTTTCCCATGCTTGTCGTGGTAGCCGATCTTCTCCCATTCTGCAGACATGGCCAAACCATCTTAGTTGGGACTGTTCTTCTTGGTTCTGCAGGGGGTGGGATTTTAGGCCTTGACGTATCGTCTGGTTGCGGACCATGTCTCTTCTTGTTACTTCAACCACCTTCCTCAGATACCTCATTTCTGAGGTTTGGATCTGGCTTTTATGGGTTGTAGTCATTGCCCATGACTCGCATCCATATGTCAAGACTGGGACATAGGTGGAGCGGTATACAGCCATCTTCGTTTTCTTACCAACCTCTCTCTTGCTGAGGAATCCTCGATTTATGGCCTGAAAAAGTCTCCCAGCTGCTGCTTTTCGAGTGGCCAACTCTTCTTTAATGCCTCCCTTTCGGTCTATAATAGCTCCGAGATATTTAAAGTGGTCGACCTGCTCCAGGACCTGTTCTCCCAGCTTAATCTGATGTCTTCTTTCGTCTCGTGATATCACCATGGATTTTGTTTTAGAGCTACTTATGACCATCCCTCTCTTCTCCAGCTCTTCCTTCCAGACTTGCAGGTTGGATTGGAGATGTGCCTCTGATTTAGCAATCAGGGCAACATCATCAGCAAATGCCAGCTTTGAAATACATACCTGTCTCATCTTCCAGTACCCCACTGAATACTTTCTTGTTCTCTCCTTACATGACTTGATAACATCGTCCATGAGGAGTATGAAAAGATAAGGTGACAGAATATCACCTTGTCTTACACCAGTGGTGGTCCTGAACTCTTCTGACTTATGGTTTGCTGTCCTCACATAATTTCTGCAAGACTTGTAGAAGCTCTGTATAGCATGAATCAGAGGTGCTGGAATGTTCTTCCTTGCCAAACAGTCCCAAAGTTTGCTCCAGGGGACCCTGTCAAATGCCTGTTCCAGATCTATGAAACAAAGATGGATCTCACTCTTATACTCAAGGGCCTTTTCACTCAGCTGTCTGAGTGTGAAGCTCTGCCCAACACTGCATGTAAATTTAGCATACAGTCTTTTAATGATGGAGACCATGCACTTAGGTATTCCCTAAGCCCTCAGTATTATCCATAGGCTGTCCCTGTGCATGCTGTCAAATGCCTTTTCAAAGTCAACAAGATTTATATACAGTCTGCCTCTGCCATTCTGAACACTGCTCTGTTATGTTCCTGAGGGTGAATATATGATCTGTACATTTTCTGTTTCTTCGGAATCCTGCTTGTTCTTTCCTCAGTTTATATAGTGCTCTTGAAATTCTTTGAATAATTATTCCGCCTAATATTTTACTGGGAACTGATAGGAGAGTAATTCCTCTCCAGTTGTTGAAGTCAGTGAGATCACCTTTCTTTGGCAATTTAACAGTTATTCCTTTGTTCCACTCCACTGATGTTGTCTTTGTTTGCCAGATTTGTGCAAATAGTGGTTCTAATAGCTCTGCCGTTAATACGGGATCTGTTTTAAATAGCTCTGCATTTAGGTTGTCATGGCCTGGAGCTTTTCAACCCTTTGATAGCTGTGATGATTTCTTCCCTACATAGAATATCTGTATATATATATCTAGATAATTTTCAGCCTCTTGAATGTTCAGTTGTGACTCTGGGGGTGCTTTATTTAGTGTTTCTCTGAAGTGTTCTGCCCATCTTGCTTCTTGTCCCTGTTCTGTGGTGATGAGATTTCTGTTTTTGACTCTTAACTAATGTAATGTTGTTTAACTCTTTGACTCCGCATTTTTTTTCCACCCTGTGCCGTAATTTTAATTCATGATAGACTAAAAACAACGTTCAGAGCGCTGAGCGTTGTTCCGGAGTCAAAGAGTTAAGCCCCGTTTTCCACTGATCACTTTTATTACTTTGTTTATTCCACAGTGCTGCTTCTTCCACCTGACTTGCAAGGTTATCTATGAATTTCATTTTATCAGCTCGGTTTTGACATTTTATTTCCTTGCTCAGCTGGCTGTACTGTTCGCTATGTATTTCCTTCAGCCTAGGGGACTTCGCTTCTATTTTTTTTCTTTTGATTTCTTTTCTCATTCCAATGGTTTTCAACGTTTCTTGGTGTTACCCAATCTTGTATCTTCCTTTCCTGGAATCCCAAACACATTTTGCTGCTTTCTCTATAGAAATTGTACTGAATTTCTGGTCAATGTCTTGAACTGCTGTCTCTACCTTGCTCTTGGCAGTTTGATACGTTTCTTTATATCAGATACAAATGCTTTTCTCGTGAGAGGATCCTTCAGTTTACTATCTTTTCTATGTTATTTTTGGCTCAGTAGTCCTGATCTTCGTCTTTATTCTTGCTAGTACTAGGTGGTGATCACTTCCCACATCTGCACCTCTTACTTTCACATTGTGCAGAGAATGCCTCCATCTGCTGTTGATCATTATGTGGTCTATCTGGCTTCTGTCACGACCATTTGGTGACTCCCACGTTAATTTGTGGATTTCTCTGTGTGGAAAAAGTGTTCCACCAATGACAAGGTTGTTAATGTCACAAAAGCCTATTAATTTATCAGCATTTTCATTTGCTATTCCACTGCTGTGTCTTCCCATTACTCTTTCATTGTATGCATTGTGTGTTTCAACCTTAGCACTGAGATCTCCAATTACTGTGATAAGATCATACCTTGGTGTACATTCCATTTCTTTTTGTAATTGTTGGTAAAATGCATCCTTGTCCTCTTTGTCACTGTCATTTGTTGGTGCATAGTATTGTATTATGGTAATGTTAGTGAATCTCCCTCTGTCTCACTCTTACCAATCTGTTGTTGATTGACTTCCATTCCATTAATAATCTTTCTATGCCCTTCTTCAGGATAATAGCTACACCTTCACTGTGTTGGCCATCCTCTCTTCCTGAGTAAAGTACTGTTTCCTCTGTTGCTGTTTTTACTCTTCCTGCCACAGTCCATCAACTCACTTATTCCTAGCATGTGAAGTCTGTAGTGTTTAATTTACGTTATAACCTTGTTTAATGTTGTCAGTGCCAGGGAAAATATTCAGTAGGATTATCTTTGATAGATTTAAAGAGATAACTAATAGACAATTTCTGATTGACTTCTTAAGTTCACTCTTCTAATAAGGAAAACATTTGAAGACATGACATGCCGAGTTCTTTGTGAAGGTAGCTTATGGAACACTTGAAAGCAAAAAATGTGCAACACAATTAACAAGGATAAAGAAGGCATGAGCAAATGTCACAAGACAGGAGAGCTTGTCATGAGTTGACTTGTTCTACTTCATTTATTTTCCTCAATCCGATTACACTGGACAACAAATTTTGACTTTTTGTTTGTGTGTATCAGATTAAACTAAGTTACCTTTATGTTGTTTAGGCTGCTGAATATGAAAATGGCCGTTAAAACACCAGATTAGCTCTAGTTTTTTAAATATCTGTAAAACAAGTTTTACACATTTGCATATACATACCATATGATAATAATGCTCATAGCGGAAATGATTCACAGCTACACCTTTTTGCCTGTCGCTTGTAATGAGTTTCTGGAGTATCTCTCACAAGGGTCCAACAATAGTCTGCTAGCATTGCTGCATTCCATTTCCCTTGGTACCTTTTTTCGAGGGTAGTAATGTCCTGATGAATCGTTCCTCATGCTCGTCACTGACAGCACCGCAGTTAGCAGGGAAGAAATCCAGATGAGAGTGTAAAAAGTGTAATTTCAAAAACATGTTGCACCCTAGTCTCTCGTAGCTCATGAAGGTATAAAAATCCTGCCCCATTTCGATCCATGGCCTTTACAAAATTCTTCATTAGTCCAAGTTTTATGTGGAGAGGAGGGAGCAAGATCTTGTGGGATTCTACAAGTGGTTCGTTAAGTACATTCTTTTTCCCCGGTTCAAGTGATTGTTGTTGGGGCCAATCCTTTTTCTTGTAGTGGGAAGTCCTGGCATGGCTGTCCCACAGACAGAGGAAACAGCAAAACTTTGTGTAACCCTGCGGTAGCCCCATCAAGATGGCAATGACCTTCAGGTCACCACAAATCTGCCACTTATACTTGTCATAGTTGATGGTGTGTAACAGTTATTTCATGTTGTTGTACGTTTCTTTCATGTGGCCTGCATACCCGAGTGGAACAGATGGTAAAACGTTACCATTATGGAGCAGCACAGCTTTTAAGCTCAACTTGGACGAATCAATGAACAGCCTCCAATCGTCGTCTTTGTAGTTGATGTGTAGTGCTGCCATCAGACCCACTATATCAATGCAAGCAATGAGGTTATCTGTCATTTTGAAATATGGAAGCAGATCTTTTCGCCGAGCACGAAACACAGACACATGCACATTCTCTTCTAGAAGATTCCATTACTGCAGTCTGGACCCCAACAGCTCTGCTTTATTTTTTGGCAATTCCAGATCTCTCACTAGATCATTCAATTCACTCTGGGTAATTTTATGTGGCTGTGCAGACTCTTCAATAGGCACGAAATCAGGATCTCTTGATGTAGATGCTTTCATGGGTGACGGATGTCCACTGGCCTTATTATCTTCTTCATCATCCAGAGTATAAGATTCTGGTGGGTCCGGAACAGGAAGTCCTTCCCCGTGAGGCACTGGCTGCATAGCAGAGAGAATATTCGGATAGGTCACAGGCCGCTTTTTCGTCTTAGAAATACCATGTCCAATTGGAGGAGTCATGCAAAAGTAACAACCATTAAGATGGTTTATCGGTTCCCTCCACACCATTAGAACTGCAAAACGCATCGATCGCCCTTTTCAGTTCAACCAGCAGCACAGATTCGTTGCACAGGATTGACAACATATGTGTGGGGCCCAAAACTGGTCCTGGTCACCGATCTCACAACCAAAATAAAGGTTGTAAGCTTTCTTTATCATCGGTGTAATGGGTCGCCTTTGTGATAGCAAAGTTATTTGTCCGCAAATATAGCAAAAATAATCCGCACTGTTCACACATTCACGAGGCATCTTGAACGACACATCTGCACTCACAGAATCCACAACACAAATGATGACAAGGAGGAAATGTGGTTGCAATGACTGCTACAGATTGCGTCATCCAATTGACGTTCAAGGCTATCCGTCTCGTGGGGAATCACGCGCCAGGGCTATAGAAAAGAGAAGGACTGGGTCATTCACATCGGGAAGGTGAAGCCACGAGCCTACTCCCCTCTCCCCCCCTCTTGAAAACTAGAGCTAATTCACGATTTTTAAGTTCATATTCATGATCAGCATGTCCAAATTAGTTAAAAATAGCTTCTTTTGTCTCTGATACATTTTGGCTGTTGTCCAGTGTTATCTTTGACTTTGTGTAATCTATGTGCTTTTGTCTCTGTCCCATTCACCTCGCTCTCTCATACTTCCATAGGTCAACATTTCTTTTCCTCTTCCGCTCGTTTTCTTAAT
This sequence comes from Oreohelix idahoensis, assembly GCA_024509875.1. NCBI lineage: Eukaryota > Metazoa > Mollusca > Gastropoda > Stylommatophora > Oreohelicidae > Oreohelix > Oreohelix idahoensis. Next base: position 311,192 of record JAMPIV010018034.1, read on the forward strand.
GTTTATTTTTTTTATATTTTATTTTATGTGTTTGCTTAAATGGGATGATGTATATGAGAATAAGCAGATATACATTTATTTTTTTTTTAAACTGCTCAAAGACTTTTCCTGCTACAGAAGTGCGTAATAAAGTGTTATTATTATTATTTCATTTTCCACCAAGAATGTATGGATATAAGCGAGAATGTGTTTATGTAATTTTTGTATTGATGATTGATGACACATTCAGAAATGCAGATTAATTGTAGACGTTTTGACCGCATGAGTGAGTGTCGGTATACAGAATCTATATATTTTATTTATTTATTGTTTTGTTTATTTTATTTTATTTTTTTCTAGTTACTTATTTATTTATTTTTTATTTTTTTTTTATTTATTTATTTTTTTTTTTCAAATACTATCTTGTTTGTTTAAAAAAAAACATACTCATTTTTTTAATTATGATTGCATACTGTAAATGAATGCTGTTATGTTTACTTTATAATGTTACATGCCTTTAAATTAATGCTTAAAGTAACATGTGGGAGATATACGACTCGTAGTATGCAAGATAAATTAGAGTAGAAGGGCAGAATGTTAGACGGGCCTGCGCGCCCAATTCTCAACCCTTCTAAAATAAAGTTCGTTCGTTCGTTCCTGAATACCCATCTGGGATTTGTTATTGTTTAATTAGGGCTGTCTTGTGTGTGTCTTGCCATTTTTCTTCAGTTGGTGCTTATTGTCGCAATGTAAAAATTTCATCTCTCATTTATGTAGGGAGCTGCTTCCTCGTCTGCCAACTGATGGACTCTTCTCTGTGAATTCCCTGCTGCTTAAAGGTGGCACTGTCAACCATGATGGAGCTTTTTGGCAGTGGCAGGATGACAGGGGGCTGTGGCATATGTACACCCCAATAGATAACAAAATTGTTGAGGTAAAGTGCATTAAAAAGAAATTTGTGTTTGAGCTACAAAAAAAATGTATCACTGTTAATTCTGTTTTCAGGAGAAACAGAAGTGAGAATTTGATGAGTGGGCTATTGTCCTCAACAAGAGAATAGAGTGATCTCCCCTGAAGTCACAGGGAAATTAGAGAAAATCATCTATATTCTTTGTATTTTTTTAATCTCATTTAATTCCAGTTTTATACAATATTAGCAGATTTTGTACAGATCCATTTATTTTTAATGGATCATCTACCATTTCTGATTCCTTTTGACAAGAGAATAGAGTGATCTCCCCTGAAGTCACAGGGAAATTAGAGAAAATCCTCTATATTCTTTGTATTTTTTTTTTATCTCATTTAATTCCAGTTTTATACAATATTAGCAGATTTTGTACAGATCCATTTATTTTTAATGGATCATCTACCATTTCTGATTCCTTTTGTTTTAAAATACGCATGTGCTGCAGTTAATAACTGTTTTGCTTGTTTGAATATGCGTTTATACAGGGTGTCCTAAAAGTCCGTGTGGAAGTTTAACAGTAAATGACTTAAAATGCACAGACTAAATAGGATTTTCCAGTTGGCTCCGTGAGTTTCCGCCAAGCCACATATAAAAATCTAGGGGAGGTAATTTCAGGAAAACTACCCATTAAAAAAAAATGATGGGGGGGGGGGGGGGGGGGGGGGGGGGGGGGGGGGGGGGGGGGGGGGGGGGGGGGGGGGGGTGGGTGTGGGAGAGAATTGTATGCCATTGAAAGAAAGTTCTAAATAAGATTTTCTGTACTGGAGCATGACAAGTATTTCTATGTTTTAGGAGCTGCCTCCACAACAACAACAAAAAACAAGAGGCACAAAATGAAAAAAAAAAAAAGGGTTATAAACTGACAGTATTTTAAAACACCTTTGTGACCCAGCATCCAGGATTTGTTTCCCCAGCTCTGTATTGTTATTTCAATAACGGACTATACACAGATGCAGTCATTTCATTTTCTGTTCACTGAAAGGCAAGTATTTTCATAATGCATTGTTTTGACAGGCTGCTTACCAGGCAGGGGAAGAAGAGGTCAACCTGTCTACAATGGGGCGCTCATACTTAGTGGACTTCAATTCCATGCAGCAAATAAACGAAGACACAGGAACTGCTAGACCAGTGGTTAGGAAAGCCAACAGTCTTGGGGTTGGAGGACAAAACAGTGCGGCTGGAGATCCTGGTATGTTGATCTAAAACAATTTCTGTATTTTATTTGGGTGCAACACCCTGACTTATGATCTTTTCATAGTTTTTGACACTTTTGAGTGATTGCTGTATACTTTCTTCTTTATTGTTTTCTTTTTCTGAAGGAGCATGTTGCCATTAGTGCAGTTAGCACCCTTTACAGAAACCCTGCACTAGAGCACATCATGTACTTAGACAGTGGTGCTTTCTGTAGTTACCAGCCTCACTTAGCCACCTCTTATGTATGAGTGGAGCCGCGCTGGCGTAATGGTTACCACACTGCGCTGGCGATCGGGTGATCCAGGTTCAAGCCCGGGTGAGAACATTTGAATAAGTGTCGTCAACCGGGACATGGACTGGATTAATTCGAGCCCTGGCTAAGACATTTGAAGGAGTGTCGTTGACCAGGGACTGGCGGCTCCTGAGCCGACCCAGCTCTAATGGGTACCCTCCGAAGACGGCGAGTATCTGCCTGAATGGCGAGTGGCCACCTGTCAGTGTACAGGGAAAAAAGGGATACGTAAAAATCAGTCTCGGGTTAGATATACTAACCGGAGATTCTCGCCTCGAGTAATAGCGGACGTACTTTAAAATAAAAATGTAGGAGCAGTGATCCTAAACTTTTTTTGTCTCCTTAAAGTATCCTGATAGCTCCCTGAGTATCACGGGGGGTGATTGTCATATTCTTGTGGTATAATGAAATCTCAAATCATTATTATCATTTTTGTAATGTTCTATCTTCATCATTATCACCACCCTTCAGCTAGCTCCCCAAGAAGCAATAACCTTCAGTAAACTAGTGCCAAGTCCTCTGGTCCTAAACCATCAGTTCCAGCTTTTCCTCGTCATTTTCATTTCAGTCTTCAGCTCTCTACTCCATGTGTTTTTTGGTGTCCCTCTACCTCTGTTAACCTGGGGACACCAGAACAAGAACTGACTTTTAATGCTGTCAACAGGTTTCCTCAATGTGTATCCATCACCAGCATTTTCTTACCATCGCCTGGTCCACTGGCTTTTGCATAAATGTAGTCAGCACGCTCCTTAATTACCTTATTACATTCTTGTTCTGTTACAGTTGTACTATTCTTTGCTGCCCTTTCAGGACCCTAGTAACACAGCATTTTTGTTCCATTGTGAAATGTAAAGCTGCATCTGTTGCTCAGATCACCTGCATTATCATCCTGCCTATCTCATTCTTCATAGTCTACATTCTTCACTTTCCATTTATATCATTTGATTGACATCTGTATCTTCACACAGCCTCATCTGAGCGCACCTCCCCCTTTTTCCCCCCAAGCTCAAATTAAACCTCAGTTTCACTATTTCTGTTTGTGCTCTTGCTCTGTAGCATTTTGTTTTGAAAGATGAAGTTGCTATCCTCGCATACAACCCACCGTAGTTGCCTTTTTTAAAAAATATGCTTGGTAAGGCACAGTATTCTGTTCTGTGCTCCTCAGTATTAGGCCGCAGGATCTATGCAACATCTCCTTATTTATCTCAGTGTTATGTCATTTCTATCAAATATCCTTTATGGATTGTTTCCATGTTTTTTTTCCCTAACATTTAAGAGTTGATTTTTTTACTACTTGCTTATAAAATAACAAAGATATATGTGTTGCCATGTTTTGCTATACCATAATTTTACCACCATAACAATACATTTTTACCCTTCTTATGATTAATTATTTTATTCTTTCCATTAATAAAGCCATTTTTACTCACTTGATAGCTGGTCATGCATCTGATCCCAATGTTGAGAGGTGTGACTCAAGAGCTGAGATTCTAAAAGAAGACCAGGAACTGGCCACTAATTTTATTCAGACTTTGTTTGCTGTCCTGTATGAGGTGTACAGCTCATCTGTAAGTTGTCTTTGGGCAGAACTTTTTTTGTGTGACAATGTAACAAGTTTAAAGTCGGAGCAACAGAACTGTTTCAGATATGTGATCATATTCACTAAATTTAGTTGTATTTCAAGATAGGGCACTCTGCTTAATGCATTTAAAATTACTTTTTTATGTTTTAAACCTGTACCATTTTAAAATTTCATGACAGTGAAACTTCTTAAATCATTACATTGCAAATCTTTCTGCCCTTTTTTTTTTTCTCTTTTATTTAGCAGCCAGATTCAATGTACGTTTATCCTTTTTCTGTAAAATAATAATTTTTTTAGCAACTTGCTTGATCTGGTTGAGATGTATATTTATTATTCACTAACGTGTCCAGTAACATATTTCAAACGATACTATTTTATTATGGAAATACAGATCGCTAACCCAGAATGTGAAAACCAAAATATTCTGAAAATTGAAAGTTGTTTGGAGGACTTTTAGCTGATTGTCAAATATCTCATACATTTTCCACCGGAAGTTATAACATGAATGTGCTTCATCTGTAGTATTGTGTTTGTAAAGCTGTTTGTCCGGTCTATATAAATAGTCCAGGAATGAAAATATAACCTTGTTTTAATTCTCCAGAGTTGGTGAAAAACATACACAGCCAGATAATAACACTGATCACAGGATAGCAATAAGATATTATATTATTACATTCAAGCTATTAAGTTACATTCAGTTTTGAAATGGTTAAATTAATTAGCATTTGTTATTGTTATTGTTAATCAGAATCAACGTCATTGCACTCTGGACAAACAAATAGGTGCTCAGTCTCCCTTAGCAAATGTCTAAGGGTATGAATGCTAAATTTTCCTGTTGAGCACTGGTTGTAAACATTCCGGATGCATCCTCTCATACGTCCATCTCCGCGTAAGACCTGCAAAATCCAGCAATCTACGCCTTGATGATTTATCAGTTGCAGCGTCATTCTTTAATAGGCAATCATTAATTGCCCTCAGTATCGCTCCCTTATCCATATCCAATTCACTGTCTATGGGTGCTTTTGAAGGTTGTCTGTCAGCTCTTTCATTACTGTGTACCCCTGCATGACCAGGACAGTAGATCCACACCATTTCCTAAAGATTCGAGGCTTCTATGGAGGTTTTCCATTCATGCCATAGCCATCCACTTTGGACCTTTGAAGCATGGGTTTGTTAGTCTGATACATTAACTGCCCTTGTTAGTGAAGTTTCAGAGAGCCACCTTAATACTCCAGTAGCTGCCTCTACCACTGTTCTCATGCTGGAGGTCGTTATCATGTAAGCCCAGCTATGTTCAGCGACGATTCTGCTCTTTATTCTAGCAGAGAAGCCCCACCCTGATTTCTCACCATGGATTACAGACCCATCAGTGTACACAATGGCATCATCTTCCCCAGAATGATCATTTATCAGCTGATCAATTTCCTGCTCTGCCCTCCCATCTGCCCAAGTTCTGCACTCTCTACCAAGGCTGATAATGACTTGCTGGTAGGTCATCCAGCTCTCACATGACTTACTCCACTCTTCTCCCTTGAATAAATTTTCAACTGTGGTCAAGTGTCTAATAATTGCCTCTGCCTGGTACCATTCATGACATCTCCCTTTTTATTCTTGCTCCTTTGATGTCAGCTACGTTCCCATGCAGGGGTAGAATTAAAAAAAAAACTCAAATTGTAATACGTCTTACTAGGAGAAAGGACAAGAAAAAACCTACGTTGCGGCCACAAGGCCTTCGTCACAGACAGACAAACAAAAAACAGATGGGAAAGAAAGTGAGAATTAAGTTGAAAACATAAAACTCTAAAAATAAGAACTCTAATAATATATAAAATAAATAAATACTAGATGGAAATAAAGGATGATTGAAATAATAATTGAAATGGGACTATATAGAAAAGGACGCTTCAGACAAAAGAATGCTGGGTGTTCAACCCATGGGGTTTAAGACAACTCATAAGATGGATGAGGCGTTGTTCAAGGTGGAACCAACTGTTGGTGTCCGAGGAACAAGATCTGATAGCAGTTAACTGGATGTCAGGGGCACTGTGGTGGTCAGGGCGATTGAAGTGGATGGCTACAGGTGTGGATCCCAACCGAGAGATGTCGCAGAGGTGTTTGCAGAATCGGTCCCCAAATCGTGTGCGTGTTTGGCCGATTAAGTAATTTTGCAACGTTTGCATATAATGGCATAAATGATGTTACGTGACTTGCATGTAAAGCCATTGGTGATGGTGAACGTGGCTTTAGGCTTTAGGGTCAGCTTGGAGAAGAGGTAGGTGACGATTGTTGCAAGTGGTCTGTTGCAAGTAGTGGTTTGGTTAGCTCTGAACAATGTTCCATATAATGTCAATAAAGTAGTTATAAATTCTGGCCATTGTTTTATCTTCTTGATATTCTTGAGTGATCGTGTATCGTGCCTTCTATGTAAGATTACGCGAATGCAGGGGTGGAAGATTCTGAACAATAATTGAACCTTGGAATACGATTGATTTAATGTACACGTCAAAGATTCATGCATGTTGATCCCAAAGGTAAGTATTATGGACTGTAATTCATCCTTCCTTAATTTTCACTTCGTACTGACCTTTAATCATTTCAAATCTTCGTAATAGCAATGGACTGACCCATGTCCGTACTTGCATAAAATATATCTGTATGGCAATACCATGCCCAACATTGGAAGGAGAGTCAGACGCGTCTTAACAGCTTGACGGTCAATGTGAAAAGGGTAGCGTTTCTTAGTTACCGACTGTGTCCTAAACAACTCTATACACGTCATAATCGATCGTGTCTAAAGCGTTCAAAATTGAAACCTCTATCGCAATATATTAAATGCCTTAACCTTTTACAATTGCACGTCTGGTAACCTTTAGCAGACGGCGTTAATATCATATACCGTAACAATTCCCTGTACACCGGGGAAAAAAAAATCGATAGATTTTTTTTCAATATCTATCCGACTTAACAATTTTTCAAAAAAAATTTAACACAATTGTGACATATGGCCGACGATGTTCTGAGTAGAACTGTTGCGGTCGTGTCAACTAACTATTTGTCATAGTCATCTAACGTTATATATCAATATTATACATATTATTATATCAACTAAATAAATGTCCAATGTTAATAGTGAATGATAGAATTAAATTAAAGTAAGGTCTGTCGTATTAGTATGTCATATATGAATTAATTTGACTAATTAAAATTAAATTAATTAATTAAACTAAGAGTTAAATTATTAAGATTCTAATTTCACGCGATGTTATGAGAGAAGAAAAGACAAACTAAGTAAGAAGAAATAGAAAGAAATTCGAATATAAGTTTTAACTTAATTGTGTGTGTTAAGTGTTAGTGAATAATAACTAACTAACTTAACTAACTAAATACTGTATAGGTACATTAAAAAAAAAAATTATTAATCTAATACTTGTGTGAGATTTATTTTCTCTTTTCATAATTTCTTCTTTTTAGTATTTCGTTCTCTTTTTTTTTTTTTTTTTTCATTTAATTTTTTTCTCACCTTTCATTTTATTGATAATAATTCAATTAAGAAGTTAAGTTAACTAATTAATTAGTATAGGATATGATGATCCATCCGTAGTCTTGATCCTGATGAATTCTTTTAGGCAAAAGTGTTCAAATGTCCACGTCGGAAAGAAATGTCATTTATAACTGCATCGAAGAATTAAGAGTCCATAGGATAATAAGTTCGACTTGTCGTCAGATATTATTCCATGATTGTTCAATGATATTCGTATATCGTGTATGGATATTATACGAAGTTCGAATGTAAGTATATATACCTTGATTGTCTTGTCGTTCAATTCTGTGATGCATATAGTGTTTATAAAGTTTGAATTGAAGGCAAGGTTAGTTCCTTTATAGTTGATACTTCGTTCAATCCAATGTAGTTCTGATTGATGTAGTTTAAGAGTGTCAATGTTGATTATTCGTCGTCAATAGGATTACGTGACAACGCATCTGCCACACAATTTTCAGTGCCAGGTATGTGTTCAATGGAGAACTCGAATGGCTGTAGGATGATTGAATATCTGGCAAGTTTTTGGCTTTTGTGGTTGGATCGACGCAAGGATGCGACCGCACGTTGGTCCGTCTGTATGGTAAAGGGGGCACCGAGTAAGAATTTCTCCAGCTTCGTTATTGCCCAGATCACAGACAAAAGTTCCTTGTCGACTGTGGAATACTTTGTTTCAGCCGGCTTCAGCTTTCTTGATATATATAAGGTGGGGTGTAGAATGCCGTCATGGTTCTGGAGCAGGCATGCACCAATGCCGTAGTTACTAGCATCTGTTCGTAAGAAAAATCTTTTGGAAGCATCGGGAAGTCTTAAAATTGGTTCATGTGAGAACAAATTTATAATTTTGTTGAAAGTTTCATTGCATGTACCAGTCCATGTCACCTTCACCGGCATATCTTTTTTTAACAATGAAGACAATACAGCCGTGATGGATGACAAGTTTGGTATGAATCTACTGTAATATTGAACAAGTCCTAACAAACTCCTGACCTGTTTCTTCGTCTGAGGAACTGCTATGTTTAGAATTTTTGAGACTGTACTAGGTAACGTTCGGATATATCCCGATCCAATGATATGTCCCAAAAAGGTTATCTCATTACACGCGATTTGCACCTTTGTAGGTTTAGCAGTTAGATGATAATTCCTTAGAGTGTCAAAAACATATCTAAGTCCCGAAACATGTTCCTCAAACGACGAACTAAACAAGCATATGTCGTCAATATATGTAATAACGTCTGGTCTACCTGATAAAATTTGTCGCATCAGGCGAATGAAGGTAGCTGGCGCATTAACAAGCCCAAAAGGCATCACATTCCACTGGTATAGACCTTGTGGCGTGGAAAATGCGGTGTAGTACTTAGCCTTTTCGGTCAGTGGTATCTGCCAATAACCTTTAGTTAAGTCTATCTTACTAAATATAGTTGCGTTGGATAGACGTGGTAGTAAGTCGTCGATAAGTGGATGTGGTTCGCTGTCAACTATAGTCTTAGCATTTAATTTTCTATAATCAACACATAGTCTAATGTTATTGTCCTTCTTCCGGACAATCACTAATGGAGAAGAGAATGGCGAATTACTAGTCTCAATGATTCCCAGAGACAACATCTGTTCAAGTTCTTTAGTAGTTTTAGCAAGGAAATGTAAAGGAACAGAATAGGGATGTACACGAATAGGTGTATCGTCATTGAGAGTAATGTCATGACTGATAGCCGATGTGCGACCCGGAACGTCGGTCAACACATCTGGATAAGATTGTAATAGATTAGCAATCTGTAGACGCTGTTGCGGTGTAACCGTTGAAGAGATGGTTACATCCCGCCAAGATTCAGTAGGTTGAACTACTGGTACAGGTAACGGTAACTGTACCTCAGGAAAAGAAGATTCTTCTTCCTGGATGACAGATAAGTTAGTATAATGACAAGTGGATACTGTGTTGTCATCTAGTTCATGAAAAATTGACTGTAAGTGTTCAGGACGTGTATGAAATTGCTTGAGCATGTTAATATGAAATATCTTTTTGTGTCCCTTGATATCTAAGACGTAATCGACGTCGGAAATTTTATCAATGACTTTGTAAGGACCATTCCAAGATATCAATAATTTATTGTTATTGTGAGGAAGTAACACATAAGCCTCGTCGCCTGGGAATAATTGGCGTAATCGTCGAGACATATTTTGTAGAGATCGAGCCTTAGCTTTTGCAGCCTCAGAAGAAGCTGTTGCCAACTGGCAAGACTCAATAATGTTCTTCCGAAGATTAATCACGTACTCGTAAGATGACTGAGTGTCCTGAGTCATCTCGTCGTCAATTAATAAGTCTTTTATTAGTCCCATAGGACCTCTTGGGGGAGCACCAAAAACTAATTCAAAGGGAGAGAAGCCAGTTTGTTCATGCGGTACCTCCCGATAAGCAAATAGAACAGCTGGGAGTGCTCTGTCCCAGTCATGAGGGTGCTTAGCAGTAACCTTATGTAGTAGTTGTTTAAGTGTACGGTTAAGTCTTTCAACCGCACCATTACTCATCGGATGATAAATACTACTTAAATTCCTATCAATGTCCCAAGTTTTCATGACTTCCTTCATGGTGTCAGATATAAACTGTGACCCATGGTCTGATAAAAGTTTTCTAGGAAACCCTATTCTAGAAAAGATGAGATGTAGTGCATCAGCTACATCTGTGGTAGTGGTGGTCTTTAATGGGATAGCTTCCGGCCATCGTGTGCACAAATCAATGCACGTAAGGACGAATCTATGTCCTCTGGCCGATGGTAGCAATGGACCAATAATGTCTATTGCCATCTTGTCAAAAGGTCTCACTGAGATATCGCAAGCCTGAATAGGCGCCGTGTGAAAAGCTCCACGTGCTTTCACTTCTTGGCATGTAGTACAGGAACGTACATACTGCGAAATATCTCTTGACACCCCTGGCCAAAAGAATGAAGACAGTACTCGAGATCGTGTTCGAGTATATCCCATATGTCCAGCACAATGTGAGTCATGTGCATGTTGAAGAATGTACCGTCTAAAAGTATATGGGACCATAACTTGTTGTTTCATTTGTGATTTGTCATGAAAACATCTAATCAATATGCCATTTTTAATAACAAAACAATGTTTGTTATTATTACCTGAGGATAGATTGTCAACTTTATCAACCAACGTAAAAAATTTTTTTTTAAAGATTTATCCTCTTTTTGTTTGGTTGCAAATGTTTCCCTGTCAATAGGTGAATTGACTACAAATTCCTCTTGGTTGTCTGCATCCATTTTATTATCATCAACTTTCTCCATGAGTTGAGTCTGTGCTCTAGTCGTCACGGCGTTTCCAGTGCATAGGTTATGTTTCTCCCATTCTATAATCTCATCTGGAGTACAATCTTTACTGCCGTGTATACGACCAACCATCAAATCAGCTATAGGCTTTTTTAGCATACATACTTTTACGTTTCCTGTGAAGAAAGGAGTGTTGACATGAATAATAGCTGTGGGGTAAACTCTATTGTTCCACCAAACGTCATGCAACGAACATATTCCCCCGTTGCACAGCTGGGATGTACCAGCGACTGTCGTACACCAATCGTTGTGGATCCCGAATCCCTCAATACTGAGACGACGGTTCCATTAACTAATCCTCTGTTAAAAATTAGTAGGCCTGTTCCATCGTTGACTGCAAGACCTACCTGTGGTATAATATGTCCGCAGTTAAGCACTGTTTCTTTCGCCTTCTGAAAAATAAGATTGCATTGCTGGCAACTATTTGCCACATTATAATTAATAGCAAAACATGCAGCAGAAGACTGTGTTGTATTATTGTCAAGTGGAACCTGAGCTATAGGGGTAGTATTATTTGTAACTGCCGCCCCTGTATTATGGTTGTAATGAGATGATCCCCGAGAATGAGATCGATTCCGAGTATAATTGTTAGAATTATCTCGTCGTCCTCTATAGTAACTATTATCTCGATGTCTCGAGCCATGATTATTACCCTTCCAGTTACTATTATCATTGGGAGTATGTGATCGATTATAATGAGTGTTATGTTGACCATTGTGGTAGTTTGTTTGAGGTGAATAATTTCTATCTCGTGATCTACCTCTGTTGAACTCATTTTTATTGTTGAAATCATTATTATGTCCCTTCTGAAAGTTAACATTGTGATTTCTTTGGAACCTGCTTCTGTCTACACTGTGATGTCTTTGTTTGTTATTGTGATTGTAGGCCATATTAGACGCCACAGGTAGAGGTTCTCTTAATGAGGAGTTAGAAATGGTTGCATTCGGGTGTGCCGAACAGTAGTTTAAAGAAATTTTTTCTAACTCATCCATAGTACCTGGTTTACGCTCCTGCAAATATGCAAAAAATGGCTGGCTAACCGAAGATAATACCTTATCTCGTAGTAGTAAATCAACTAATTTGTCGTATGATTTGTTGACTTCTGCCAGTTCAACCCATCTGTTAAATGTATTGCGTATATTCGCAATGAATCCTGCAAAATCCCTTGGAGATTCAGGTAAAATTCCCTTAAATTTCAACCTACAGTGTTCCTCGTCCAGGTGAAATCTTCGTAGAAGCAAGGACTTAATAGCACCGTAGTTATTAGCTATTGATGGGTCAGCATTTTGAGAAGCTGTCAGTGGTTCTCCAACCAAGAATTCATTTAACTTGAGTACCCATGACTCTTCAGGCAAATGGTTTGTTTTGCAAGTCTGTTCAAAACGTGCCAGGAACGATGAAAGGTCGTCGACGTTCAAGTTGAAAATGGGTAGTTTAAAGTTGTAGAAGTGTTTAGGCTGGCTGGATGATGATCCATTTTGTGCGTTATTATTCTGGTTTGCATCAGCATTTTGTGCTTGTAATCTTGCTGTCTCCAATTTAATACGCGCCAATTCCATTTCTTGTTGTAAAATAATTTCCTCTCGTTTCAATTTATTCTCTTCTTCCTGCCTGGAGATTGCTCTTTGCTCTTCTCTTTCACGTTGAGCAATCTCTCTCAACCTATTTTCCTTGGCAATTTGCTTCATCTCAAGTTCTGCTTCCTCTTTCTTTAATGCTGCCTTTTGTTCCTCTTCCTCTTTCTTTAATGCTGCCTTTTGTTCCTCTTCCTCTTTCTTTAATGCAGCCTTTTTCTCTTCTTCCTTTCTTTCATATTTTTCGAGTTCTGATTCAGCAAACTGACGAAGTTCTTGAGATTTATAACCATATTCACGACCAATCTTAACGAAATGGTCTATAGTAAGCATTTTGACTTTTATCTGTAAGTAATTATTGATAATTACTGATTAAATTAGTCAATAGTAGCTTCAGAGTAATTATTATACTTACTCAACTTAGGAATATTCAATATAGATAATCACAATAGTACTGAACTTAATGTCTAAGTTCAACTAATAGACAATATTTTGTAACAATATTGTATCTAAATAATACTATATCATAAATAGTTATGATATCTGTTAAATATAATGTAATTATATCACCCAATTAACCTCAATATCCAATAATGTTGGGTATAATTCCTAGTAATTATATTGTTCAATGTACTAAGTCACTCTCTTAGTACCAGAAAAGTATATTAAATAATATACAATGGGTCTATTACCTCAAAGGTAGCTATAAGATTATTTATTTTGTCAATATATATATTATATTATTATGCCCTAGGCATCTATGATAAATTGTAGTGCTACTTTCTTGGACTATCACTGCATAATTATGCAATGTCCCATATTACCCTTAAATTTCAGAAAAAATTAATTAAATTAGATTACAAGTGTATTATTGCATATAATAGCATATTATTAATGTAATATAAATATATATCATGAGGACAGACAAGCAATGATGCAACTAAAGGGTACAAACAATGTCAAGACGCAAACAAGACATTTTCACAATTAAAAATGAATTTATGAACTAAATAAAATAAGCGGAAATGTCACAGACCAAATGAAAGGTCATGGTCTGACCCGAGGTCAACTTAATATTCAAAGTACACAAAAATAAAAATGACTGCGAAAAATGATGACGTCACAGGACTCATAACGGACGAAAATTAACAATCATAAAATAAATGATAGTCAGAGGAGAATGGACGAAATAGTGACGAACATGGTACAGAACTGAATAAAATTATTAACTGAATACGAATAAAATACACCAATTATCTACGGGACAGTACAGCTAACGCAAATTGTCAAACGGTAGCAAATTTGGACAGACTGTCCAATGGCAACCTCAATGGGCTTCCAAAAGTGCGATCGTTTAAGTTCCCTAAGAACGACTGAAATCTAGGTGGTCAGCTGTTCGCGACATTCCCAGAGATTTCAGTTCCCTCTCCAACCGGCCCACGAATTAACAACAAATACATACGATGGAAAACAAATTTAACATATATACATGAAAATACATAGACATGCCTAATCAAAGCGAAATGGACTCAGTATTACGGTTTTGCAATGACGACAATTTAAACAGCTAGACTTATCTTTCCCGTTGCTTCGGTCAGTGCTATAGGTCGTCAACAGCTAGGCTAATGCCCTTGACTGCCTGCTCCTGTAGTCCATTTCTTGTGTCTGCTTCAAATGACTTATTTTTCCCTTGGTTAGGCTTAAAAGAACGACTTCAGTTTTTCTCCGATAGTTTCACCTACACGAATTTCAGTGACGTCGCGTTGTTAGGCATTAGACTGAGTACTGCGTCATAGGTCATAATTCAGCACATCATGTGATCGTAACTTGATCGTAAACATTTCATTCGAAAGTCATTCAGAAATTTTTTTGTCGATCCCCAGACACCGGACACCACTGTTGCAAGTGGAAGTGTTGCAAGTAGTGGTTTGGTTAGCTCTGAACAATGTTCCATATAATGTCAATAAAGTAGTTATAAATTCTGGCCATTGTTTTATCTTCTTGATATTCTTGAGTGATCGTGTATCGTGCCTTCTATGTAAGATTACGCGAATGCAGGGGTGGAAGATTCTGAACAATAATTGAACCTTGGAATACGATTGATGTGACAAGTCGGTTCCATTGAGTCCACAATTATTTAATACAGATTACACGTCAAGACGATTCATGCATGTTGATCACAAAGGTACATATTATAACTTGAAAATATATGGCATAGATATGTAGATATCCTATCAGTCCTTGTCCAATAATCAAATTACTGTATGCAGATTGTCATAGCTGTATGCACGCGCGGTTGGGGTTTCCAACGGCCGACAGTGAGTCTATGAGTCTGGCAAAAATCAAATACTATGGACTGTAATTCATCCTTCCTTAATTTTCACTTCGTACTGACCTTTAATCATTTCAAATCTTCGTAATAGCAATGGACTGACCCATGTCCGTACTTGCATAAAATATATCTGTATGGCAATACCATGCCCAACATTGGAAGGAGAGTCAGACGCGTCTTAACAGCTTGACGGTCAATGTGAAAAGGGTAGCGTTTCTTAGTTACCGACTGTGTCCTAAACAACGGGGGGGGGGGGGGGGGGGGGGGGGGGGGGGGGGGGGGGGGGGGATCACTATACACGTCATAATCGATCGTGTCTAAAGCGTTCAAAATTGAAACCTCTATCGCAATATATTAAATGCCTTAACCTTTTACAATTGCACGTCTGGTAACCTTTAGCAGACGGCGTTAATATCATATACCGTAACAACATCCAGTTTTGAATATGATTTCCAAAAAATTAGACAAATCTGATCATAAATTCTTTAATTAAAAAATTAATTAAAGTGTTAGGTAGAAAGGGGCAAGAACTGGGTATTTGAACAAGATTATGGTGGCATTACAAATTAACACTTAAAATCTTGAAAAATATGTGAAACCAACATATATTATATATATATTTGTTTGGAAGTTAATAAACTGTGTGTCTGGGGCATTTATAGCAGTAATGTTGTACAATGTAATTATCCAAGGTCAAAACTATTACAGAACTGGACATAAAAATGTTCATAAAATGAGATACTCACGAATGAAAAAACCTATTTAATTAAAATAAGACAATAAATTGACTTTTATTTAATAGATTATCCAAGTATGTTAACACTTTGACAAAATTTTAACATTCTGACTGCATATAAATTAATTAAAAATAATTAAAACTGGTATGTACAAAGGAGCAATAAGTGAAAATTTTAAAAACCAAACTAAGATTTGTAAAAAAAAAACTAAAGTTCACAATCATGTTGAATCAAGAAATAGAAGAAATAAAGATTGTTTTCGGACTTATGGTATTCAAATAGGCAGTTTCTGTCTTTCAGGAAGCAAAGAAAGGTGTTGCATGCACTACATTTTGTTTGTATTCTTTTTTGAATACCTAGAGTTGCTCAACAATGTTTACAACTTTTTCTTGTAGCAGCAAATTCTGGAATAATTGAGTGTGTGGTGCTGATTTTAGTTTTTTATGGCATTGTGTGAAGAAGGAATATTCTGATGCTTTTCAAGTCCACCCAGCTCCCTAATAAGTTCCTCCGTAAAATCTATTTGAAGGTAACGATTAGGTCTTTTTAGTTCTTCAACATCAGGATGATCCTTTCTTGAAAAATAATATAGCTATTAACCCTAGCAATATCAAGAAAATGGTAGAATAAGGTTTTCCAATATTTGTTTGTTTTTCTAAGAACATTATATTTATTAATTAACTGGTCACTTTTATCTACCCCACCCATATAAGTATTATATTGTTTCACTACATTAGGCTGCTTAACTTTTAACTCTCTAAATTCCCCTTTGACTTTTGTTGTTCTAGTAACTTCTGAATATCCATTAGCTGTCATTAAATTAGACATGATAAAAACTGTTTTATTATCTCTCCATTGCATTGTTAAAATCTCCCTCTCCCTAACCCAACGCACGTCACCGCGAGCTGATTTAAAAAAAAATGACTATTTCTTTTAAAGACTTTGGAAAACCCTTTCTATTTTTTATAATAGTTCCACATGCACAAACACCTTTTTTTAAAAGATCTTTTAAAAGCTGTACACTAGTGTAAAAATTATTTAAAAAATAGGTGATAACCTTGATTAATAAGAGACTTTATTAGTCTTGTTACGGGGTGTTTTATATTATTTATATAATGAGTCACCCATTGACTCAGGTCAAGTTCATATAGGGGTATGTAGTTTAGTCCCAGCACACAACCTTCTCCACCAACATAAATGATACTGCCAAAGGCCAGGTTGGACAATTGAACATATATTTTAATGTACGACACGATGCTCCTCAGGTATCATTAGTAAAGCCATCATACACATAGGCATAATATAGTAAGGCAGTCCTCAGTACGTTTCCATATCGTCTGTCGCTAAAACGCTGTCCTTGACTCACGTTCACAATAATAAGAATTCCTTTCATACAATAAACTAGACTCATTACATGGAGATGTATGGATGAGCTAGTGGTCGAACATTGTAGGAATCGAGAGTGAAGTATAATAATTCTCAGGAGCTTGGAACACACACGTCCACCTGCCTTGAAGAACACACAGAAAAGAGGCTTTGACAGATCGCCAACATTCACAGACCGCAACTCTAGGCATCTGCTACTCGACCCAAAAGCCATGATGTACTTCCTGTAACCAAGGTTCACCGGTCATAAACAAATATGACTACTTGTCGAACCGTTTTGATATCGACAGACATGTTATGAATTTTAATCATAACAAGTCTCATTACTACATCATAAGCCAAACCAATTGGGGAAGCTTGGGTACCCTTACCAAGGTAAACTTCAAAATCATATGTGTATCCTGTTTTAGCCTCAGCAAGGATCCATAATTTCGTTCCCCATTTAGTTGGCTTATCTCTAATATACTGCCTAAATGGATACCTGCCTTTATTTCGAACCATCCGTTCATCAATGGAAAGATGTTGTCCAGGCTGATAAAGCTTCTGGCAATTCCGATGTATGTAATCAAACAGAAAGCGTACTTTACTTAGCTTATCAGTAGAATTTTCAGTCTCAAAGTTTGAAACTTTCAGAAAGTACATTATCTGTAAAAATCGCTTTTTTGTCATGAAAGACCTAGCCCACAATCCGTAGTACAAAGAAGATGTTGACCAATATTCCTGCACACTTGGTGTTTGTACAATACCCATATACATAAGAAGTCCCGGAAACTTATAAAATTCTTCAGCCGTTACATCCATCCATCCACTGTAAACTGATGGCCTTGATGGACAATACATCGAAGCATATTTGTTTGTATACAAACATAAATAATATACAAGATCAACAGTAAAAAACAACTTGAAAAAATCTACAGGCCTTAAAAACTCTCGGACATCATCTCTCATTAGCATTTCCTCCTTCAGATGAACCCCAGGCTTTCAACAGGGCAAAAACTTTGGAATTGACACAGGGGCTCCACCATCAAAATCATTATGGCCTCCGGGTCTGTAAAGAAAGAATTTAACACACATTTAGTTAAAGTTTGAGAAAGTAAGTGCAATATTTTGTAAAAGCACACATTATGTATTATAATTTATTCTTTATAATTAAAATAATGATAATTATAAAGTAGAAACTTTATAAATTTTTAAACATTATTCTTTCAAACAAATAACTACTATCACCACTTTCCGGGCTGTTTTATTATATTATTTTACTCTGTATCTGTTTGTTTTGCAAATATATATTTCCTTAGCAACCATTGCTATAGACAGGTAAGCTTTAGAAACATGAAGAAAATACTTTTGTTCATTCATTCATAACCCTCCACTCCCAAAGGAGCATAGGCCTTCAACAAACACATGCCAAGTCCTCCTGTCACGTGCCATCATCTCAAGTTCTTTCCACGTTCTCATCATTTTCACCTCTGTTTCCAGCTCTCTTCTCCATGTGCTTCTTGGTCTACCTCTGCCTCTCTTGCCCTGGGGGTTCCAGAACAAGGACTGCCTTGTAATGCTATCAACAGGTTTCCTCAGTGTGTATCCTATCCATCGCCATCATCGTCTTCTCCTCTCTTGTTCTACTGGCACTTGTCTAGTTCTTGTCCTCAGTTCCACGCTGGTAACCTGGTCATACCATATTAATCCCTCTATTCTACGCAAGCACCCATTTATGAAAGTCTGTAGCCTTTTGGTTGTTGTCTTTGTTGTTTTCCATGTCTCAGAGCCATACAATAGGACTGACTTCACATTTGAGTTGAAGATTCTTATTTCGTGTTGGATCCGATTTCTCTTGATCTCCATATATTTCCCAATGCAATGAAAGCTCCTCTTGCTTTTTGTATTCTTAGTTTAATATCACTGTCTGTCCCTCCAACTTTGTCTATATTGCTGCCAAGATATGTGTACGATTCTACATCTTGTATTGGTGTTTCTTCAAGTTCAACCCTGTTATCATTACCTGCATTTATTCTCATTATCTTTGTCTTTTCCCTGTGTATTTTCAGACCCAATTGCTGTGACCTCTCATCGAGTGTTTTCAATTTGTCCTGCATCTGATTACGGTTATGGGACAGAACAGCCAAGTCATCAGCAAAATCCAGATCATCTTAGTCAGAGTCCACTGGATTCAATTTCTGTTGTGTGTTGTCGATGATCTCATAACCCAGTCTATTGCTAGTAAGAAAAGAAATGGAGGCATCCCCGTCGCACTCCTGTTCTTATCCCAAACGGTTCTGTAAGCTGTCCTTCATGAAGAACTCTTTAAGTGGTAATTTTTTTAAAATTAGGTCATTACGATATCACATTCCTGTACAATTCTTGGCGTTATCGCATAGTCGCTAGTTCTCGGAACTTACCTTGCCATGCCGGTTTCGAAAATTGGGTCATCGGGGACATTATCATTAATATCCATGTCTGAATCCAATGTTTCAGGCTCCCAAACATCATCCTCTGCAGAATCACTGCTGCATTCATAATTTAAATCATCGCTGGAACTCACGTTTTAATTTTTTTTGCAGTGGCAAAGAAATCGAACTTAAGCCAACTTTCAAAATGGCTTCGAGTGTTTTCGGCGTTCACTCGAGATTTCAACATTAATTATTTTCTCATATAACTTGTTTTAAAGAAAAGTTTTATGTTTTAAATAAATTTTATTATAAAATAACGATATTAATTTGAAAAAAATGTTTTTAAGGTACTTTCTGCAACTTAAAAATTAGTAGGTGTAGACATCCGATTTCTAATGGTTGAATTGAAGAGAGTTAAGGGGATGCCTTATATCTTTGGCCACTCGCATATAAGCTTTTGCCTGGGCCATCACATCTCTGGATCTGATTGACAGCAATCCAAGCATGTGACGCAGTATCACAATGGGGTATCTCACGTACAGCCCAAGAATATACACATCCCTTCATTTTGAATGTGTTCCAATTGTTCACATTGTGTTACTGACAGCGTGAGTATTCCCAGCCCAAACTCGTATTCCCAGCCCAAACTCGGTTACCGACATGACTAGCTGATGATACAGGAGAAATAGTAATATCTGCTCGACGTGCTTTGCGACCATTGTTTTTAGGGCTGCCAGAACTCTCCTGCATTTCTGTATGATGTGATCAACATGGTGCTTACGCAATCGCCCGCGATCAAATGTTACTCCAAGGTACTTCAGCTTTGCATTGACTTTCAATTTTCAGCCCATTGAGAGTAATATTGGGAAGGTCTGCTTTCACTATGGACTTGTTCAAGGAGAACCACATCATGCAGGCCTTGTTGGGATTGACTTTAGAGCCACTTTCCTTTCACCATTTAAACACCTCATGTAGTGTCCCGTGTATGCTATTGACCATTTGCTGTCGGTCAGAGCCAGTCCTGTAAACGGTTATTAGCATTTGAAGATATGCAATAACAAAAAAAACAGGGTAGCTCAGTTAAGAGTTAAGGTTAAAATATTGGAGAGTTTAGATGTACAGTTAGTGGCTGCACCTCAGAACATGTTAAGAATTAATGTTAAGTGTAAGAAGTATAGTCAGTGGCTGCACATCACAACAACAGTTTATATTCTTTAGAGCATTGATCTTTCCTCAATGTTATATATGAATAAAAATAAATGTTGCCATTAGAATAACAGCTTTTAAAAGGAAAACATTAAGGAATGAAGAAATTTGTGCCAGAAAATTGCTAAAACATTTCCAGAAAGTTTGTAAACTTAGTAAAATTACTCAGTAGCACCAGCCACTTGAAAACAAGCCATTGTAATTGAAGAATAAGAAGAAGGGATTTTTGGCACAAGAGCTGGAAAATAGGACATAAGAAAGTAGTTCAGCATCAGTATTTTGGGTATGTAAATGATAGCAGTAGAGCAGATCTGATTATTCTTTTGCTTTAGTGTAATAATATGCTTTTTAGATCATTAATGTGTATTTGCACATACTATTAAAAATATGGTTTGTGAAGACTGTAAAGCTTTGATATTTCACAAATGTGGAAGATGTTTGGAAAAATTGTGGACCTATGCTTGCTTACTTACTTACTTAGTCGTTCCCCTTCTACCGTGAGGTGTAGAGGTTTGGAAGAGAGAGCGCCAGACTATTCTATCGGCTGTCTTCCTCCTGGCCTGGTTCCATTCTAGTCCTCGGTCCTTCAAAGATTGTCTAATGTTGTCCTCCCAGCGGACTCTGGGTCATCCTCTGGGTCTGGATCCTTGGCTCTTTGTTTCCCATGCTTGTCGTGGTAGCCGATCTTCTCCCATTCTGCAGACATGGCCAAACCATCTTAGTTGGGACTGTTCTACTTGGGTCTGTAGGGGGTGGCATTTTAGGCCTTGACGTATCGTCTGGTTGCGTACCATGTCTCTTCTTGTTACTTCAACCACCTTCCTCAGATACCTCATTTCTGAGGTTTGGATCTGGCTTTTATGGGTTGTAGTCATTGCCCATGACTCGCATCCATATGTCAAGACTGGGACATAGATGGAGCGGTATACAGCCATCTTTGTTTTCTTACCAACCTCTCTCTTGCTGAGGAATCCTCGATTTATGGCCTGAAAAAGTCTCCCAGCTGCTGCTTTTCGAGTGGCCAACTCTTCTTTGATGCCTCCCTTTCGGTCTATAATAGCTCCGAGGTATTTAAAGTGGTCGACCTGCTCCAGGACCTGTTCTCCCAGCTTAATCTGATGTCTTCTTTCTTCTCGTGATATCACCATGGATTTTGTTTTAGAGCTGCTTATGACCATCCCTCTCTTCTCCAGCTCTTCCTTCCAGACTTGCAGGTTGGATTGGAGATGTGCCTCTGATTTAGCAATCAGGGCAACATCATCAGCAAATGCCAGCTCTGAAATATAGACCTGTCTCATCTTCCAGTACCCCACTGAATACTTTCTTGTTCTCTCCTTACATGCCTTGATGACATCGTCCATAAGGAGTATGAAGAGGTAAGGTGATAGGATATCACCTTGTCTTACACCAGTGGTGGTCCTGAACTCTTCTGACTTATGGTTTGCTGTCCTCACATAATTTCTGCAAGACTTGTAGAAGCTCTGTATAGCATGACTCAGAGGTGCTGGAATATTCTTCCTTGCCAAACAGTCCCAAAGTTTGCTCCAAGGGACCCTGTCAAACGCCTTTTCCAGATCTATGAAACAAAGATGGATCTCACTCTTATACTCAAGGGCCTTTTCACTCAGCTGTCTGAGTGTGAAGATTAGGTCTTGAGTACTTCGGTTTGCTCGGAATCCGCACTGGACCTCATCCAGTTGTGGCTCAGCTAGGCATCGGAGTCTCTGCTCTAGGATTCTAGAGTAGATTTTTCCAGGGACACTGAGAAGGGATATGCCTCTATGGTTTCCACACTGTCGATTGTCACCCTTTTTGAAAATTGGTGTTATGATGGCGATCTCCCAATCCTTTGGTATGGTCTTGTTGCACCATGCTGCCTGTAGGACCCTTAAGAGTAACAGGTCGCCTGATGCTCCCATGTACTTAACCATTTCTGGTGTTATACCATCATGCCCTGCTGCTTTGCCCATCTTGATTTTCTCCAGTGCTGCCTTCAGTTCTTCCATCTTTATGTCATCTTCATCACCATTGGTTTCCTCTTCTGTGCTAGTGGTTATCATTTCTGATGTTTGACCTTGCTCACCATCAAGGAGTTCTGAGAAATATTCTTTCCATCTTTCCATTACTTCCTTCGGGGCAGTAAGCAATTTGCCTTGCTTGTCCTTTATAAATTTTAGAGGGCATTGTTTTTCCTTCCTCATGTTCTTTAGGGTCTTATAGAACAATTTCTGGTTTTCTTGTGCATCTTTTTCTAGCTTTTCTCCAAATTCTTCCCAGGACTTCTGTTTTGCTGCTAGCACTTTGTTCTTTACTTCTGTTCTGAGTGTCACATATTCTCTATATTTTTCCATTTGTCCTGTTGTGTTTTTAGCTCCTAAGTATTGTTTCCATGCCATTTTCTTCTCTCTTATTTTCTCTTTGACTTCCTCTGTCCACCAAGGTGTCCTCTTTCTCTGGTTCCCAAGTCGGACTTCACCACATGCTTCTGCAGCAGCTGTCTTTATGATATCCTTGAATTTAATCCAGAGGGTTTCCAAGTCATCAGGTTGTTCTTCTGTGTTGCTCACCGCTGCAGCAATAAGCCCCTGATATCTGGTCTTAATTTCTGGCTCTCTCAGCTTGTAGGTCCTAATGCTCATTTCTCCTGCTCGTTTACTTGGTTTCTTGCGTGATGTTGAGCAGTTCCTAGGCTGAGCAACTCTTTCAGTTGTTCGTTTGATTGTTAGCAGGTAGTGATCACTTCCAATCTCTGGCCCCCTCCAGACTCTTGCATCTCGGACATATTTGAATGAGCTTCTCCGAACAATGGCATAGTCGACCACTTCTCATTCTTTGTTGGTTCACATCTAGTGTATGCATGTATGCACTTATGGGGGAACTTTGTGTTTGTAATGATCAGATTCTGCTCACTGCAGAATCTAAGGAGTCGCTTTCCATTGTCATTGAGAGTATCTTCTCCATATCTTCCGATAACTCCACCCCATCTAGCATGGTCATTTCCAACTCTGGCATTAAAATCTCCGAGCATGATAACTTCATCTAGGCAGTCATCCACTGTCCTTTGAAGCAGCTCGAAGAATTCCTCCTTGACCTCTGCTCTCTCATCCTCATTTGGCCCATACACTATGACCAGGTTGACTATGGTTTCTCCTTCTTTTAGTTTCACAACCATAATGCGCTTTGAGACAAATTCTCTCTTGTGTTACTCGTAATCATGGTTTAAAGCAAACAGGTGATTGGCCTGTTGTGCCTTTGCATGGTGGAGGGGCTGCCTCCTTACGGCCTCCATGCAGGCCGCCCTCCTCCTTTTTCATCCTATGCGATTTTTATTATCTCAGGCATTACAGTTAAGGACTGAGCTGAAAAAAAAAATCCACTGAATTAGTTGTACACCTGTCCTGTTGCCCTTGCTCCCTCCAACCACAGCTTTTTAATATGGATGGTCTTGTCCCACCTGCCCACATTGATTGGCAGTTTCTTGGCTAATGGGTACACCAGTGTACGAAAAATAGAGGGAGACAAAAAGAGCACGAAGAAGAACTAGAGACAATCATGAAATGGATGAAGATATGGACTGACCTTGAACAGATAGCATGGGACAGGGGGCTTGGCATTTTTTCTTGAAGATGTGCTCCACAGGGAGCTGAAAGGAATTGTTGATGGTGATGAGTGATCATAGGAAGTTCTATACAAAGCATTCACAGGTTGTAATCTGGTCATCAGATGTAGTCTTCCCGTGAGACAGATATTTTGTCTGTTATCTTTTTGATGCTGTTGGAGGGGATGGCAGGTCCAGTTGGGACATGATTTCCAAGTGTCATCCTCCTGTTGTTGTTTTTCTTTCCTACACTTGGAATTGAACTCACTCCATGTCCACAATTACTAAAACTGACACTTCATTCCTGATTTTATCCATTTTGCCAACATGAGTTGGTTATGAAAGTAAAGATTTTGTGTACGTGGCCTTATCGTTCTGAATTCCATTTCCTGTTGTGGTTGTTTCACTGCCAGCATGAGGCTTCTTCAGCAGTTTCACCAAGATATCGAGATCATAAATTTTGATCAGTGATTGGAGGAGTCTCTTTGGAAAAGGCTAAAGGACTGAAAAATGCCTGGTAGTGAAACAACTTTTGATAATCAGATTCTTCCTTTTATAGTCTTGTGTAGCCAGAGTTTCCTGTTGTAATTTGCAGTTTATAAATGTAACACTTTTATGTTGCAGCCACATTGCCTGCATGCTGGGGTCTCCTGACCTGAAGGTTGTGGTTGGGGCCATTCAGATGGCCAACATTCTTATGCAGAAGTTAGCAGATGTCTACAGTGCTTATTTCAGGAGAGAGGGTAAGTATGTTATAAATATGCTCAAACAGTAGATGATAGGAAACTCTATACAGAGCGATACAACAGGGGGCAATCTGTTCATCAGAAGTGGTCCCCCCATCGATCAAGGGTTTCGGCCCTGTATACTCCTTTACACTGTAAGGGGGGCGGGCCCACCTGGGTCATGACTCCCAAGTGTCTCCGCCTCCTGTTGTCTTATGTAGAAAATGAACCCACTCCACCTTGGTTGCAGCTTTAAAATCCACAATTCTGCCAGCCAGAGGCAATTGTGAAAGTAACCCTTATGTTGAAAACAAATTATTGTGCCACAGCACACCAGGACTAGGGACAGACACTGACCCACCTGCGCAAAGCCAACGAGGCTTGAAGCCACTGCACGCTAGCAACTGAAATCTACTTGCGCCAACACCTCATATAATATACGCTGCGTGTTGCCTGTGGGCCTGCTGCACTGCTTTTTGCAACCTCTTATCATTCTCAGCTCCTCATATCTCCTGAACTACCATGTCTCTACGCTTCCTGCTTGATGCCTTGGACCACCAGCGGATGTCTCCATGACTAAATCCCCGCGTATTCGTTTGTGTGTATCCGATTACCTCCCTCAGTTTGAGCGACTCTTGAGAAGCATCAACAGCTTCTTCCACTCTCCACTTCCTTCCCGTTGTCAGTGTGGGCTGAATGGACTTAACCACGTCATCTGCTGACTTGCGTAGCATCATTGCAAGCCTGAAAATCTGACAGAGAACCCTGCGAAATACAGCTTCAGCATTGCTGCAATCTCTTGTGGAACATGATGCATTTCTAGGGCCTGCCACAACATCTGGTGTGGAACGGATCCATAAGCATTTGCTAGATCCAACCAGATTACATTAGGTTTGTTCTGTCAGACTTTGCCTTTTGAATTGCTTCCCAGATCATTGTGGCATGCTCTAGACATCCTGGTGTACCTGGGATACCTCCTTTCTGAATAGTAGTGTCAATGTACCCATTTGCCAGGAGATATGTAGTGAGCCTTTTCGCCATCACTGAGAAGAATATCTTCCCTTCCACATTAAGTAGTGAGATTGGCCTGAACTGACTGATGTCTGTGGAATTTTGTTCCTTCGGGATGTAGACTCCATTTGCCTTTCTCCATTCCTTGCTTACAATCTGGGTTTTCCACGCATTCTTCAGTAAACGGAGCAGTCATTTGAGCACCTCAGGGCATCTCTTATACAAAGCATATGGAACACCATTAGGACCTGGAGCTGACTTGCACCGAGCTTTCTGGACAATGCTTTCTACCTCTTGCATCGTTGGGGGCTTGGTGTTAAATTCAGCTCCTGGCTTACTCGGCTATTTAAGGCCTGCCATGCAGCTGAGCGGCTCATCTTTTCGACAATCTGAATAGATCATTCTAAGGTGTTCTTCCTGGTCTTCTTTCCTGATGTTTAGCGTTCCCGACCGTGGCTACTCAAACAGTTCTTTGGCAAACTTGAATCTTTCTCTATCCCTTCGAGTCTTCCTTCTCTTCCTGCACAACCTTTCTGCTCTACAAAGGGCATTATGTTGGCCTTTCAGGTGCTCCCAAACCTGTCGTAACCCTTCTTTCTCTGTGGCAACTGCGTTCTTGAACAGTTTTCGGGCATTCTTCTTCTGTTTCCTGATTTCTTCTATTTTAATTTGTCTTCTACTTTTTCGTGGTGGGTTACTTTCCCTTGCCTCCCTGACTCCAAACACTTTGCGACAGTGAAGATATATTATGTCGCCGAAGATTTCCAGCTTCTTCTCCAAAGTTATCTGCTTCAGGTTGTTATCCAACTCTTTTGCCAAGGCTTAGTCCAGCTGTTCCCAAAGCCCTTTTGCACTGGCAGGTGTAAACTTGATTGCATCTCTCTTCCCGTCCAAGAAGTGTGTGAGATCATCATCAGGCAGATCAACTTGAATGTACTCAGCACTGTGGATTGACTCCTGGCTGCATTCTTCTAACGTCTTACCCGTCGAGACAGAGCGCTGTTGATCTCCCCCTGATGAACTCCCACACCCCTTTTTCGTTCTGTGGATTTTCATTCCTCTCTGAGTAGAGAATTTCCTACCACAGGCACATGGAAATTCCAGCCGTGTTGTTCAGAGCTCGAAGTCTGTGTAACGGGTCTGGTCGATTCCAATGAGGCGCCTGTGGATTCATCATTCTCCCCCCCTTTCGGTGAATCCTGGGGGCGTCTATCATTTTTGGGTCCTGTAGCAATTGTATACAGCTTACGGGGTGCCAACCCGGTCAGCCAGTTTCTAGTCTTTCCCAGTGTCATCTGTCTTTCCAGAAGTCCATCGGTCTTTTCCCGAATGTAGATAGTAAAGTTACATACAGATTTTCATTAGGTGTTTGTTTAGCTTTATATAACCTGGCACCATTAATTGTTTCTGAAAGTGTTTACATTGGTAAATGTGATGCTTGCTGTAAGACAGTCTGGATATTACATCAAGTGCTGTTATCTCAGAAGTGAGGAAAATTGTAAGTTAGACATTTTGGTTTTTAATATTTGAAGTTAAATGTGCCTGACGTCTTGCTGTTCAAAAAATGTTAAAGGTTAAATTCCTACAGAGGCACTCCATTGAAATACAGTTTACATTAATTTCTTGTCCCTAAAACCCACAATATATTCCAGTTGATTTTATTACACCCAGGAGGGCTTAACCCAAACAGTGAAGAATTATTTAACGTTGGTGTAATCCTGCATGGGTAAATTCTTTCTTTCCAGGAGTGTAATCTACCATACTATATTAAATTTAACCTGACAATTGTATAAGCACAGTTTTTTTTTCATAAAAGTTGGTTGGAAGTAGAAAGTGAGATAATATGGAGCCACTGTTATGTGCCCAATGTGACTTTGGAGGTGTTAACAATCTTCCATTGTTTTGTACTCACTGTTTTAGTTTTTATACTATAACCACAGCTTCTTTTGAAATGTCGTGTTGCAGGATTTTACCTGTTTTTTGTGGGTAGGCTGTCCCAGAATGCAGGAAGTTAAGATACATTATTGCTTTCCTTTCTAGCGTATGTTCAGTGATCATCTTATGTAATCCTAAGTAGGCCAGTCCACAGTACACCAGATAGAATGTAGCTATGGATAAATCATAATCTTCAAATTGTTGTTTTCTCACAATCATTGCTTGTGATCATTTTCTCAGCTCACAACACTCGTAACATCACAATGATTTTTTTTTTCACTGAGCATGAAATAGTACACCAAAGGTGCCTCTTTTAGTGCCTGTATTGTAACTTTATATTTGAATTTTTAGACAGTCATCCTTTTAACTTAATGATCCATCTCCACAGGGGTAATGCACCAGATTCAGAAACTGGCCACGGCAGAGGCTTTGCCAGCTTCCCCCACAAAGTCAGGGCAATCTCCAGGGTCCTCTCCAGTTTTGGGTTCCACCTCAGACAGTGGTTGCTCATTGCTGTCTTCAGTGCCAAGAATAGATACCCCAGAGTCGGGTGAGGGAGATGATATGTTTGCTGGTGGAGCCTCACCTCAGATTGAAGAGCCATGTGCCTCCTCTCACATGTAAGTGTGGCGTAGCTTTATCTTACCTAGGGAAACATTCATACAACTTTTGTGGTTATCATGGTTTTCTGAGAAGACAGAGACAAGGAGAAGGATCGGTGTCTTTCAGATATTAATGTTTGTGAGGTTAAACGTGACATTAGAAACTTCTTGATGCAAAACACGTTGTTACAGAAAGCACTGTGCAAAAGCACATTAAGTGCTTAGGCATATGTTTCTTGAAAGGGAGCCAGCTGGAGTAAAGACAATATGCTCCTTAATGGATAAAAATAAAAAAGGTGTGGGAATAAAGTTCAATGGCTTAGTCAGTAACATGACCTTTCAGCCCCCTGTTCACACCAAACTTTCCTGTCCTGTTCCATTTGCTTAAGCTGTTTCCATGTCATCCATGTCCCTTTTAAATCTGTCATGTGCTCCCTCTATTTCTCTTACCCTGGGCATTCCAGAGCAAAGACTGGCTTGTAATGCTGTCATTTGATTTATGGGATAACATAATTAGGGCTATCCTGTAGTGCAGTCAGTTTGGTATCCTCAGCATGTGTTTTACCCAACTCTGGTGTCTTTCTTTCACCTGTTGTTCTACTGGATCAGTCCTAGTCATATGTCTGCTGTCATATGTGAGTATGACTTAGATGCTTCTAGTCAAATTTTACCTGGGCTACGTGATGAACTATCTCCTATATGGAAGTTTGGCTTGGCCATGCGCCTCCAGTCACATAACTTTTCCTGATGAATTGCCAAACCCACAGACAGCCTCACAATAGTCACTTCTCGTGACAATTCTGAGGTGGCCAGTGGTTCTCTTCTTTCCCCTCAAGAGTCCCTGGGAATAACTTTTGGGTATTTTTGATCGAATCTGTCTCAGCTAATGTTTTCTTCTCTTTTGCTTAGAAGACTTTTGTGTACATTGCACTGTTTGATAGGAAATAAAACTTTTTAGAACACTAGAAGGCTTACATAATTGTATTGTTTGCCAAATCAGTGTTTTAATGAGATTTTCTGTGTGAAGTCTGATGCCTACCATTATTTTCTACGATTATGTCATGTTTAGAATATAAAATATTTAACCATTTACCGTTTGGTTTGCCCGAAAACAGCATACTGCAGAGTCTGATGTCCAGAACGCCCAAAAATGCCCGATAACCACTGTTTAAGATCGTTATTTAGCGAGTCCTGAGTTATAAATAGATTGCCTGTACATGTAAAGTTTCTGTTTTCTGAGTTGATCTCTGTTTTGATCTTTTACGATTTTTTAAAGCCATATGTGCTTTCCTGTCCTGGCAGTGAAATCTTTGCTTTAGGAGCTTAGAGATGACTTTGTATTTGATCAAGATGATCTGGCAGAATCAGATGTGGATATTGAATACAAACCTGATTTTAACTGTGACACTGACTAAAGTGAATCTAGTGAAAAGTAGTAATGATACTGATGACAGATCAAAAGAAAAAGACTGTCAACAGAGCATTCTTCAGTTGAAATTTGTGACTTTTTAGGAAACTCTGGACCTGAACACACTTTAGATCTAGATGATACCTCCTATGATTACTTCAATTTATTCATAAGTGAAGAATTTAACCAAATGTGCTGAATACAAACAAGAAAAATGCAGCAGTAAACATGAACTTTGTGCGAATGCATAGGTGAAAAAAAATTCTCATTTGTAAAGACAAAGCGAAAACATATTGTGGATGTTCTGCAGAGACTGTTTTTGGTTACACAGTGTCCAAAATGTAGAGCAGTTAACTGGGCTATTCATAATTTCATGGACAATTATGTTTTATTTATAATAAACATGCGTGTTTACATCTTTTATGGTAATGAAGTAGCACAACGAATGTAAACAAAAATTTTAAAGTATTTTTCCCACATTAATGGAATTGTTTTTGTATAATACAAATATATATATACTTATTAATAATACTGCAGATGATACATGATTCATTCTGTCTTTCAAACTAATAAACATCATTTTAGGTCATTAGTATTTTAGACATGAATATTTTGTCAATGGTCACTATGTTAACAGATAAAGCTGCTCCCCTTACCTCGGATGTTAAGATAAAAATATAGTCAATTAGATACGGAAGTATTTACTTTCTTATCTTTGCAGCAGTCTGATTTATTTTATTTGTTTCCATGCAAGTGCAACTCAAACATGAATGACTGTTTTCTGACGTAGGAAACTTAGTGATGTACTCAAAAGAAAACGGCCACCAAGAAGAGGACCCACCAAAAAGGGAAGTAAATCTGAAGACACACCCTCATCAGAACCATCTCCTAAAGGTGTGGGTTTACTTCTCGGAAGAAGCTCGAACAGAGGAAAAACTTCAGGTAAATGGGATGAAAATTTGTAAGAAGCTAATTGCTCTTGCCGGACAGGTTGAAAATAAGAGCCATAATGTCTTGACATTACATTTTCGAACTTGTAGATCTCTTGTATTATTGATTGACAGATGGTGTTCCTATTTACTAAGAAATTTGGTCACTTGGAAGAAAGTGCTATCTTGTGTTCTCCAGTGTTTGTGTTCAGAAACTTAGTGCTGTGCTATCATCCTTGATCTTCCTTCTTTCAGCTTTTGTTTGTTTTTTGTAGAAACTAGCACTGCAAGAGCATATAAATGTTTTAGTGCAGGCTTTCTATAAGGAGGCCACATGCAGTATTGGTCCATGAGGAAATAAGGGAAACAGGAAATGGTGATGCATTTTTATTAGTTGTTTCTTCCTTGCCATATTGAGCTTATGTTAAAATTGACTTTTTGAATTGGGAGGTTTTGTCCAGCTTTTTAAAATTGTTCTTCTATGGTAAACATACTTTTATGTTTCTCCCTTGTTGACCGTTATATTAGCTAGAGATTGATACTTCATGTACAATAAAATGCTCCAAGAGGAATGGGGGAAAAAATTGTCAATTTAAAAAGTGCTTCCGGGGGGGAAAAAAAAAAAAAAACTACATTAGCAAAAAAAGCTTAGATAAGCAATTTTTACCATTTTTGATTGTAAAATGAGTGCATAGCAGTGGAAGGGAGGCAGAGTCATACAGTTTTACATAGTATTTTACGTAGAATGTTACCATTTCTTTAAGCTATGGACTGAATTATTAAAACAATAACATCAACCAACAGACATGGAATGCAGTGGCCTCTATACAAAACTGCTTGATGATCTAGATATGCAGATTTCATGGCTCTTTTATCCCTTAGCTTGATGACTCTCGGGTATGACCTGTAGCACATGATGTTCCTTACGCATTAGATGGTTACTTTGCAGCCCTCATTAACATTGTTCTCTTTTTTATGGAAGCTGCTTTGATTCATGACTGCTAGGGACACTAAGGTGGTGGTTTTCCCCTGCCTTCCATTAGTTTGCGTAAGGAAATCACAGATAGCCTGTGACTTACAAGTCTAACCCACAAGGCAGTGAGGAGGGGAGATGTCTCACGAAACTGCTTCCTTAACCCTTTCAGCACCATTATGACGTACGCCGTACGGCATAAATCTTGACAATTTTTGTCGCTGTGCCGTACCGAGTACGTCACGGAAGTAGCGCGATACCTCGTTCCCATACACCTATAAGAAGTACGGCGTACGTCCTATTTTAAAAGCACCAGAACTCTTCTGTTTACAATCATATCGGCAATTGCTGGGCATAATCGGATTCAGCATTGAAAAATCTGGCCACTAAGCTTGAAACGAACAAAATACTTTACTGCTAGCGAATACAGTAGAACTGATAATAGCGATTTTACAAAAGCGAAAGTTCACAAACATGGACGCTGCCGAACCACAAACATCTGATGTAAAAAGAGGACAAAAATTCTTGTTTGAGTTGAAATTATTCAACTTGAATGATTCTGACAATTCTTTTTAGTAAGATTCTGGTAATTTTTACCTTTAGTGCCGTCGAGTATTGACGACGGCACTAAAGGTAAAGATTACCCAGATTCAGAGTATGTGTAGTCTGGTTCAGAATCAGACTGATGTAGATTTAGAGCAAAGTGATTGTGAACGGCTTGCTAAAACGAGGAAAGTGAATGATAGTGAAAGGCTTGCTAAAACAAGGAAAGTGATTGATAGTGTTAGTAGTAACATTCGATCTAGATCTAGTTCACTCAGTTTAGATCAAAATAATTCACCAGTGAAAGGAAAGGCAGTGAAAACAAGATCTGCACCTAAACAAGGAAAGAAAATGTCGAGATCTAGACCTTGGAATAAAAAAATGAAAAAAAAAATTGATGAGGAAGAACGTCACCTAAAAGACATTGGTAACCAGAGGCAGGGGAAGAAAATAATGTAGATGCAAACGTAAGTCATGAAGGAGACAAGAGAACCATGCTGCCCAGCCTGAGTTTATAGCACAGTCTGGTCTACTCTTTGATCATACTGATTGTGAATGCCATGATTTCATGAATGAGTTTCTGAATGAAAACTTTTAGATACTAACAGTGAATGAGACAAACAGCAAGCCGGGTTTGTGCCTTGGGGAATGCTTTGAAACTTACCACACTCAGCCCAACCTGTAACTGTAAAAATGTCAGCAAACTCAAGAAAACAAGTGTCAGCAGTGTTTTCACGTTCTTTTATCATAATAAAATGAAAACAACAAAGCTTTTGTGGCTCATACAAATAATTTTTGTTTATTTTTCTCTCAATTTTCATTTATGTACGTACCCTGTGACCTTGACCTTGACTTATGTTGGCCTTGATTAGCATATTCTGAAACTTTGTTTTATGCTCTTTCATAATATATATACTTTTAATGGGTTTCCTTTTACGATAAACTGTATACAGTCAAATTAAAAATATGACCCCTAAAATTACAATTATCCTGTCGTTCAGGGGAACAAACTAAGCTGAAAATGGTGTTGTCATTTGGAATGAAAAACCCGCGGTGGTGAAGGGGTTAAAATGTATTGCTTTAAATGTGTTCATAGATCTGTACTGCAAGCATTACATAATTTACTCATACTAGTCAGAAATGTGTTTTTAAATCACCAGGTAAAGATGCCAGATCCAGCTCGTCAAGCTCAAAAATTCCGTTCTTGACAAACCTTAACCCACGCTCCTGGGGCAGAGTGGGAAACTCTGCAGACAGGCAACAGTCTGTTAAGGTAGCATTTGCATTTTCTAATGAAGTTAAATGTAATAGATAAAAAAATTGAAGACACATTACTTATATATTTTCTGGTCTCATGTGGTGATCAGCTGGTGTAAGTCATTCATTCTCTTTCAGCTTCCTGTGGAGTATAGGTTGACAACTATTTCAGGCCATGCCTTCTGTCCTGTGCCATCTGTGCAGGGTGTTTCTGTGTCTTTATTTCTTTGATGTCGTTCTCCAGTTCCCTTCTCCCTGTGTTTTTTAATCTCCTTCAATTGCGCTTACCTTGGGGATTCTGGAATAAGGGCTGCCTTGTAATGCTAACTTCTGGTTTCTTCAGTATGTGTCGCCATCTTCTTGTTCTCACAAATATTTGCCTGGTTCTTTCTGTCACTTCCACATTGGTGATCTGGTCATACTATTTAGATCCTTCCATTCTGTGCAAGTGCTCTGACATTTTGGTTTGTTTTGCTTTATTTTTTTTTGGTTCTGTATGCTTCAGAGCTATACAGCAGGAGCTTTATAATAGTTAATTCAAAATAATTAAGTATAATTGTTATGTTTGTAGTCTTTTCATGTTTATCAATTAAAAATCTTTTGATCCTCAGGACATATTGTCTCACAAACAGATGCCTCCACCCATGATTGTCAACAAGGAGAAAGTTAGGGCATGGATCAAAGAGCAGTGTATGTAATTGCATATTTTGTTGTTTTACAAAGACCTGCACATATTTTGGCCAGTGCCCATCTCAACTGACAGTTTATAGAAACTCTGGAACTTTGTGAATATTTGCCTTATTAGGCTACTGCTTGTTTAAAAAAATGTAATTAAATTGAGTTGGAGATATGGTAATCTACTCACTTGGTTTATATATTCTATATCACTTCAGATTTGGGCCAGTAACAATCTCCCATGGTGTCTGACACCTGATTCTTCAGCATATGTTGGCACTGAGGGAATTATCACTACCTTTGAGCTCCCCAAGGAGCATCTGCCTTCTAATTCATGCTGAGCCTTCCTGTCATGTGTATCCATTCATGATCTATCCAGGTCCCATTCAAGTCTCTCTCCAGTACTCTCTACTCCAGCTTTCTGTTTGGTCTCCCTGTACCTCTCTTAACCTGGGGGTGTCTATCAGAAGGACCTGCCTTGTAACACAGTCAACTGCTTTTTAAAATTTGTTTCCTATCCAATGCCAGTGTATATTCTCACCTTATTTTTCACTGGTACAAGTTCGTAACCTAGAATCTGAAATGCTCAAATTTTTAAGTATTTCGCCCATAGGTAGCACAAGTCGCCCAAAAATCAGTTCCAAAATCGCCCAAAGGTTGGCCGAAAAAAACTTGATTTTTGGAATATTTTGGGTGTTTGGATTCTGGGTTACAGATGTGTACTTGTTTGGTTGTTGTCATCAATTCCTCAGTGTTGATGTGATCAAGTCATTTCAGTCCTTTTGTCATTAAAAAGTCTGAACTTCTAGGTTGTAGTATTTGTTGTTGTTCATGTTTCAGAGCCATACTGTAGGAGTACCTTGACATTTGAGTTCAAGATTGTGATTTTTGTGTTGGGTTGTGCCGAGAGAATCATCATAATCATTTTCCTTTGCATTGCCATGCTCCTACAGCGGTATAGTCCGTTCGGAAATTCATGCCCACAGAAAGCGTCAATTTTCTCCAAAACTGTTTGTTGTATGGACATGAATTTTTGCATGCAGTCTTAGATTTTCCATGCAGTTATTAATATATTTTTTGCTCTTACAAAACTCATGTCATGTTCGAATTTTCTTCTGTACGTTATATAAAAAACTCTTACTGTTGTCTGGGTTAATTTTTAGTAGTTTTACAGAAAAGTTACAAGATCCGTTCAAAAATATTATTGTTTTGTTTGAATTAGTTACTCGCGACTCGGTACAATAGGTGCGCACTCGTGCAGACATGTAGTCACTACACTAATTGAAAAAAAAAAAAAAATTTTGAACGGATCTTGTAACATTCCTGTAAAACTAAGTTGGTGGTTTCTGCAGCAATTTGTTTGTTGCCAGCCTCATGCATAACCTGACTAAGTTGCCAGCCTCATGCATAACCTGACTAAGTTGCCAGCCTCATACATAACCTGACTAAGTTGCCAGCCTCATACATAACCTGACTAAGTTGCCAGCCTCATACATAACCTGACTAAGTTGCCAGCCTCATACATAACCTGACTAAGTTGCCAGCCTCATACATAACCTGACTAAGTTGCCAGCCTCATACATAACCTGACTAAGTTGCCAGCCTCATACATAACCTGACTAAGTTGCCAGCCTCATACATAACCTCATATTAGTCTCTTTGTACGACATGCCTGAGGGAGCGGTACTCCTATTGTAGAGACTGCCAGGGGCATCAGTTTATCTCTGTGGTAGATCATCTTGATTTATTCTGTGTCATGTGATTGAGCAGTTGAGGCAACTGGCTATAACTGTCATCTTGATTTTGTTTAGGTAAACTGTTCATGGACAAATATTTCTCTGCTGATATTCACGGAGAATCCCACCCAGCATTGGATATGCTCAAACGACTTTGTACAGCCACCAAGAACTTGTCACTGCAGGTTAGTTCAGATGAGTTAGAGTAGCTTAAGGTTGACTTACGATGTTCTTGAGCGTGGATATATTCTGTTGTGAAGAAGAGTTAGATAAGATGGGTTTTTCATATGTAAGGTTTGTGAGCTAGAGTTAGCCATAGTTTATAATATAAGATGTACGTACAGTAGTTTAGATATTCTGAACTTATCATCTGAGATTTGTGAATTTCAAGTTTAGATATGTTGTTGTTAACAAGAATTAGTGATTGACAAGTCAGTTTCTATGTTTACATGATTTTTGTCACTCCTATCCAACTAATTTGAAACAAACATCAGACATTTAACTGCCATGTTTTACATCAAGTGCAATGTCACATTACCTTTACAATTCAGTGTGTATTCAGCACTTGATTTCATAGAAAACACATTTGTTTCTGTCTGGTGTAATGTCAGTGTATTGGCTATTTGAGATTTGATTTGATTTTCTTTCTGTCTGGTGTAATGTTAGTGTATTGGCCATTTAAGATTTGATTTTAGTTTGTTTCTGGGAATACAAAACAAGACATATTTGTCAGATGATAGTTATTGCTCTCTGTTTTAACATTTGCTTCAGAATTATCAAATAGATGAAAGTGAGGATATAAAAATGTAAAAACACAAAGTGACTTGAATCACCCTGAAGATTTGTCATATATAAAGTTAGCAAACATGAGTTTAGATAATCACAGTAAGTTGTGTGAGGTGTGGGCAGTATTTTAGATAGTAATATGTTTGTCTTATATATGGTTTGTACACAAATGTGATAATGTAGGTTTGTTACATATAATGTTTGTGATGGTGAGTTTAAATAGTTTCAAAGTTTGTTATATGTAAGGCTTATAAACATAACTTAAGTTAGACAAAAGTTGTCATGCATGTATTGTATAAACGAGCGTGGATGGCTTACGTTTCTGTTCCTGCACAAAAACTTTTAAGACTCATAAGCACCAGTAAAAATGACTTCTTCTGAGGATTTTGATGTGTGCTGTCTAGCTGAAAAGAGTTTTATGAGAACTGGCTTCTTTCTGAATGTTGTGCCACGTGTCTTCTCTTGTTGATCTACTATCCTGGTCAATGACAGATTTGATAAGACTAGCTTCAAGAGCACCTATAGTAGGTGTATTGGATAAGGACAAGGGAGAGATACTGAGAACAATTAAGGATCGCCTTTTAGAGGATGACACTGCAATTGATGAATCATCAAGGCTAAGATTGCTGGAGTTTGGCATTAGGTGTAAGACAGGCAGGGATGAACTTAAGAGAGGATGCATCCGGCTTATATACAACCAGCGCGCTACAGGAACAATTAGCATTCATACCCTTCGACGTTTGTTGAGGGAGACTGAGCACCTATGGGTTTGCCAAGAGTGCAGTGATGTCATTTCTGAACAACAATAACAGCAAAGAATTATGGTATGCGATTTATATCTCGCATGTAAGGAGAGAACAAGAAAGTATTCAGTGGGGTACTGGAAGATGAGACAGATCTACATTTCGGAGCTGGCATTTGCTGATGATGTTGCCCTGATTGCTAAATCAGAGGCACATCTCCAATCCAACCTGCAAGTCTGGAAGGAAGAGCTAGAGAAGAGAGGGATGGTCATAAGTAGCTCTAAAACAAAATCCATGGTGATATCACGAGAAGATAGAAAACATCAGATTAAGTTAGGAGAACAGGTCCTGGAGTAGGTCGACCACTTTAAATATCTCGGAGCTATTATAGACCGAAAGGGAGGCATCAAAGAAGAGTTGGCCACTCGAAAAGCAGCAGCTGGGAAACTTTTTCAGGCCATAAATCGTGGATTCCTCAGCAAGAAAGAGGTTGGTAAGAAAACGAAGATGGCTGTATACCGCTCCACCTATGTCCCAGTCTTGACATATGGATGCGAGTCATGGGCAATGACTACAACCCACAGAAGCCAGATCCAAACCTCAGAAATGAGGTATCTGAGGAAAGTGGTTGAAGTAACAAGAAGAGACATGGTCCGCAACCAGACGATCCGTCAAGGCCTAAAATCCCATCCGCTGCAGACCCAAATAGAACAGTCCCAACTAAGATGGTTTGGCCATGTCTGCAGAATGGGAGAAGATCGGCTACCACGACAAGCATGGGAAACAAAGAGCCAGGGATCCAGACCTCCAGGACGACCCAGAGTCCGCTGGGAGGACAACATTAGACAATCTTTGAAGGACCGAGGACTAGAATGGAACCAGGCCAGGAAGAAGATAGCTGATAGAATAGTCTGGTGCTCTCTCTTCCAAACCTCTACACCTCACGGTAGAAGGGGAACGACTAAGTAAGTAAGTAAGATTTATGTCTCAAGTCCTGAGAATAGCACCATTTCTTCTGTATTTATTTTCTTCCTTTCTGTTTCCATCTTTCACCTTCCACCGAGGAAGTAAGCCTGTAGTTACACGCAGACACTTGGAAACTATAATTAACAAAACATGCTGATAAAAACTGAAGACAGATGACCGAATTTAAATTTTTTTTTAAAAAGACCTGCCGCTAATTGAACGCAGAATGTTTTCTTGGAATGCAAATACACTGATCACTAAACCTTTGACGCACCTTAGTATATGTGGGGTTTTTAATCTTATCTACTTTAATGATTGCCTCCCTCAACATTTCTTTCATTACTACAGATGAACCAAGCAAATTATTAGAGAAGATTCTGCCTGTGTAGAAGATAAAGTTTATAATGTTTGGTAAAGAATTGTTTGATCATCCAGTCCCTACATTTTGGAATTTTTCGTTGTCACTCATCTGGGCTGCTTGCTTATGTGAAAATTTTTATTTGTCTGTCAGGGTGACCATGGCATAGATTGTCTGTTGGAAATAGCCACAATCATGCGAGAAAGTGACATCTCACCATTTGAGGTGATCCATAGTGGGTTGATTGGCCAGCTACTGGAGTACCTTACGTCTAACACTGGGGATGTGTCAAGGGACATACGCATCCGCAGATTCTTACATGTCTTCCTTGGCTGTCCTGTAAGTATAATAAGCAGTTGAGACTATTAAAGAAAAAGAAAAAAAACTAACTTTGTGTGTCTTTGTGAATATGCTCAAGAAATGCTCAGAGTTTGAGTGAGTGTGTGTTATTTGGTATAACACCAGAAATGGTTAAGTACATTCGACCATCAGGCGACCTATTACTCTTAAGGGTCCTACAGGCAGCGTGGTGCAACAAGACCATACCAAAGGATTGGGAGATTGCCATCATAACACCAATTTTCAAAAAGGGTGACAATCGACAATGTGGAAACCATAGAGGCATATCCCTTCTCAGTGTCCCTGGTAAAATCTACTATAGAATCCTAGAGCAGAGACTCCGACGCCTAGCTGAGCCACAATTGGATGAGGTCCAGAGCGGATTCCAAGCAAACCGAAGTAAAGACCTAATATTCACACTCAGACAGCTGAGTGAAAAGGCTCTTGAGTATAAGAGTGAGATCCATCTTTGTTTCATAGATCTGGAAAAGGCGTTTGACAGGGTCCCCTGGAGCAAACTTTGGGACTGTTTGGCAAGGAAGAACATTCCAGCACCTCTGATTCATGCTATACAGAGCTTCTACAAGTCTTGCAGAAATTATGTGAGTACAGCAAACCATAAGTCAGAAGAGTTCAGGACCACCACTGGTGTAAGACAAGGTGATATCCTGTCACCTTATCTTTTCATACACCTCATGGACGATGTCATCAAGGCATGTAAGGAGAGAACAAGAAAGTATTCAGTGGGGTACTGGAAGATGAGACAGGTCTATTTCAGAGCTGGCATTTGCTGATGATGTTGCCCTGATTGCTAAATCAGAGGCACATCTCCAATCCAACCTGCAAGTCTGGAAGGAAAAGCTGGATGGTCATAAGCAGCTCTAAAACAAAATCCATGGTGATATCATGAGAAGAAAGAAGACATCAGATTAAGCTGGGAGAACAGGTCCTGGAGCAGGTCGACCACTTTAAATACCTCGGAGCCATTATAGACCGAAAGGGAGGCATCAAAGAAGAGTTGGCCACTCGAAAAGCAGCAGCTGGGAGACATTTTCAGGCCATAAATCGAGGATTCCTCAGCAGGAGAGAGGTTGGTAATAAAATGAAGATGGTTGTATACCGCTCCACCTATGTCCCAGTCTTGACATATGGATGCGAGTCATGAGCAATGACTACAACCCACAAAAGCCAGATCCAAACCTCAGAAATGAGATATCTGAGGAAGGTGGTTGAAGTAACAAGAAGAGAGATGGTCCGCAACCAGATGATATGTCAAGGCCTAAAATCCCACCTCCTGCAGACCCAAGTAGAACAGTCCCAACTAAGATGGTTTGGCCATGTCTGCAGAATGGGAGAAGATCGGCTACCACGACAAGCATGGGAAACAAAGAGCCAGGGATCCAGACCCCCAGGACAACCCAGAGTCTGCTGGGAGGACAACATTAGACAATTTTTTAAGGACCGAGGACTAGAATGGAACCAGGCCAGGAGGAAGACAGCCGATAGGATAGTCTGGCGCTCTCTCTTCCAAACCTCTACACCTCACGGTAGAAAGGGAACGACTAAGTGAGTAAGTAAGTAAGTGTGTTATTTGTGTCCTTGTTCTACAGTGTCAGCATTGTTGTGAATTAGCAATCCTCTTAATGCATGAACTACCAGTAACCAAACACTTCTTAAATGCTTCCTAAAACACTATTTAAAAAGTGTGAGGGAAGGAATCTCATGAAAACATAACAAAAAATAACATTAAAAAAAAAATAAACTAGTAATAAAAAGAGAATTATTGAACAAGAATAGAATTAGACAAGTAACATATTTTTGACATATGAAGAGACAACCTCATATATTTTCTCAAAATATAAGGAGTCATAACACTTTTGAAAACCATAATAGAATTAAAAGTGTATGGTAAATTTGAGCAAGTAGATGGGAGGGTAACAACAAGAAATGGACAGGAAATAGCCTATCACAGTTCATCATCAAGGCAAGAGACAGAAAATGCTTGAGAACCATTACAGCCAACCTTTGAAGTGGAGATGGCACATGATCTGATCTGGTCAGTTGGTGGCAAGAAAACTAAAGTTGCTATTATCAGATTTGATATTCCTATATTCTTCATTAATCCTGTTTTTTTAATAAGATTTTGTGTTTTCCTGTGAACTGTATTTCTAATACTGTACATGAGAACATTTTTTGAATGGTGACACTCTTTAGCAAACCTGTGTTTTAGTGACACAGCCCTGGATGGTTGTATCTCTGGTAAGTGTATTTTGTGAGAAGGAGAAATAGAAATTTCATGACACAAATTTTGTCCCTTCTGGAGGATTCCTGCTTGCCCTCCTGCCTGCCATCCTGCCTTGCTGCTTGTATGGTCTCTTGTTTCATGGGTGGATTCGTTTTTATGTTTAGGGGTTCCTTTTTCTTTGGTTTTATGATGGTCTGTCATATTGGCCGATTTATAGAATTTCCTTAAGAATTCCCTGCTGGTTAGTGGTTTCTCGACATAGTAATAATAATAATAATAAATTCTTTAAGCACCAAACACGGCGCATAAGGCAGAAACCAGTGCTCTCCAGGTTGTTCGTTGTGACGCCACTCCTCTTAGCTCTTGCACATTATTTAGGCCCAACGTTCTTCCTTCTCTTATTATTGTTCTTCTGAGTGTTTCTTTTGGTCTTCCTTTTTTTCCTCTTACCCTCAGGAACCCAAGTGAGCGCCTGTAGTGGTATTCTGTTGTTTTGCATTCGTAGGACATGACCGATATATGACCATCGTCTTTTCCTTATATAGTCGGAGACATATTTCTGCCTAGAGTCTTCTCTTATTTGTCGATTAGTCTTGAATTCTTTCCAACTGATGTTCATGAGTTTTCTAAGACATTTGTTCTCGAATGTATTCAGCGTGTTCTCCAATGATTTTGTTATTTTCCAACTCTCACAGCCGTATGTTAACACTGAGATAACATTTGAATTAAACAGACGAAGCTTGGTATGTATATCAATGATCGTAATTTCCAAATGTTAGATAATCTATTGAAGGCGCTAGCTGCCAAAGCAATTCTAGTATGGATTTCTCTTGTTGTGTCACCATCCTGAGTCATTTTACTGCCTAAATAATTGAAACTTTCAACTTTCTGTAGTTTTTTCCCCGTTCAAGATGATATCAAAGGTCTCGTTAGAAAAGTTCATAGCTTTAGTTTTAGAGGCATTTATTTGGAGACCTATTTTAACCGAGAGATGACACAAATTATTTATTGCTTCTTGGGATTGTCTTGGTGTTGAACTTAAGAATGCTACATCATCTGCGAAATCCAGGTCCCCCAGGAATTTTCCATTTGTCCATTTTATACCCAATGTTCTCGACATGGCT
The DNA here is from genome assembly GCA_024509875.1 of Oreohelix idahoensis. Classification (NCBI taxonomy): domain Eukaryota; kingdom Metazoa; phylum Mollusca; class Gastropoda; order Stylommatophora; family Oreohelicidae; genus Oreohelix; species Oreohelix idahoensis. The sequence goes on from JAMPIV010018034.1 coordinate 353,654, forward strand.
GATGTTTTGTTCAATCGTGTCATTCAAATTGTTCTTTTTTTGTTTCTGTTATAAAGTTTGGTTTGGTTTTAAGAACCATCTTCATTTCACACGGACAGCTCCATTAGTGCTCCAATCTCCTCCTTTAAATCACACAAGGAGGATCTCAGCACAGTGCATAGTCCGAAGCACTGGCAAGGATCCCAAATGTGTGTATACTGAAATCACGTTCTATAAATATTTTTGTCGTGGGTAGGTTTCCTAGATAGTTTTAGTGATATTATAATGGCAAGTCTTTTGTTGTTTGTTTTTATTTTTTTATGTGGCTTTCTGTGCCTGGTTTTCCCAGTTGTTTTAATTTATTTTGTGTTGGGATTTTTCACTTTCTTATTTAGCTCCCAGAATAATTAGCCCATATGTTGTCAGTGCCCAAAATGTCAGCAAAAAATAATGAAACTGTAACTTGCTAGGCATGTTGTAAAAGTGACTGACTACTCCATCCTGTAGAAACTGTAAGCCAACAGAACTTCAACAGATATGGACAAGTCAGCCACAGGAAATAATTGAATCACTCAGTCATCAAAGAAGATCTTGAATAGCTGGCACAGGACAGAAAGACTTGCAGTGTATTTGTTGAAGACCTGTGCTCAACAGGCAGCTGACACAAATGTTTCCACAATGATTCTATGTTTTGCCTTTATCTGTAGATCTTTCACCTGCCTGACTTTTCTGTAAATGGTTTCATCAGACCACATCATGTGCCTCTCTTGTGAGGATTCTTCTAGGTTCAGGCTGATACTACATTTGCAGTTTCTGTAATACTATTTTTCTAAACTTGAGTTGCTGCTTCTATTCCGACCTCCAAACCTTAATGACCAGTTTTGCAGTCTTTGTCTGGCCACTTTCCATCACCCTTTCAACTTGGTTAAACATGGAGGAGCACAGGGCTCATGTAATTCACAAGGTGCACAAGCCATTCCTCCCCCCACCCACCCATTACAAGGTGGAGCAAAATGGGACGGTTGTAAAGAATGTTTTGCCAGAATGTTTCTTTGTCCACATTTGAATTGTTGGATTGTTTCTTTAGGTATAAAACTTTTTTTTTCTTCTTTCAAACACAGCCACCAAGTGTGACATACATGACAGAATCCCCTAGAGATGTGAACAGCCCATCTCTTTCATACCTTGTTTCTAAACTTATGGCTTGCTTTCACCAGCTGGAACAGGTCAGAGATTCTTGTTTAACATTGATAGTATTTAATTGTCTTAAAAAATTTTGTTTGTTTTAAACTTGTTTTGAATGAGTGCTAGTGTGTACATTAAGATACCTGAGGAAAGTAACTGTCGTACCGATAGGTTTGAGAGTTATTTTAGGTCCCGTCTGAGTAGAGTGGATGGTGATAAGTACATGAGAAAAAAAAAGGTGTGAGAAATAGATTTCACGGGTGAATAGTTTAAGGAGAAGATATGTCTCTGGAATGAGTAAGTTTCTCTAGTCCAGTCTATCTATACGACTATAATTTAGTACAAGACAATCTTTCCCTCCTCATACATATAAATATGAGTTTAACTACACACATACACACACAGCTATGTGACAACAAGACATACAAACGTGAAAAACTACGGTTAATTGGGTATGGGTCTGACCAACACACAGTTAAGTTTCTTTTGTTGTTTATTATCATTTAAACTTGACAACATCAAACATCTAAAGAAATGTCAAATAAAATTTGATTTACATACATAGGAAAATAACAGAATAAATGTGCCCTCCCCTTATTGAGAAAAAGAACCCAAAAAGTTAATAACCCAAAGGTCAAATGTTAGCACTATGTTACAGAATAGACAGTAAAGAACAAGTTCCTACTATATCCTACTCGGTAAAGTAAACAAGTTTAAGCCAAATCCCAGGTTGGTACAGTTCCTGTAACAAAGAAAAATATTCACTCTCTCTGACATACAGTGGCCACTCAATCACGCTTACCTACTCTTGGTGATATCCCTTGGAAATACAATTATCCTGAATATAAAATTGCCAGGTTTTTTTTTTAATTTCCCAAATTGGCCCCAGTCCATCCTCTAAAAAAATAAAGACTAGCGAGGTGGACGCCAAATCTGGTGTTTTAATGTCCCTGGATGAACAAAACGTCACCGCGAATAGTTAGTGTAGCAAAACGTGCTCTTGAGGTTCACAGTTAAAAAAGGAGGAAAATACTTCCAGTATTGGGAAACAACTAGTAGCTAAAAATGTTACAAATGATGATGATGATTATCCTATCGGCTGGCTCTATGGTGAGTGCCGATTCTGGATAAATCCGCTTGAATACGACGACTGTCAGAAGTCGGGGATAATGTTATTTTATCCACAATCCAGTGGGCTGATACAATTGAAAAAAATATTGCTGGGTTTTGTAAGTCAGTTAAAATTTATTAGTTAAAATGTTTCTCGAGTATCTTTGGCTCACAAATGAAATTGATGACGCCCAAGCCAAGAAAAAGACAACATTAACCAATCAGTAAATGAAGAAAGGACCAAAAGTCCGCTGGACGCCCTCAATCAGGTCTGCAGAAATATATTAAAAAAAACATATATGGAAAAATGCTACTATTCTATATAGCTACATATATGCACACAGACGGGGACAATACGATCTCTTATCCACTCCGTCAGTCCTGATTAAATTTAAAAGGCACACGGTGTCTTTATCCTATCCTATCGCGCGTCGCTTAGCGAGTGCAGGTTTGGTCGAGGTATGCAGCTCTTCCCCTCCTGTCCCCTGTCAACGATCAGCGTACAGTGTTAATTATTATTAAATTATCCATACGCGCACTTACATAAATATCGCCTGTCGTTAATAGCTATTAAATTGTCGGCATCTGTTTATCATCGTATGGTATTAAATAATAGTCACTTACAATAAATAAGCACAAAGAAATAAAACGTGAATTCTTTTCTTTCACTATCAGTCGCGCCTAGCATATTATCAGTCCACTAAAACCGTCTCTTCTTGTGCGAGAAAGCGGGTGGTGAAAGTTAACATTATAACTGAACATCTGGTATAAAATAGCTACGTGTTATTTTATTACACTGGTTTTAACAGCTAGAACTTTAAGTGAATTCTAATGGTAAAAGTTTAACACTTTTAATCACCTAAACACTAATTTCTATTACCAGAAAATCAGAATGAAGATCCCCACGAATGCTATTAACACATCTTCCACAATGGTTCTACGTACTTAGACTATCCAAAAATTCTGAGTGACAACTGATAGCAGGTTTAAGAAAACACAGTTTGTATATCATCATGTTTCTCTGATCTCTAGATGATGTTACTTTTTACACTATTGCGTATAGCAGAGAATTAGAAACATGAGTTCCCAGATAAAAGTTTACTTTCGGCTTTCAGGCGAGGTTTCAACCGTCATCAAAAGACTTATATCCGTGTAACGGGGTTCTCGAAGATTTTCTCCTTACGAATGCCCGCTTCTGAAGATCAGAGAGCCCAGGCCCTGAGAACGAACTTCAAAGCGTACTCGGGGCAAGATTTTGCCCGTGAGTCTACTTCAAAGGGTCTTTGGTTCTTCACGTGCGGTATGTCAGGTATCGTATGATTGTCAGATAAGCTAGCGTGAGAAGACTCGATAAACAAACCTGATTCGCTGCCTGTTATGACTGGCAGGTCACAAAATTTTGTAAACGCTGTTACGTGTAGTCTTTGATATCTTACAATATAATACATGTGTATGCTTGTTATGTTCGCAAATATTTTGTAAACAAAATAGATACTTTTTAGTGCTTAAGGAAAAGTCATTATTGAGTGACTTCCCTTGAAAGGAGTGTCGTCACTTCGATCGAACTCCGCGGATGAATCCAGTTTTACTGCGATTTATTCTTTGTTTGGGTAGAAATAGGTTGTTCTTGCTTCAGCGTATCTATGGCCTGAATTTATGTGTATTGTTTGTCTGGGTAGGACGAGTCTGTCTTATATCTGTATATCTTTACATATCTAAGTCGAACTATATGGTCTTTTGTCGTTAGAAAGGTCAAAGGGCTGTTCGGCGGATGTGTCGCTAGAGAGGTGTGATTTGGCTTCGTCCTGATGGGGCTGTGATTTTTGTGTAGCGGCTTGTCGCCTGAAAAAGTGATCTCAGTATTTATGGGGAAAGTGATAGTCGTCTAGACCTATCGTGTATGCTTTACCCCAGTGTTTATTCTTATTGCCAAGGAATGGCAGAATCATATTTCTGATACCAAGGTAACAAAAGATTCTCCTTATGAACTCTCTTACGAAGCCACCGTTTTTCGATAGGCACGATTTGTACGTCTGAGAGAATATATTTAACTAGAGGAAGATGACATTCACTCCTAGCAGCACTATATCTTGTATGATGAAGTCAATTGTATCATGATAGAATCTACAGAGCTATGAGAACATTTAATGAATGACTAACTTTAATACAGATTCTTTATCTGTATCCAAACGTGAGTGACAGCTCACGAGAGAAGCCATCTTGTATCCAAATATATTGTGACTTTCAAGAAGAGAAAGGGATGTCCCGTATTATCGCTTGATGAGTCCAGAGATCACTGCTACACATGAGAATCCAGTACTAGCGGTTCAATATGATTATATGGAAAATATGTGCTGAACATTATGTAAAGAAATCTTCGCTAGACGAGGTTAGGTCTAGAAGCCATCTTGAATGTTGTTTATAATCTGACGTGCTTGGTCAGTAAACTCAGATGATATATATATATATGGGCAATACTGAGTGCTTGTCTACTGACAGTCCATTATGCTATTATTCTACATGAGTGCCCATGTATCATTGCAAGACCATTTATCCACTGTACTATGATGTATTATGCCAACCTGTGATTTGTCACTATTCGTGCTGTCGAGTGTGTACGTCCAATTAAACTGTAGCAAAGGTACACAGTCGTTGGTGTCGATGACTTCCAGCCATACCTGAGTGTGAGAAAAAGACCATTTGTCAACACCACGAACTCTTCTTATCATTCGCATATTATACTCACAATCTATGTCTACACACCACTGCGTAGGTCGAGTTGACATTCCATACTCAAACCACAAGCAACACAACAACACAGCATGTAGCTCTGGTGATGTTCTAGTGAGCTTATATTTATCAACTGATGATGAGCAAAGAAAATAGAGTTATCAACTCAGAGATGACCTATCCATCACTAGCAACCTATTCTCATCTATTGTTCCTCTAGCACTTGTCTTGATCTTGTCATAAGTTCCACATAGGTGATCTTCTCGTACCATTTCAATCTTTCTGTTCCATGCAAGCACCCGTTTATGATATTCTGTAGCTTTTTAATTGTTGTTTGTGTTTGTCTATAAGTTTCAGGGTCATACAATAGGATAACTTCATATTTGAGTCGAACATTTTAATTTTTATGTTGGAATGTTCCTAATGATGTGAAAAAGAAGAGCGACGAAGAAAGGATAAGGGATTAAAAAAGGGAACAAATTTTACACAAAACTATTGTTGATTCCTATCATACCATGTATAGAAGTTATTTGGAAGCATATATTATAGTTTAGTTATCTTGCTATATTCTACCAGTCATGTCCAAGCAATGATTGTTGTCAGTTTTATGTGAAAAAAAGTATATCGAAATAATTAAAGAAAACAAATGTGCTGGGTCAGGATGTGGATGTTGCACCAGTTATCACTATCAATAACTATAAATTGGCAGTGGTGCACTACTTCACATACTTGAGGTATACCATCAACAACAAACTCTATGTGGACACAGAAATTGATATCCGCATTGGCAAAGCTGCAGCCACATTTGCCCGCCTCACAACGCGCGTTTGGAAAAACTCAAAGGAGGGTAAAGGATCCCATTACACGCCCATTGAAGCATATTGGGAATATGGTGTTAGGCCCATATTTTCTCGACCATCGGCACACTAGGGGTGATGTGGTCAGCATCATGCCGGCTGCCTTAACCTTCCCAGAGTTGCTCTGGTCCCCAATTCATGAGGCTGGGTCGACCTCGGAGCCATTTGCAGTCTAAAAAATCCCACCTCAACTGGGGATCGAACCATGGACCACCAAGCTAGGAAGCAAGTGCACTAACCACTGTGCTACCGTGGCTCCTAAACTCACAACACAGACCTAATGTGACCATAGAGTTGAGTTGTAGTTGTCACGGCACAGTCATTTAGATAACTTATGAGACTGGCGCAGGCACAAGTTATCTTCGATACGCTTTAATTCTTCTTTTCAAGGTTTCGATCTTTCAAGTTGAGTACTGACGACTGCCAGAGGTGGTAATACTAGAATGAACTAATCCCAAATTCGTTCTTATCCTCTAGATGTTAGTTTTCATAAGTGAAAAGTTACTGAGTATCTATTTATCCAACAAGATAACTTCAACTTTCAACTTCACAGAGAGAGTAACTTCCTTGATGTCAATTAAAACGTTTATTTAGAAAAATGAACAATTCCTTGACAATATATACAGGTTCATGAAATAAGTGCAACTGTTTCTCCAATTATTATCTCCATTCATTCAAATATGAAGGTGAATTCCGTTTACAATTTTGATTACTCCCATGTTCTGTGACTCCTTATATAATGACATGGGTGTATTTAGTGGAGGTCCTTCTGCACTGATATTCGTAGGTTCCAGCAGTTTACTTATCTCAGATGTTTGAGTACTATCTTGATTTCTACCTATATATCTTCCAGCTGAAAATAAAGTTAATATGGATATTTTGATCGAGATGCAGTCATCATGACTGTCTAGTTACGCCTTATGAATCTAATAGATTCTACAGGAAACAATATTCGTGTAATGGGGCAAAACGCACTTTCGTTGATATGCTGTGTAATAAAACTGGTCTTGAATATCTCTAAGATCAGCAGCACTAGCCAAAGGACTTTTATTACAGTCTGGGAGAAGCGCCTGGTTGCTACATCACCAGATAAAATCACGTCAGTGCAGTTTGGCTTCCCTAGATCAACTGACTAAGAAAATATATTCTTTTACTAAACTCATAAGTGGCACGGTGCCCGTTGCTAGACGATTCCCGCCAAGAATGGCATCGATTAACTACAATCGTTGCTACGCAACTCCCGCCAAAATCTATAGTTAAGGTAACACAGCTAAAAAATGTTTTCTGCTTCAATTTCTATGATGCATAAAGTAATTTATTCTGTCAAGCGGGTGTGAGCTAGGTGCAACTCAAAATCCAAATGAAAGCCTCCACAATGTTATATGGAGTCGCTGCAGCAAGCAGAAATTTGTGTCGTTAAAAAAAGTCAAATTCAGTGTCCTTGTGGCCATTGGAGAGTTCAACTTTGGTCCATCAGCCAGTGCAGAAATAAAAAAGCTGTGTGGCCAAGCATCTGGAACAAACTCGAAACGCCTTGGACAGGTGCGACTAAGGAAACGTCTGGCCAACAGCCAGAAATATGATGCTGACAAACTTTCGTTTTAATTCACAAAAAAATACATATCTCAAATGTTATCAGACAGATGATTATCAAATTTGGCATGCATGTAGTACACATATATATCTTTATTTTATCAGAAGAGAACTGTGATATTTTCATAATTTTTTAAATATATTTTTTCATACAAATATAGTGGGTGTGTCGTCAACACGATTAAAAAAAAGTAATTAAAAAAAGAATTTTAAACTTATCAAAATAAGCTTCAGACAACATTTTTTAATTGTCAGTCACTACATATGTGTGCAATTTGATAAACTTTGGACAACAGGAAACATATGATATCGTCTCTTAAAAATTTGTTTAAAAATCCAAAAAGGTGGATTTTTTTTTGGTTATCATGGTAACCACATGTTTTTTAACCAAATATAATGTAGAATTTGGTTCATGGACATACACTGTGTCCTTTGAGTATATAAAAAGTTTGAAAATGTTATTAGAATATAAGTTAGTTTTCACTGTAGTGCATGCCCTTAAGAAGCCTTGCACTCCTTTTTGTTATTGTTGAACATAATCAACATCACTGCACTCCGGGCAAACCCATAGGTGCTCAGTCTCCATCAGTATATCTTGAAGAGTGTGAATGCTAACTGTTCCTGTAGCTTGCTGGTTGTACACACAACAGATGCATCCTCTCATACGTCCATCTCTGCTAGCCTTACATTTGATGCCATATTCCAATAGTCTTAACCTTGATGATTTAACTATTGCAGTGTCATTCTCTAACAGGCGATCATTAATTGTTCTCAGTATATCTCCCTTATCCATATCCAGTGTCCCCACTGTGGGTGCTCTTGCTGCGAGTCTGTCAGCTCTCTCATTACCACATACCCCTGCATGACCAGGACAGTAGATCCACACCAGCTCTTGTAGACTCGAAGCTTCTATGAATGTTTTTCATTCATGCTTGCACCAACCACTTTGAACCTTTTGAAGCATGGACTGAGAGTCCGACACAATGACTGCCTTTGTGAATGAAGTTTCAGATATCCACCTTAAGGCTGCAGTGACTGCCTCTACCTCCATTCCCATGCTGGAAGATGTTATCTTGTAAGCCCCACCAAGTTCCGCGATGATTCTACTATTTACCCTAACAGAGAAGCCTCAGCCTGATTTCTCACCACGGATCACAGACCTATTTGTATACACAATGGCATCATTATCCCCGGCATGATCATGTATCAGTTGATTAATTTTCAGTTCTGCTTTCCCATTGCCCCAAGTTCTACACTCTCTGCCCAGGCTGATGATGACTTGCTGGTAATTAATCCAATTCTCATCTGACATACTCCTCTTCCCCTCTGAATATGTTTTCAACTGTGGCCACCTGCTTGATCATTGTCTCTGCCTGTGCCATGATTGCACTCCTTTTAAAACACATTAAGAAGCCTTGCACCCCATATTCTTCTAGCACTCAAGAAAAAGATAAAAGTACGATGTGAGGAAATGTTGTGTTTACAACATGTGACTAAGCTTCGGTATCTAATTGTTGTCATTGCTGTATTTTGTACAAATTAGTTGAGTTCTGCGTATTATATATTCTGAGTGTTTATGATGATTCGCCTCATAAAATATCTGGCATGCCTCACACCCCCCAGAAGGTGGGTCTTGCAGCCCCAAGGGGTGCAGCACCCCTGGTTAAGAAGCACTGTCTTATGCTGTCATGATTGGGACAGATGTTGGAGAAACATTTATAGATTCTTAGACACTGAAAAGAAACCTTCAAGGAAAATTAAGAAATGTCACTTACAGAACCGATGTATGAAGGATGCATGAAGGATGCACCGAGGGAAAGTTGGGAGGGTGAGAAAGATATGAATAGAAGAAAGCACTGTCTTGTGCAGCCAAGGATGTCACTGATTAGTTGTATGATTCTTCTTCTTCTGTGAACACTTTCAGATGTCAGCTTGAGCATGTTGGAAATAAAGCAGTGGTCAGCCTAAATGAGATGTTGATATCCCCATAGAGCTTATCTTGGGCTGATACTGGTGATGGTCATATGTGCTTTATCTGTTTCTCTTATGTTAGAAACTCCTGCAGCAGTTGTTCAGCAGGCATGATGATTGATTCAGTTCTGGGAAATTTAATGAGAACACAGGGAAATGATAGCTTGATATAGTTGCACAATGCATGTAGGACTGTCAGCCACCCAAATTATCCAGAAATGCATTGAACCTGTCCAAACACTTAGCAGAAAGAAGAGAGTAATTATGTTCCAGATAGTCTGTAATAACTTGTGTCAATAACAATTTTATCTTATATCATTTTTTTTTGAGTGTGCACAAACATGCAACACACATCTTCTTTTCATCTTAATTTTTGACAACACATATCTAGTTCTGTCTTCCCACTTTGAAGACTTACGTTAACCAGTGTTATTGTCACGGGCACTATTTTGATTGTTACAGTATAACCCCTTGATAATTTCTCTTGCAATATGTGATTATTGTCACGAAGTGGTTTTAATTATATAGAAGTTGCCTGACTGAAAGCAAGACCCTAGTATGAGAAAGTCTGAGAAAATAGAATTTAGATGGAAAATGACATGCCTGTGGACGGATGAGACTATTGGCTCAAGGGCTAGAACCAGGATCTGAATCTCCCCTTGCCGCTTCGTGACTTTAGAATGGCTATAGTCTCGCCCTCCTCTGACTACCTTGGCACACAAGGAGATAAGGTGTAAAAATACGACCACAGACCCACTATACAGACAACATAGAGTAAGTATAGTAAAGAGTGGAAGCTGATCCAGTGTACAGTAAATATATATTTATTTACAAAAATCAAGCATAAAATGTCATCATACAGAAACTACAAAAATAGCGTGCACTGTTGCACGCCCTGGAAAAATCAAAGTAACAATTAGATTGAGAGACAAAAAAAAAAACAACCCCCCACTCGCATTCACTCTTCCTGTCACCCTGCTGAGGAACAATAAAAATGGTTAGTGATTACAACAACTCTAATATGGTGGGGCTGTCAACTCTAGCCTCCACTCTCTAACACTAATAAATTTCTACTGTCTCAGTCCTGGTGATTTTTCCTCAACGAATGGCTACACAGCTTTCTACTTGTTAGGCGATATGCGCCGATAACTACACCACAAGAATTGCTAAAATAATAGACTTGGCTTTAGCTGATGGCTCAGGGTCTATCTGTCAAATGAATACTGAACAGACCATACTGGTCCTGTCTATTTTCTCCCTCCTCTATCTCTCTCTCTCTCTTGGTCTCAGTGTCTCTCTATCTCTCTCTTTCTTGGTCTCAGTGTCTCTCTAACACTCGAGGACTGATGATGCGGTGTCTCCGCTACTCTCTTCTCTCGTTACTATCAGGACCCAGGGATGTTAACCCTCTCCCCTGCTCCTGAATTCGGTGCTTGATTTACTGTCGAAATCTCTGCCGCTGACTAACTTCCCTCTTTTAACTCGTTCCGGAGTTAGAGGAAAACAAGGCCTTGATTTCTGGTTGTACGAAATTGAAACCGGTCTCGCTGCCACGTGTCATTGCTGGAGACTATAATAGCGATGAGCTCGGGCGATGTGATAAATAACCCCTGTTCCCGCTCCTCACTGGGAAAACCCGTAAGTTGGTTTTTCTTTTGCTTCTGACGATAACTCGAGTCCACTGACTACTGAGGTATGTCCTTGTGCCGTGGGTAAATTGGTATTTCCAATTTACGCTCCCCCACTGATTCGCCGGGACTCGCTGAAATTAAAATAAACAGCGACTCATGTACACCCACTCTAAAATCACTTATCTCTAACATATACGATACATAAAATACATATACGATACATAAAATAATTCTATCCACGTGTCACTTCATTCTCACTCCTTCTCTCCCCTTCTCTCGTTCTGCATAACAATACATAAAATAATACTATCTCACGTGGCACTAAAATCACACTCCTCCTCCCCTTCTCTCGTTCTGAAAACCGATACCTAAAATATTCCGACCCACGTGTCTCTATCTAAAATCTGCCAGGTAAAAATAAACAAAAGCCCAGACACCGTCTGACAGGTTACATGGCCGTTACGCATGGCCGATCACGTGTTCACACATGACAAAATAGGGAAATCCTTTTACCCATTAACACAGGAGTTTCCCTGGCTTACTCCAATTTAAATTAAACCTCGCTGTAGGACTGATTTATTTCCCCAAGCCGTATAATTCACTGATAACATAAGCTCACTGCATTCCTCACATTTAAGACTCAGAAAAATTAACGTACACACCAAGGATTTCCCAATAAAATTACATTAGAAAATATACAGGAATAAATGGGGGTTTCCCAATATTCTACCATTAGGAGCACACATGTCTCTCATAACTTCACACTCTCCGATCTACTGCCAAAAAATCCTAAAAAGACTTATGCACACTTTTTACGTTTACATCGTTCTACAAAGATAATAATTAATGGCGCTACCGTTTAAACTTTAAGTTAATGTCTCCCATGAACTTAACTTATGGGCCGAGATTTCTCAAAAACCCACTAATAAGTAAAACGATTAATAAAATAGTTACATACCAATATCGTTTTGTTCCCGCACTGGAGACGATAATTACGAAGTCTTATGGCTGACACTTATTTCTACATAGAGAACGAATCCCCGTTTTCTGTCTCATTATATACAAGAGAGCGATATCAGACAGCGATATCAAAATAAGAATACAAAAGGCAAGAGGAGCTTTCATTGCATTGGGAAATATACGGAGATCAAGAGAAATAGGATCCAACACGAAAATAAGAATCTTCAACTCAAATGTGAAGTCAGTCCTATTGTATGGCTCAGAGACATGGAGAACAACAAAGACAACAACCAAAAAGCTACAGACTTTCATAAATGGGTGCTTGCGTAGAATAGAGGGATTAAAATGGTATGACAAGGTTACCAATGTGGAACTGATGACAAGAACTGGACAAGTGCCAGTGGAACAAGAGATGAGAAGAAGACGATGGCGATGGATAGGACACACACTGAGGAAGCCTGTTGATAGCATTACAAGGCAGTCCTTGTTCTAGAACCCCCAGGGCAAGAGAGGCAGAGGAAGACCAAGAAGTACATGGAGAAGAGAGTTGGAAACAGAGGTGAAAATGATGAGGAGAACATGGAAAGAACTTGAGATGATGGCACGTGACAGGAGGACTTGGCATGTGTTTGTTGAAGGCCTATGCTCCTTTGGGAGTGGAGGGTTATGAATGAATGAATATACAAGAGAAAACACCTACGCGAATTCCTCGCCTACACATATCCCAACCTGCCGCTCGGACCAATGGGAGCGCTAGGAAAAATCAATACTAGCAACCTTACGCAAATCCCGCGTTTCCGGAAAATTGCGTCACATTACGTGATGGCCGCGTGTGTCTGGCGCGTCATACAGGCGTGCCCGAAAATATCGACTTTTTCGTAAACAATGAAATCTACGGGAATCGCGAAAAATCAGAAGAAAGTAAAACTGGCCGAGTGAAAAATAAACCTACCGACATAAAACGAACCCATTAAAATTACCTCCTAAAAATTACCAAACACGATATATTCACATGGGAAGAACCAAGGCAAACCCCATATAATTACAAAGAGAAGAGAAATGGTGAAAACTCAAAATAGAACCACAGAATCGGGCTGGAAATACAAAATAGACGACAGAATCTGGCCGGTTGAAAGACAGAATTACAGTGCGGCATCACAATTATCAGTTTGCTTGCTTTGTGTTCTCTTGGTACCTGGAAAATTTATTAATTCTGCACTGTACATTTGTTATGTAACTAAATTGTTTCTTTTGTTTTAATTTCACACTAAAGAATAATAAAGTACCATATTCAAATACAATCAGTACCGGGGGAGGGGCGCTGGGGTATAGGTAGTTCAGTAGAAGATACTGCCATAGGAGAGTGAAGTGTTAGAAGCTTCACTATGTTAGGTCTCGGTTTTATGAAGTGGGGTGACCAGAGCCCTTCCTTGCTGCCTTTATCTTCCCTGACTCAGGAGCAGCATCAGGTACCCGTTACAGATGGTTAGTCTGGAATGTTTTGAATCTGGTAACTTTGCCTTGAGAAGCAAACTCTGTAACCTCACTGCTACTTGACCTTCTGTACAGACATAAATAAGACAAGGTGAAAGAACTTAATCATAATGCCAATGCCATGAGAACTTGGAGAGAGCTGGTTGAAAACCTTTGCTTCACGGGGGGGGGGGGAGCGGGGGGGGGGCTGAAATGCAGAGAAGAATCGTGTTTTTATACTTCAACCTTTTGAGATTTTTTGCACTTACTAAGCCCTGTGTAGTTCTTAGGGGGGGGGGGGCCTCTGATGAGACAAAGAAAGTGACTGTTGCTCCTTAGGCATATCGTTGGATACAACTAATATGAGGTTGTGCACAGGGTTAAGCTACCTTATGTAAAACAGATCCCTTTAAAAACCACCCTGGGAGAGCACATAAAAGCTTTGGTGCAAGCTTCCAGCAAGAGGACCATAATCAGCAGTGACACCCCCCAATCCTCCATTGTGATGGTATTGCCTCCCCTGCTTTGCAGTAGTGGTCCAACAGTGGCCAAAACTCAAGAGTATCTATTATAGGCTTCAATGGAGTCTATCTTTACACAAGATTACTCTTGGCAGAAATGTAGATAGAAGAGTAGTAAAGCTTCTATCACATGGGAGTCTTCACAAGATATTCAGATAAGCGAAAACGATGCTGGCTGTCGCTTAGCCTGTTAATTCTATAATCTGCCGACACTTTTATGAAGAATTTAGCAAAGGTTTATTCTAATTCGTTAAGCCCCCACCCCTGAGTTAATCAGTGGAATTATTCTTATAATATATATATATAGCTCTGTTTAGAGTGTGTGTTTAGTAACTTTTACTGAGACAAACATGTAGTACATTTAAAAGGATTGAATCGAAGTTAAATTTGTAACATTACAAATAACAAAATTTAATAATCACTTTAAGTTTTAACAGTTGGAAAATAAATTGAATAGTTATGGAAAAGGTTTCATCACTTGATTGGGATTTAACTGAATAAAGGAGGTCACTTTTGGCAGTGGATATTTTCACTTAGCTGCCAATGGTAGTTTCTTCTCCCGCTGAGTCAGTTCTTTTCCACTCTGCTCTCGCTCGTCTCTGATCAAAGTTCAGGTGCTGCACGTTCCAAGAACGTCAAGGAGTAACATCTAAGTTGGTTCTGCGTCTGTCAATAAGACCCTCTTATGATGGCATCTCGCAAAACGTCAGTCCACTTCTACCTTCACTTGGTTCCAGAGATAGTATTTTCTGCTGGGTACCACCAATAACTGGTAATAGAAATAGAAACAAAACGCTCTTCTGAGTATGGCCTTTTCTGACACAGTTATGTGCGGGCCCCCCCCCCAATCCCTTTCTATCTACCATCCCATGTCAGAATTTACCCTCGATGAGAATTAAATGTAATCCCTCGGGATAAAACTTCCTTTACATTTAAACTGAATAGCTTTAGCTTTACATTACATTTAAATGAAAAGGTTAAATGTACAGATATAATATGTTTTACATTTACATCTCTACTGTTTGAAAAGTGTTCACAATATAAATTCATTTATGTTTCATTTACATTTACGGAAAAGTTTGAAACTTCTATTACTTACAATG
This sequence comes from Oreohelix idahoensis, assembly GCA_024509875.1. Classification (NCBI taxonomy): domain Eukaryota; kingdom Metazoa; phylum Mollusca; class Gastropoda; order Stylommatophora; family Oreohelicidae; genus Oreohelix; species Oreohelix idahoensis. Next base: position 368,767 of record JAMPIV010018034.1, read on the forward strand.
GGGAGCCACGCTGGTGTAATGGCTTCGGCGTTGTACTGGCGACCAGGTGTTCATGGTTCAAACCCGGGCGTCGGCGTTTGAAGAAATGTTTACGGCCGGAAATTTGACTGAATAGCCTGAACGGCTCCTGTGATAAACCCTCTGTGGATGGGAAGGAGCGAAGCTCCTGACCGGGTTGGAAGGAAAGTCCTCAGGTTCCCCAGCCTCGCAATGACATATCATTGGGCCGAAGGGCTGAAAGCCCAAGTGCCGCTGGTTAAGAAAAAAAAAAAAAAAATTACTTACAATGAATATTTTCACATAGACATTTACACTGGTTTAAAGCTTGAAAACTTGCATTAATGTTTTTACGAAGCTATCAATAAAGCAATCACCAGCCAGTGCAGTGGTGGTTCATGAATCATCATTCTAGATACTGAGGTTGCCAGCCCAAAATGACTTTGACATCCAATAGCGAGTTTCACACATTAAACTTCACATGGTAATATATACATATATATGTTAGTTCACATGTTAGTAATAAAACATAGAATGAAAATGCACTACTTACGCCAATCTTGGCCATAGACTTGTTTGCTCAGATGAATAAAAGAGACGAATTGTTCTCTTACACGCGCCTGGGATGTCTTTAATTTTACAATAGATTGCTCCCTCTGACTCCGTGTTTCTTCAGTTTCCTAGTCCAAGTGTTCCTTATTAAAATTTGAGAGAGATTTCCTGTGCTTTGTAAGTCTTATCTGTTTCTCCAATAAAAGGTGATTCGCAGAGAAATAAAATCGGCGAAATGGTCAGCTTATATTCCCCTCATTGTTGTTATGAATCTAATCAGAAAGATCCAATCATTTCAAACAGGTCGGGTGTGGCACTTTCAAAATATTTCCTACTTGGAAAATTTTTGCAAAAGATCATGTCTCCCATATATGGTAATATGATGTCTGCATACACTCTCATCAACACATTTGTAGACTCATATTGGTTAAAATGTAATAAATCCATGATTACTTTTAACCAAGTGACCGGAAGCGATTATATCACTCTTGTCTGCCCACATGTGTCACACAGACAGTAATCTCGTTATCTGCCGTATGAGTGCGCAAAATCCGTGTCTTATCGGTGATTTAAGCCGATAGCGCTGACCGATGTACGTGTTAATATGCCGCACCTATAACCACAAATCTGTGTAGCACTCCTTGCAAATGTGATATTTAGCACCTACAGGGTGATTTGATAAAATCAAATATCTGCTACTTAGCAGAAAAATAAAGAAAGAAAGAAAAGTGCGATAATTGACAGCACCTAATAAAAATCAGTACCAGAAATGTACCGATACTGCCAGAGAGAACCAAAGATCGATAGAGGTCGTCCATTTCATCACACCCATAAGGAACAAAAAAGGGAAATAATGATAATTTATCAAGATGTTATAAGACAAGAAATGTCCTGTGATAATTGCTTTAGAACTGAAATTTATCTCCCTGGTTTTATCTTATCTCTTTACCCTCCCCTTTTTTTGTTTATTTATTTGTTGTTAACAGTTTCAAGTAAAGGTTCACGATCTGCCTGGTAGTGCTAGCGGTAGCAGTCGAGGAGGAAATGCTCTCAAATTCTTCACAACTCACCAGCTTAAGGTAGGCATGTGGATGTTGCATTTGATAGGTCATTTTGTTCACCATTGATGGTATATGTTAGAAATAATGAGTGAAACCCAAAGCTGAAAACAGACAATGACAATAAATAATTGGATGGGCACTTATAAGTAACAGGGAAGACACTAGACAACAGAAAAGTAATAGGTTTGATCCAGGTGCATTTGACTGATGCCATCGCCTTGATGTGAGGGTGAGCCTGTTATAACAGACTACCAGGCACAGTTATAAGATGCTCACTCTCACAAACAAGGCAGTAGTGTTGTTTAGATGGACATGGATCAAATCTCCAGAGTGCTTATACTTCTCTTACATTTATGTGTCATCCTTTCTTTCTTTTTTACAAATGCTTCATTGACTTTTTTCATTACTTTTTTAATGTAAGCTAGACACTGTCTAGCAGAAAATACTCAACCAGTATAACTAGATGTACTTTTTACTGGAACCTACATGGGAAATGAGAGTGAAGAGAGCAAAGAGAACCTGCAGAAGAATGGTAGAAGAGGAAGCCAAGGCAACAAGAAGTTCAAGGGTCCCTCGTGTACTAAGGTAGACAACCCAGAAAGTAAATTGGTGACATACATGTAAACCACCCCATTTACTTCCTTATGAAGAGACAAAGGAAGAATAGACCAGTTATAAAAGGCGACCACAAGATTGTGCCTGCAGCTGGCAACCTCATCATGTCAAATAAATTGTTACAGAAACCATCGCTGTGAGAGCATGAATGCTTCAGTGCAAGCTTCTTTTAAACAGACCATCTGTAGTGGTGTCTCCATGCTCCATAAAGAGCATAAAGGGAAGTGATGATGTCAATGTAAACAAAACTGCTGGAATATATCAATGCATTTACTATGTGAAAGATCCCATATCAAGATTAGCACACATGAAACAGATGTAATGGAGGTTAGTAAATTGCCATCCTACTGAACATCCGTGTCAGAGGTACATGGCTCATTCAAATCAAAGAATTCAAATAGTTGGACAGCATGTTTGTAGACAAACCTCAAGCATGTCATAAGAGGGTTGGCAACTTGATGCTAAAAATAAATAGCTACAGAAACCAGCACTACAAGAGCACATGAATGCTTTATTGGAGGCAAGCCACATGTTGTAGTGATGGTCCCATGCTCAGTATGTAGCATAAAGGGATATGATGATGATGAAGATGTTCATAGAGGACGGTAGAATTGTAAAATAGTTAATGCACTGACTTACCAATACTGGTACGGCAGATGAGATTATAAAATGCTGTAATTGAGCCAGTCGTAAGAGAAGAGTGAGAGGCTAAAAATGTAGGAAGCTGGTTGGACCTGCAGACATGAAACAGGTAACATTGGGTAATGTCAGAATGCAGCCTAGCTGATCACCACTACAAGCCTGTAGCAGCAGAAGATATGGGATGTCTAAGAACAAGATTGGTAGACAGCGTTTATACAATCTTGAGAAAGAATGTGGACCAACTTAGTCAACACAACAAACTTTGCATAAAAGCAGAAACAGCATCTCACAATATGGAATGGCACAGTTGGAAAGGAAAAAAACTGTCTGACCGGCCATTGTTTGATTTGTTTTTTAGTCAGAAATAGCAATCAGTTTAGTTCTTTACTTATATGTCATTCTATTTTTGTACATTCCAGCTTACTGAAAGTCTCTTTATCATGTAAATAGAATGTTATGTCAAATTTTTACTGCATCAGAAATTCATAAGCAGAATTAAAAAGCATTAAATGTGGGGAAAAATGCTATAAGCAGAATTAGGGTTAAAGACTAATGAAATTAACTTGAAAAAGAAACTGTAATGAATGTAACTTAAAAAAAAAAAAACAAAAAAAATAAAAAAAATAAAACTTATTTGAATTTTCATAATTGCCATACGATCAGTCAAAAGAAGTGTAATCTGGTTGGAAGAACAGACTGTAAGATGAATTAAAACAAAGGTACAGTCGGCATTACAATAAAGCATATACTGGAACATAGATCTAATATACTTGTTACGTCCGTTTTCACATAAGTGTTAAGTGTGTGGACTTAACAGATTACCAGATGCCACAATCTAACTTTGTTGGATGTACTTTAGGTACGCATCCATGTAAGTAATAATAACTTATATTTATTATGCACTAAAGCGCACAAATTTGGTGCGATATATTCGTTGGTTGCCAAAGAGCGCTTACGCGTCAGAGAGAGACAAAATGCCGGCTTAAGAAGGCAGACGTTGGTTTGGTCTAAGAGTCCCATATTACGGGAAGAGTCTACGAATATATATTTTGCTACCTTCCAGGAGGAAGTGTCAGCTTCAGCCAATTCTGGCTCGTTTGTTTATGTATCTTAAATTGATACCCGCTTTATAAATACCCAGCAAGATCTAGTCAGGGCTTCGGCGTGGTCCTTGATGGCCCATTGCTAGTGTGTACGGATCCTCTGAGGAAAAATATATTTGAATTTAAATGCACTGAATTTTTCCCAGTGAATATGTCCGGCGTCTCAAATATTGAATAAGGAGGGAATATTTAAGCCACGAGATTATTTATGAGGTCCATCAAATGAATATGGAATGTGGATATTATCTTCATGATATACATGCTTGATTTATATGCAACCGTCAATGTAAGAGTTTGTCTACTCTGGATTTGTCATTGTCTTCGTTCATTCATCAAAATTAAAGATGTTTGTTGGAAAAATAACTTACCAGCCAGTGGGTCAAGTATATTATATTACCAAGTTGGTCAAGGACCCTATTTTTTTCTGTTGGACATAAATTAACCTTGATTTAAGGTTCGAACTCATCACACGACATTCGCGTCTTGACACTGTAGTCGGCTACCTGTAAGCCCGACATATACTGACAACGTTTTAAGTCAGTGAACATTATTAACCCTAATCAAAACCAACGTATCAATCAAGGCTACGATGTGTTTATTATCCAAGGCGATAAGAACAGACTATAACAATACTTTAATGACTGTTCACAGTGCCAGTTACAAAGACATCCCGCTTGCACAACCCTGAAACAGTGGAAAGGAGGGCCTGTGAAAATAGACCCCCTGGCTCTAGTACAAGCCATTGAGAAATACTTATTAGTGAGAGGTTTTGGTAAGACGAGGGTAAGTTGGGACTACTGTACTGTAATACTTTACTTTGTATACTTTGGTTACTTGAATATTTAGTAAATAAAAACATTCTCACTCAAACTCTGGTGTGCAACAGTGCAAATAAGGCCTTGCAGAACCTACAGTTTGGGTTCCTCGGTACACAGGTCCTACAGTATACTTAAGATTAAGTTCTATTATTTTATACAGGATTCCTTTCTTCTGATACAAGATGATATTCTTACAGCCAGTTTACTGAATAATAAGATCTGTTGAGAATCATTTTGGACTGGATTTCTTTCGACTGATAACAGATTCTGACAGCCCCAAACCATAGATTTGTGTTTATGAAATTGGCGCTAAATTGAAGTATAGGTCTTCCTGAGAGGGCATCTTAAGTTTCCATTGAGGATGGCTGAGTTCAAACAGTGCTGTTTCCGTTGGAGTGAAAAGGCTACTTTTGTTTCCAGTCCACGTAAGACAGCAGTAAATTATGTAAGACAGCAGTAAATTGTCTTTGACATTGGAATTCACTGAAATAAATGACCTGTGGTAAAATTCTGAAAGGATCTTCAGTGAATTTATCTAGTGTTTTAGTTCATTTTTATTTCTTTGCACTTTCCACAACCTGCACTCAAGTCTCTTAACAGTTATCTAATGTGCAGTTGTAATAGGCCAGTGCAGGATTTCTGCTGATAATTTACATTGTGTTTTTCATGGGTAAGGGCATTCACTTCCTCTTCTGATTGCAGATTTAAATAGCAAAATTATAGAGTATGTCTTTAAAAAAAAAATAAAAAAAACGTTTCTAAGATCTACTGGAATGCTTTTCTCTTTTTTTCCCTCAGAAGTAAGTAGTTGCTATGATTTCTTAAGTTGTTTCTGGCAGTGGAGGCTTTCAAAATAAGTTGGCATGTCTTATGTGCATACCTGTCAACCTCCTGAGACGGAAACCTGTACGCTGGACCATAAAAACCTTCACAGTTCTTAAACGACAAATGAACTATACTAATTAATTTAACATTTGAAAAAGTGCGATATAAAACATACTAATAAAGTCTCATGCTGTTCTTTATGTCTATTAGAAATGCTGTGAGTGATAATCATTTAAAATGTGTGTTATATCCCTTACAATTATCACAGCCTTCATAACATGGTGATGTTTGTGTTAGTTTTGTAAAATGCACTAGAAAATCAGTAACTTTATAACAGAAGTCTGTGTTGATGATATACGAGCTACATATATATAATAACGTAATAAAATGAAGACAAAACACTATAGTAACATGTTTAAAAGCAAAAATATCCTAGTAGTTGTAAATTGATGTGCTCTCAGAATGCACAGCCTTACCATTATTTCAATGAAAAAACAGTCATTATTATGCTAGTTTTAAATTAAGGAATTCATCCCTTGCATAAAATACTGCGACTACTACCACGACCTCTGACCATATCTGCCATCTTTCGTTTGTGAATTCTTTTTTAAGACCGTATAAAACAGATACACTGCCCTTCATTTCACCCACATTTAGAGACGCAATAAAAAAGGGAGGGGTCGGGGGATGAAAAGGGTTAGGTTTATGAATCATAAACCTAACCCTATACCCTAACTATAACTCTGACGCTAACGGCATCGAAGAACTCGTCAAACTGTCTTATTTCCACCAAAAGGTCAAGTACATCTTCTCACCATTTCACTCGGCAAAAAAGAAAACAGAAAATCGTATTTACAGCTTTTTCATGTGTAAAAACGTGCACAAACACCCAGATCATGCCAATATAATAATAAAAAATGAATTAATTCATTAAAAAAACCAAATAAATGCAGTAATGACAGACGATAATCGCAAACGCCCTCGTGTAATCGACTTTGCTAATTTAACCGAAGTGCCTTGTGTAGCAGCTGTATTTCGCGATTTCATCACTTGACACATATCCCTACTATGTGCATCAAGAAACATATTACATACCACTAACCTTAACCCTAAACCTACCTTTGTTCCCAGCTTATACACAAATAATATCGTGCAAGAAAACACTCATATCAGACTTTAAAAAAAAAAAAACAGCAAAAAAACTAACAATAAAAACTATAACAATAGACAATTATGCACCCACCTACAGAATCTATTTCGATGCAGTTACCATACTAATCTCCACATAGGCCTATTACACCACGTTGTCGCCTGTTTTGTTTGCGACTTCATCGTCAACAGTTACAGCACACATAAACAAAGATGTTGCCTAACATTAATCCTAACCCTACCCCTTTCTCACCTTATTGATACATAATAAATCACCAAAAACCGCAAGACAACATCATACGTTAAAAATAACAAACAATAAACTTCCAACTTACCCATTATAAATCCGTAATCTAATTCTTACAACACAATAGTCATCTGGGCATATTGGGCTAAAGATGACCACATGGTCCACGGTGCTTCATTTCAACCACCAGATTATAACACAATATCAAATACTCAGCTTTTTTTTTTAAAATGGCGTCTAGGGGTAGTCGCATGCGTGGTTAATGACAGATAGCAATAAAAATGCTTCTTGTATTGCTGAGAGCCCAAAAATGTTTGAGAGAATTCAAACTTACTGGCAAAATCAAATGGTATAAAAGGATTTGATTGGTTGGTGGGAGAGGTCTCGTTTTAAAAATGGACTATGAGAAATCCCGGGATTTTAAAAAATTGATTTAAAAAAAACGGATTAGCAAATTTTTTTTCTAGAAAATCTGTACAATGACCTTCTACAGGCGTACACAGCTAAAAGTGTCAATTTCTCATACGTTGTACAGGAATCCTGTACAGGTTGACAGGTATGTATGTGAGAGTATTGTTAAAATTAGCCGACATTTTCCATGTGAGAATGTGTTGTTGAAATGTTTGCAAGATATATTTCCCATTAGCTTTTTCATGATACAAATTTGATTTTCTGTTGAGTTCTAGAAGTAATTTTGATAAATAATTATGGAGGGCCTAAGTTATTGAGTTGCAACATCGGTTACCTACACTGTTGGTGGTGAATGTGGTTTTAATTTCAGAGCTTGAAGTATTAACTGTTAACCTTGTACTGTTATATTTAAATTGTTTGTCGGATTTAAAGAGGTTTTTGCATTGTCATTTGAGATGTTGAGTTTTGCTTCAGTTTTATACTGTTGGTGGCAGAAGATTAAGGTATGTGAGTTTAGTTTCCACTGATTGTCAAGCACTGTATCAACAGGCACAGGTGATCACACCTCTTTACAGCTACTGGTTTCTTGTGCACTCTATCCATTTTGTTGCTAGCTTTCTTCTACAACTTGTTATTAAACTGTCCAGTATCATCTCTCTTTCACCCGTGTGTGACCGGGGCCCGAAAGGGGAGCAAAGAATAGTAACACTGTTCCCTGCCAAGCATGTCGTAGAAAGCGACTAAGGAGGGTTGGGCATGGGGCCGGTTACCCCATCCTGTAAAAAATTTAAACCACAAAAAACTTCAGTAAACATGGACAAGTCAAATAAAGAAAATAAAACTCAGCCATCCAAGAAGGTCCTCTCGCAGGGAGGCGTATGACGCAACACAGAGAAAGCCGAAAGGAGTCTGTGTTGCTGACTAACCTTCTTTCTTCTAGGAGAACTTCCAGATTTGGCACCTGGAATATTCGGACATTAAACGAACAAGGGAAAGTGGCACAAGTAGCAGCCGAAATGAGGGAATATAAAATCGAGGTTCTGGGACTGTGTGAAACAAAGTGGAAGGGGGTGAATTGGTGCTGTCCTCAGGACATGAAGACGAAAGTTCACACCACAGTGAAGGGGTAGCTCTTATGTTATCTAAAGAAGCACAGAAAGCACTCAATAAATGGGAAGCCGTTGGATCCAGAATAATAGCAGCTTCTTTTAAAACAGCTAAAAAGAAAATAAATGTAAATGTCATCCAATGTTATGCACCAACTAATGACAAAGAGTCTGTGAAAGAAGCATTTTATACTAGACTACAGAGGGGGCCGTGCTAGCGTAGTGGTTACAACACCGCTCTGGCGACCGGGTGATACAGGATCAAACCCGGGCGACGGCATTTGAGGATTTTTCGTTGACCAGGATTTGGACTGGATTAACTCGAGACCTGGCGAGAACATTTGAAGGAGTGTCGTCGACCAGGGACTGGCGGCTCCTGAGCCGACCCAGCTCTAATGGGTACCTCCGAAATCGGAGAGTATTTGCCTGAATGGCGAGGGACACCTGTCTCTGTACAAGAAACAAAGGGATACTCACGTAAAATCAATGTCAGGTTAAAATATTAATAATAACCTGAGATTTCGCCTCGAGTATTAGTGGGCGTACGGAAAAAAAAAAAAAAAAAACTAGACTACAGGAAATTATGGAAAAAGTAAAAAGAAGAGACATCACAATTGTGATGGGTGACATGAATGCAAAGATAGGTACAGTCAACATCGGCTTTGAAGAAGTCATGGGAAAACAGGGGCTAGGAATAATGAATGAAAATGGGGAACTATTCTCAAACTTCTGTGCTTCAAATCAACTGGCTATAGGAGGAAGCATGTTTCCACATAAGAGAATACACAAGGCAACATGGATATCACCAGACCATAGAACAGAAAATCAGATTGATCATATATGCATAAACAAGAAGTTTAGATCATCATTGCAGGATGTAAAGGTATATAGAGGAGCAGATGTGGCATCAGACCACCACCTTCTGATAGCCAAAGTAAAAATGAAACTCAAGAGATATGCAGCAATGCAAAATTATAGACAACAATTTAATGTAGGACATCTAAGAAATCAAGAGACAAATTTGCGGTCACAGTATCCAACAAATTCCAAGTGCTCCAACAGCTGGAAGATGTAGAGAATACAGAAGACTATTGGCAGCAAATCAAAACGGTATGGAATGAGACATGTGAAGAAATACTGGGGAAAAGAGAACGACAACAAAAAGCATGGATAACAACAGAAACCATCAATAAGATAAAAGACAGGAAAAACAAGAAAGCAGAGTTAAACACAAGCAAAACCAGAAGTTCCAAAGCCAAGGCTCAAGAAGTGTACACAGAAGCAAACAAAGATGTAAAAGGAAGTATCAAAAGAGACAAGAGGAAATATATTGAGGAGTTGGCAAGAGAGGCAGAAGATGCTGCAGCCAAAGGTAATATGAGAGAACTGTATAACAGCACAAAGAAGCTAACGGGAAAAACAAGCAAACAAGTTGCTTCATAAAAGACAAGAATGGAAAACTGCTCAGCAATATACAAGAGCAAATGAAGAGGTGGACAGAATATTTTGAGGACTTTCTCAATAGACCAGCTCCACAAAACCCCTCGGACATCCAGCCAGCAGAAGAAGAGCTACAAATTAGTGGTGAAAGACCAACGAAGGAAGAAATAAAGAAAGCCATAAAGCTTCTAAGAGATGGAAAAGTGTCTGGACCTGATGGCATTCCAGCAGAGGCCATCAAAGCAGATATCGACACGGCTACAGAGATGTTATATAAATTACTTGGTAAAGTCTGGTAAAAGGAAGAGATACCAGCAGAATGGAAGGAAGGATATCTGGTTAAGTTGCCTAAGAAGGGAAATTTACAAGAGTGCACAAATTATAGAGGAATAATGTTACTTTCAGTGCCAGGAAAAGTATTAAACAGGATTATCCTTGAAAGATTAAAAGAGTCCATAGACAAGAAACAGAGATGAACAAGCAGGTTTTCGACAAAACAGATCCTGTACAGACCAGATAGCCACTTTGAGAATAATAGTTGAACAAAGTCTGGAATGGAATTCACCACTATACATCGGATTTGTGGACTACGAAAAGGCATTTGACAGTGTAGACAGAGAATCACTTTGGAAATTGATGAGGCATTATGGAGTTCCCCTGAAGATCATTAATTTAATAAAGAAAACATATGAAGACATGACATGCAGAGTTCTTCATGAAGGACAGCTTACAGAACCGTTTGGGATAAGAACAGGAGTGCGACAGGGATGCCTCTTGTCTCCTTTTCTTACTAGCAATAGACTGGGTTACGAGAACATCGACAACACACAACAGAAATGGAATCCAGTGGGCTCTGACTAAGCAGTTGGATGATCTGGATTTTGCTGATGACTTAGCTCTTCTGTCCCATAACCGTAATCAGATGCAGGACAAATTGAAAACATTCGATGAGAGGTCACAGCAATTGGGTCTGAAAATACACAGTGAAAAGACAAAGATAATGAGAATAAATGCAGGTAATGATAACAGGGTTGAACTTGAAGATACACCAATACAAGATGTAGAATCGTACACATACCTTGTATCTTGGTAGCAATATAGACAAAGTTGGAGGGACAAACAGTGATATCAAAATAAGAATACAAAAAGCAAGAGGAGCTTTCATTGCATTGGGAAATATATGGAGATCAAGAGAAATCGGATCCAACACGAAAATAAGAATCTTCAACTCAAATGTGAAGTCAGTCCTATTGTATGGCTCTGAGACATGGAGAACAACAAAGACAACTACCAAAAAAGCTACAGACTTTCATAAATGGGTGCTTGCGTAGAATAGAGGGATTAAAATGGTATGACAAGGTTACCAACGTGGAACTGATGACAAGAACTAGACAAGTGCCGCTGGAACAAGAGATGAGAAGAAGACGATGGAGATGGATAGGACACACACTGAGGAAACCTGTTGATAGCATTACAAGGCAGTCCTTGTTCTGGAACCCCCAGGGCAAGAGAAGCAGAGGTAGATCAAGAAGCACATGGAGAAGAGAGCTGGAAACAGAGGTGAAAATGATAAGGATAACGTGGAAAGAACTTGAGATGATGGCACGTGACAGGAGGACTTGGCATGTGTTTGTTGAAGGCCTATGCTCCTTTGGGAGTGGAGGGTTATGAATGAATGAATCATCTCTCTTTGTTGTTCATCTCTCTTTGGTAAAACACAGGCGTTAAACTAGTTTGATGTTAGATAAAATTGTTACAATTTTACCTTGGAGAAAGAAATACGAGGGGCGTTCAGAAAGTAATGCACCACATCGTTTTTCTCAGGAGCTGTTTATTCAAAAAGCATGAAATTTATACACAATATACATGGATATGTCATGTAAACATCGGTATTATTCAACATAATCCCCATCAACTTGTACGGCTTTATGCCAGCGCGAAACAAGTGCATGTATTCCTAGCCCGTATCAGATTTTGTCTTGATCATGTAGCCATTTCTTCGCTGCAAGAAAAATGATGGGCCCAGGTTTCGTCACCTGTAACGATCTTAGCCAAAAAGTTCTCTCCATCAGCATTAAAACGCTCCAACAATTCAGAAGAATTTGCTTTCCTTTGCAATCGGTGGTCATTTGTGAGGCTTGGAGGAACCCATCTTGCGCAAACCTTAGAAAATCCAAGAGTTTTTATAACTGCATTTGCACTACCAATGCTGACTGACAGCTGTAAGGCCAATTGTTGAGTAGTGATTCGCCTATCAGTAAGAATAATGCCCTCAGCGCATTTCAACATTTCTGCGTTGGTGGCTGTAGCAGGACGTCCGCAGCGCGGCCGATCAAGCAGCTTCGTATCTCCACTTCCTTATTCTTTGATTCTCTGAACCCAGCGACTGACTGTACTCCTGTCGACTGCAAAACTTCCATACACATCATATAGACGCTTGTGAATGTTCACAACAGTTTCCTTCTCTGCAACGAGAAATTCTATCACAATTCGCTGCTTATAACGCAAGTTGCTAACACGCTCCATTTCAACGGTTTACGGCAGCCGTATTATTTGGTCGGTTGCAGTGCAATTTGGTACACACAATTGGCACATGCCATATTTGAAGTGTGCAAAATTTCATGCTTCTATCTTCATTATTAGCTGAGAAAAACGATGTGGTGCATTACTTTCTGAACGCCCCTCGTAGTTACTTGTATTTTCATTGTGTTCAGATAATCTCATTAAAAATACATGAAGTCATTGCACTTCTCTTCATGCTAGTTCCAAGTTTCTCTCTGTTTATGTATCATATTTGTTTCCTGCAGGAAGGAGCTGATGAAGACCTCAGTGATGATGACAATTCTGATGAGGAGATGGAAGAACAGATGGCATCAATAATGATATCTTCCACATCCATGAGGCATAGGCTGGAGTTTCTGATAGGTGACCACGTGCTGCCGTACAATATGACGGTATACCAGGCTGTCAAGCAGTATGTTTGTCATGGGGGCACAGAGGTTGGGGACTTCAGTGATGGAGACACAGATACTCCATTTGGAAACACTAGCATCTGGGTGCAGACTCATACCATCTGGTATGTTGTAGATGTTTTATTTTTATTTTTTTAATTAAGGATGATGGATGGACACTTAATACTTGACTGCTAGGATATCTATGTATGTCATTTTTATGGCTCTAGTAGACATATTATGCTACATGTGTGTGTGCACGCACATATGTACCTTCATATTAACAGAGACAGACTTGGAACATGTAGTGGAGAGAACATACATGTTGAAATCTGCTCTTTGCAACATCTTGTCTCGGTGTACCATAGCTCACACAAGGCTATTAGATACTAAGTCATATATATGTTATTTTGCGTCTATGAGACCCCAGGGGTCACAGACACTGAGCTAGGAGTAATTTTTATATAAATTTTGTTTAGTTATAAAAATGATTTCCTTTTTCTACATTATCTGTTTACATTTCTTGGACTGTTTTTCAAATATATTTAGTTTAGTGCAGGCGGAGTATTGTGGTTAGTGGTCGAAATGCATGTTGGATGTGCCACATAATGAAGCAGATTGGAAATGGAAGTATTATGGTAATTTGACTGCGAAGGACAGTAGGATAGCTTGGTGTGATGGAATAACATGTAAGATCTAAGATAATGCTGTTTGACATTTAGATCAAACTTCTTGTGAAGAGTTACTGTGATTTTATTTTCCACAGGCCCCATGCTTCTTCTCCCTATAATTATATCCTGTAATTATTTGAGTTTAGTCTTCTTCTCTTGGTAATTAATTGCGTTTTCCATGAGGGATGACTGTAGGTTTTAATTTGATACCTGCACCAGTTTTCTTTTCTCTAAATTAATTGTGATCACGCAGGCTTTTCTTGGTCACAGTCATTCTTATTGTAGTAGGTGCTGAGTATTATTGGGCTGGGTATACATTTTCTGACGTTAAATAACCCCTACCCGGTAAATCGATGGGTGGGTGCTGAACCTCTACCCAGGTCCGTAAAAACGGGCGCTTCAATGAATCAAAGTTAATTTTGCTCACGCCGACAGGTAATGTTATTTAACATGACGCAAGAAAAGATGCGCGCGATCAGAATAAATATGACTCATGAGTTTGCTTACAATCTATTGGCCGGGGTCAATTATTAACAAAAATCCGGCAAGATTATTGGTTCCAGAGAGATGCCAAGCGATGATGTACGGCGTGGGTTATAGCGTTTCTTTTTTATGACATATACCCGCGTCTAGTCATTAGCGGGTCTCTTTGTCTCCAGAATTCACTGCCGTGAATCTAAGTCATTATCATCTGCTCCAAGCAGAAGAAACGCGGTAATTGGGTATGTCCATATTTTAATTAGCGTAGGAGATAGTTCTACCTTAGCACGGTTAAGTAGTTTTCTTCGAGAAGTTAATTTAACCTTTAGCACGCTGCATTCTTTTACCGAAAACTTGCCCTGCAGCTGCATTCTTTTTCACAACCCCCCGTTTTTATAGTGGGCGACTTGTAACGTCTTTAGTTTTTGTGTTTCTTGGTCAATTGCTATCATTTTTGGAATTTATATAAATAAATGAATGATGAATCTGACGATATAAAATTTGTTTGTGTACATGTTAGATGTGATAGGAAGAGAGGAAAGGAAAGATGAAAAAACGAGAAAAAATAAAAAAAATTTTTTTAAATTTTAAATTTAAAAAAAATTTTTAAAAAATAACCAACACACGAAGAGTCCACATCCCTTGCATCTCAATGAAAATCATTTGACCAATAGACCAATACAAATCAAATGACGATCTTTTCGTTACACCCATCATCAGTAGCAAAGCAACAAACGCCCTCGTCAGCAGTGACATTCGGCCGTAATCCTAAACCTTTCCGATATTTTTAATCCTAACCCATAAAATTATACATACTAGCAATGCCATTCTACTTTCATTTTCATCTCGGCCATCAAACATATTCTGAGAACCGATATCAGCGCTTATAAAGACAAAAATCTCATCCTTACCTCATGGCGTCAGAATCCAATAAAATTAGAGCGAAAATGGCCGCATGTTCATGCCGATTCATTTCGATTAAAAAAATTCACAGAAAATTAACGCGAATACAACATCCATTTCTAAAAAAAAATCGGAAACGAAAGCTAACTTTCTACCAGATAAGTTTAAAACTTAACATCCGGGGGTGATATCACGTGACACACATCCTACCGCTAGAAAACTAAGGTATCCGCTCGTCGACTGCAGTAGACTACAGCGTGGAGAGCATAGGTTACCTTCGTCGACTGTGATCGACGGCAGCATGCTAAAGGTTAAAGTTAATTACTTGAAGTGCCATCAATTGCTATCTTACAGAAATATTAATGGAAAGTGGTGCATATAAAGTTTCTGTGACGAGTAGTATATCTATCGTGTGTCACAGGTTTGTGAAATTAATTGTATAAGGTTAAGTCCTTAGGCTATATCATACTATAATTGTGAGGTTCAATATATACATATAGGTAACCTCGATTTGATTTTAATTTTTGCAGTGTAAAATACGCTAGAGTAATTGTGTGTACGTTATTTTATTGGGCATTTAATATTGTGTATGTTATTTTACTGGGCATTTAATTGTTATGTAGTCGGATGGTGAGGGATATAATAAATAATACGGAGATGGGATTTATTATTCCTAGAGAGGTCTAGTTTAATTTGGTGTTCGTCGAAGACTCACCAGGGTCAGTCTGTAAAATAAAGTAGGCCTAGGAATTTTAGCACAGAGTAGTTCCCTCAGTAATGAATTGTTTTGATGCCGGAGGCTAGTCTAACGTTACAAAAGATTCAGGTTAGCTGCATCTGGGGTTTCCTAAACAGACAAGTGTTGAAGTGGGGTAGTTTGACCTTGAGTTAGGAATGTTGTCTATCGCTGTGCATAGTTGAGGAGGGGGAAGACGGGAGATGTATTTATTTAAGGGAGTTAGGTATTAAGGATGAGTATATTTTGATGTGTTGTATATCTGTTGTATTATTTTGTTTCACAGCATTTTCACAGCACAGTGGGAGAGGGTAATCTGTCCCTACAATTTACCAACGGCAAATTGTGGCATCTCAGGAGCCGAGAGCTCGAGATATTGCCAGAGGCGAAAGAAAATAAATACGTTCTCATGCAGTGAAGACATTCATCAGCGGGAACGGGATTTTCTTTAAAATCCAGAGCTCTGAGCTCTTTTTTATAACACACTCAATTAGGCGCGTTGCCGGTGTTGTAATTTTTTTCTTCACGACCATAATAATGTCGTTGTTCTAAACCTGAAGAGGGGTAACGGGGCAAATAAAAGTTGTTCAGCAACAGTAAAGCTTCTACATTCTGAGTCAAGTACCTCGTGCTTGATACCCAAGTCATCAGTGCAGTAGTCAGGAACAGGAGAAAGGGTCAACATTCCTTTTTCTGAATGCTAACGAGAGAAGGGGCGTAACGGAGACACCACCTCAGCAGATGTCGAGAGTGTCAGAGAGACACTGAAGCAAGGCAGAGAGGAGAGAGTGAGAGAGAAAATAGCTGGGACCAGTAGGGTCTTATATTATCCTTAGAGGTTAGCCTCTGAGCCATAGATGTAATAAAAGTCTACTAGCGTAGCAGTCCAGTGGTGTTATTTAGTGGCTCGTGTATATCGCCTAAAGAGCTTGGAAGCTGTGTAGACAGTTCGTTTAGGCAGCGTCAGCAGGACAGTAACAGTAGTAATATTAGTATAGTCGGGAGGGGTGGCTCAAGTTGAGACCCCCACCACTTAGATTGTGGTTAGATCATTAATCCTTATAGTTTTCCCCAGCAGGGTGAACGAAAGGGTGAAAGTGGTTGTTTTTAGTGTCTATCAATTTAATTGTTTCTTTGTTTTTAAAGGTCTGTGCAACATTGCATGATATTTATTTGACTGTGTTATTTGATTATGTTGATTTGTTTAATAAAACTATAAAATGTTCACTGGATCAGTTTCTATCTAAACTATACTGTACGTATATAATTGTCTGTATAGTGTGTCTGTGGTCTTTATTGAAACCTTATCTCCTTTATGGTAGTCAGAGGTGGTGAGGCTATAGCTATCAAAGATGTCAGGAGTGGTGAGGGCGAGTCAATCTCGGTTCTCACCCTTGAAGCCAATAGTCTAATCTTTCCACATTCACTGTCATTTTCATCAAAATCTATCTTCTCAGTCTTTCTCAAAATAGTGTCTTGTCTACACACTCAGACAACACTCTATACTTAAATCCACTTTGTGACAAAGTGGGTGGCTACGTCCTTGGGATCTTCTCTGTTGGGATCAATTCAGGGATCTTGTCTAGATTCGTAGATTGGTTCTATAGAAAGTTTTCTGTGAATGGATTTTATTTAATTTTCCCCTAGACTCTGAGCTATTAGAACTGATCCAGTTATAAAGTTTTTCCACAGGTTGCAGTCAGTTTAGATTTTTAGTTGTAATTAAGTTTTATATGACTTAGAGGTAATTGATGGCTAATTGAAATTTTTTCTTTAACAGGAAGGTAATTTTGGGTTTTTGGGTAGCTTCATAATCATATTTTGTCCAGGTAGTTATTACTCAGATTTGGTGCTAGTCTGAGTTCGGGTTTTTGGGACAGCAGATATAGAGGGAGTATTTCCTAGTAGGTAACAGGTAGTTCCTTCTTTTTTTCTTTCTGTCATTTTGTGAAAGTTGTGAACTTACAGCCATTTTACAGGGAAGATGGCGGAATTGGTCAAGTTATTAACTGCCTGGCGTGGGAATGAGAAAATAGATGTCTTTTTGGAGAAATTTGAACGGATGGCTACGGCATATGGGTTGGATGGGAGTCTGTGGTGTCTAAAATTATCACAGTCCCTGAAAGGGCATGCGTATGACGTTTACAGCAAGTTGCTCATCGACGACCAGAATAACTTTGAGGCCATACGTAACGCCCTGTTACAACGATTTCAGTGGACCCCACGAAAGTGCCAAACTATGTTCAGGGAGAGCCAGCCGGAGAAGGGAGAAAGTTTTGCCCAGTTTGCGAAAAGGGTGAGAAATTACCTTACTCGATGGAGGGAGTTGTCGGGACTGGCAAAAACCTTTGAAGGACTTGAAGAGTTAATGATGTGCGAACAATTAAAGGCAACCATGTCTCCCAACTTGAGGAGGTATCTAGCAGAGCAGGGCGCCCAGAAACTCGATCAGATAATCATATTTGCTGAAAGGTTCCATACGGCACAGGCCGAAGTACTGGGACAGGAAAGGAAACTTCCCGACCTGCCATCGACGGAAAAGCGAGCATCATCGTCGCCATCATCATCTTCTGCTCACCAGCAGCAAGGGCCTTCTCGCAAGGAGCCCCACTCCGGTCCCAACATGCGGCCTCAGCCTCATAACAGATCACAGGGAGCGACCTCTCATGAACCTGCCAGAAACAGGGGAGATAACGACCGGTATTGTACGCACTAAGGAATAAAACCTAATGCTGTCGACATATGTTCGAAGGTAAACCCTCTCCCTGCTGCTCAGCCTTGTCGACATATGTTGACAAGCGGATATTTTCGTTTTCCTAGCATTAGGTAGCTTGTTTAACCTTTAGCACGTGTGTACATACGTGACGAAGGTTCATGCTCCCCGGATGTTAAGTTTTAAACTTATCTGAGAGAGAGTTAGCTTCCGTTTCCGATCTTTTTTAGTAATGGGTGCATTCGCGTTTATTTTCTGTGAATTTTTTTAATCGAAATGAATCGGCATCGAACACGCGGCCATTTTCGCTCTAATTTTATTGTATTCTGACGCCATGCGGTGGGGATGAGATTTTTGTCATTATAAGCACTAATATCGGTTCTCAGAATATGGTTGATGACAGAGATGGAAACGAAAGTAGAATGTCATTACTAGTATGTAAAAGTTTAGGGGTTAGGATTAGATTTATCGGAAAGATTTAGGGTTACGGCCGAATGTCACTGCTGACATGGGCGTTTGTTGCTTTGCTACTGATGATGGGTGTAACGAAAAGATCGTTATTTGATTTGTATTGGTCAAATGACTTTCATTGAGATGCAAGAGATAATTGAGATATGGACACTTCGTTTGTTGGTTATTTTTTTTTTTTTTAATTTTAAAATTAAAAAAAAATTTTTTTTTTTGATTTTAAAAATTTTTTTATCGTTTTTTTCATCTTTCCTTTCCTCTCTTCCTATCACATCTAACATGTACACAAAGAAATTTTATATCATCAGATTCACCATTCATTTATTTATATAAATTCCAAAAATGATAGCAATTGACCAAGAAACACAAAAACTATAGACATTACAAGTCGCCCACTATAAAAACGGGGGGTTGTGAAAAAGAATGCAGCTGCAGGGCAAGTTTTCGGGAAAAGAATGCAGCGTGCTAAAGGTTAAGGCCTGTGAGAGCGACAAAAGGGAATACATGGGAACCCATCCAGTCAGAGGCGTTGTTCTCCAACAGTGGACCAGCCGAGGTGAATGGAACTGCCACTACTTGTTTGTTTGACAGCGGGCTTACTTACCCCAGTATAGTCACTCGCCATTTGGTGCAGCCCAGGCAGATGACAAGAAAAAAAAGTCGATATTGAGGGAGTTTTGGGGAGAGGTACTCCATGGCGCCTTCCCATCGCAAATACTGTAATGGCACAGCCAGCTTATGACTTCATCCTCTGGAGCCCATACCTAGTTTTGGGAAACCCACCTGCCCCGATCCTTGTTAATGCATGCCAGATAAGTGAAAAGGGAGAGCCCCTAATTCACAGAGCCCAGCGAGAGCTCAACCATCCCTGTCTTGCGAACGAGAGGGTGAAGACCTCTAAAGACAGTGGAACTTTATGTGCAGAGGTGTATTCGCCTATTCAGCTAAATGGCCTAACAGTGGTGACACCTTTGATTTTGGAAGTACCTTCTTTGTTGTCGGGAATTAGGCCCCCGATGGTATTAGCTCCCTCAAGTGAGGGAAATACTGACGAGTGGTATGACGTATGTACACGACTAGCGCACACTTCATAGGGCAGAAGACAGCGGACTGAGCGAACATATGTTTCCAACCAGCCCTGGAGCCCCATACGACCAGCATGTTACTCATAAGGATGAGATAAGTGGACTGAGCGACCGTTTGCCTATAAACGGACATGGGCCCCACCACCCTAATATCTCGCTTACAGGAAGTGACTCCTGCAACGAAGCGCCTGCTAAAAGGGTTATAATTTCCAAATTGTTTCAAGGAACTTTGGAAAATGCCACCGAGAGCTTTATCTCGCATACTCCGCGATCACACGGGATCTTAAACCGTCCTGTTCTTGACGGGAAGACTACAGAGCCGGTAGCTACGGCAGTAGATATTTCATTGCAGAGCACTTTCCAACTGACGCCATTAACTCTCACAGGAGAGGGCAAGGTTGAGAATTTTGGTAGCACCAGGGTTTCAGATGGAGGATTCCCTGGGGCTTCACGTGAATCTCACGAACTTTTCAGGCCAGAAAACAGTGAGAAAAGCTGCCTTACAAATTCGCAAGGAGCTATATTTGAGAGCTCTGTCCCTCTTCATGTTGGTAGGGGATGAGCAAGCACAAAACCACTGCCAGGGGCAGATATTACCTATCTTTCTCCAAAGGTAGAAGCTACTGAGATCCGTGATGATTCAGTAGAAACCCAGCAAGCGACCGGAGAATCTATGCTGGAAGCACAAGACAGTTCTCATCGTCATCGCCATATACCAGCGGTCTCAAACCCGCTGACGCACAGCACCATAGTCGCCATCGCCAGGCCTCTACAGAGCCAGTCGGTCATTTCAGGTGACCAAGCCAGCCTTTTGACGGACACAGCAAGAGAAGTTCCAGACCCGTCATTGGACGGCACAGGTCCGAAGAGAGAGCAACTCTTCCACAGAAGCATGGAAGTAGTTAAAAAGAGAAGAAGAAGAAACATGTGCAGGTTCCTTCGGCCAGCGGTGAACAGTTACGCCCTGTTACGGCGATTTCTGACCAAGTCAGCCAGCCTGAAACAGGTCACTGTGAGGCCAACATACTCGGTAAACACCGGTTACAGCACACCGCTAGGAAATTAGGTGGGCGGATGAAACACCGGAGAGGAAAAGCGAAGGGCGAACATTTGAGTTGCAGTCGCCAGGGGAAAACCCCCCAGTCGGGACCCTACAACTTTGGTACTCCTTTATGGTAGTCAGAGGTGGTGAGTCTATAGCTATCAAAGACGTCAGGAGTGGCGAGGGAGAGTCAATCTCGGTTCTCACCCTCGAAGCCAATAGTCTCATCTTTCCACATTCACTGTCATTTTCATCAAAATCTATCTTCTCAGTCTTTCTCAAAATAGTGTCTTGTCTACACACTCAGACAACACTCTATACTTAAATCCACTTCGTGACAAATTCTTTGGTCCTTTTTTATAACCATTCTATCCAGCATTGATGTGTCTCTTTTTGTAACCTTTTTGCCCAGTATGGATTGATAAAGTGTATGTATCACCTCTTTCCTTTCCATGTGAAACAGCTATTGCTTGCAGCAGATTTCATTTTTCTCCAGGTTTTGTTGGGTCTTCCCACTCCTCTCTTCCCCTGTAGTTTCATTCAAGGATAATTCCTGAGATTGTGTCCCATCCTTCTCCATTTTCTCTCTTTAACTTCCAGCAGCATAGATTGTCATCTGGTTCTGTTTTACAGGTCTGTTATATACATCCAACCATTTATGACAGAATCTCTCAAAATGTGTAGCATGTCAGCACTTTGAGATGTTGGGTACTGCTGTCAACAGAAACATCCCTCAAAGACCTGTGTCTGAGGAAAATAACATTGAAAAAGGACAGTTTAGTGAAACGTTATGTTTTTTTTATTTGTAAGGACTATCTTCATTGCACACAGACTACTCCATCAGTACTCCGATCTCCTCCCTTAGATCACACAAGGAGGATCTCAGCACAGTGCACAAACTCCGTAGCACCGGCGAGAATCCCAATGTGTGTATATAGGAATCACACATTCTACAAATATTTTTGTGGTGGGTAAGTTTCTAATTTTTAAATTTTGCCAGGGCAGCGGCCTGATACGCCTACTCTTTACGATTTGCAACTGCCGAGGGATTTTTAATGTGCGCAACTTGTACACGGGACCTCCTATTTTTTGCCCTTATCCGAGAAGGCTAGACCCTCCGATCTCACTACCCAGGAGACCAGGGGGAGTATGACATCATTAGGACCACTGGTTCTGAAAAAAAATTTCTATAAATTATGTTCCCTCTACCGGGAATCAAACCCAGTATCTCTAGAACTCTAGGCGGACGCCATACCTCTTAGCCACTCTGACCCCAGTGAAACGTTAGGAATGTTTGAAGACTGTATGCTCAGGATATCAAATTCAGAGATAGTCTATTTTAAGATCGGCGCCAGATTATTTTTCTGAATGGGCGAGTGCTTTCAAATGTATATTACATTTATCTGATACAATTTTTGACGTGATATGCGACATTAGACAGCAGAAAATCTGAAGTTTCATATTATATGATCATCTGAATATTGTTATTTTAAACCAAGTTCAAGTTTTTGGTTTGTTCTTTTCTCATTTTTCTGTAAATCAAACATGCTGGCAAGTTGCCAATTTTGCCAGATCAGACTACAGTTGATATGGATTCTGTGACAAGAGCATAAGTTGGTGAATGTCTGGAGTTTGAACATGATGTTTTGGTGAATGTCTGGAGTTTGAACATGATGTTTTGGTGAATGAGCAGAGGTGTTTTATATTTGAATGGAGAGTGCTGTTGTATTACTTTCCTTGCAAACATTCATGATCATTCACAGGTACCGACCTGCAGTAGAGCAAGAAGACAATATGGCTACAAGCCCAAAGAAAACAAAAGCTGAGTCAAAGGGCTCAAAGTCATCTAAAAAGAAAGGTAATAATACTACACAGTTTCTGTCTGTCCACCAGATGTGTGGTTAAAATTGCAGCACTGTGAGATTATAAATAGCGATGGATTTTGCAATGTGCAAATTTTGCCATTTGTTGAATGTGTGCATATTATAAGTTTTAATTCTGGAAGAAATCCTGTATTTGAAGAAGTGCTTTTACAATATTGATACTTATTTGTCAGCAAATGATTTGTAGGTCTCTACTTTTATATAATATGTCTTAACCTCATGGGCAAATAGATGGTGTGTCAGCATCAATACAGATAAGTGCAGCACTATGCTCTTCACCCTCTCTCCAAAACAAAACGCTGATGGGCTGAGAATTTGAGCAAGTTCAGGTAGCAGAATGTTCCTGAAGAAACACTGAGCGTTAACCAGGGTTCCTTAGCGACTATTTCTCTCTCCAAGTTCTTGATAAAAGTATAAAAGATCGCCCTTACTTTCCCAGAGAGGAAGAAATGTCACTACACGTGCAAGATAAATGGAGAGCTCCTGAGAGAAGATAAACAACCCACCTATCTCGGAGTTACATTCGATGATAGGCTGACATGGAAGCAACACATCAACAAGGCAGCAACAAAGGCCAGGAGGAAGCTAGCCATCCTGAGAAAACTAAGTGGAACCACATGGGGAGCCAGCGGGAAAATACTTAGTAAAGTTTACCAGCAGGGCATATGACCACACCTGGAATGTGGGTCAGCTGCGTGGTGTCCAGCATCAAACACCACAATACAAGAGCTAGATAATGTGCAAAACCAGGTACATAGGGTCATCACGGGGGCAATGAAATCAATGCCTACAGTGGAGATGGAGAAAATGGGGAGGATACAAGCATTTTTTCTCTCTGTGAGAGAACGCAGAGACACGAAAGTGCTAACACAGGCAGAAAAGTTCCTCTGTATGCCGAGCCACCCAGTGAAGGACAGATTCCAAAACCTAGCAATGGGGCTATTGAAAAGAAGCAGTTTTATCCACCAGGCCAAACGACTTCGTAGACAAACCTTAGACTTACCTGAAGTTGACAGCCCCCTAAAGTCTGTGCCAGAACAAACCACTTGGAGAGGAGATTGGATTACCAGTATACATCCAGACAAAAGTGAAAGGAATACTCAACAAGGATGAACAGAACAGCGTGCAACGTAGGACAGTCACTCTCATTTTCCTGGATGATGAGTACCCACAGGACCTCTGGGTCGGAGTATACACGGATGGGTCAGCACAAAATGCAGTAAAGAATGGAGGAGCAGGAGTGTACATAGAATACCCAAACAACACTGGACACGGTCAGAGTACCAACAGGGAAATTCTGTAACAACTATGATGCAGAAATCCAGGCAATCAATGTGGCAACCGAGAAACTGTTGAACACCAATCTCGGTCCACAGTCTGTGGTGTTCCTGACAGATGCAAGATCAGCACTTCAAGCATTTCAGTCCAGAAAATTACCAGGGATACAAGCCTTACTGTCTGAACTGTGCAACCAGCATAAGGTCGCCATGCAGTGGATACCGTCTCACTGTGAAATACCAAGAAACGAGAGAGCAGACCAACTGGCTAAAGAAGGTGCTGCAGACGAGCAACCGGATGTACCAGTTACGTACCATCAGAAGAAAATGATGATGAAATCAATCAGAAAGCCACTAACGCATGACGACTACCAAGCTATGAACAGATCAGAACAAATTGTCATTCTGCGCCTCAGAACAGGACACAGACTCCGCAGCCACATGTATAAAAAATTTAAGATTGGCAATTCAGCCATGTGTACATGTGGACAGGCACCCCAGACTGCAGAGCACATACTTCAAGACTGCCCCAAATATGATATATTGAGGCAAACCCACTGGCCCAGAGAAACAACACTGGAAGCAAAACTATACGGACCTCTGTATGAACTACAAAAGACAGTGAAGTTTATACCAGAAACAACATTGCAGATATAGACAATATATTTCAAGCGAACGAAAGAAGAATAATAATATAATATGTGAAAGTGTTTTATATGCAATTAGTATATCAGATGTAGCATATAATATGAGTAGTGTTAATATATACATGCTCCTAAACGTACGAGAGAAAGGCAGTATGCACCACCAAGTGATAGAACTTATAAAGACTTGAAGATAGAAGTATTTGTGTTTGTAAACAATAGAAAGAAAACACACAATACCAGAATAATTCTTAAAATATAAGTTTTCAGCTGGAGTGTGTTAGGTTTTAAAAACAAAAGCAATATGAGGGGGACTGTTGTAAAATAGAATTCATGAATGTGTTGCAGAAGTAGGTAGTGACAGTATTATAGGCACAAGCTTTTGTTTGTGTGGGAGCGTATACTGTAGTTCATTAGAAATCATGGCAAACAACAATGAATGATGAAACTTCTATTATTTGAATCAGAGAATATAGAAGCATAACTTTTGAAGAGGCAAAGGGTTTTATCAGAACCAGATACAGAAACAAATAGGATGCAGACCATCCAGGACACACACAAAATGATGCATAATACCAGCTTAGCAGAGAGAACAAGTGATAATCTTCAGACTCCGCACAGGCCACAACAGATGGGATATCATCTATTCAAGAAGCTAAAGATAGGAACTACCGATGAGTGTAAATGTGGCACTGATAAAATGACTGCTGAACATCTGCTTTAAAGATCCCAACATATTAAACACATAGAAAGCACCAGTACCATTTTTGGAACAACTCTAAACAAATAGCCTCAAGCTGACCACTGCTTTCTTTGTGTGAAAATATTCAAGTAGATGTCTGAGAGTGTAAGATGATGATGATGATGGATGAGAGAAGATATAAAAGAGTAACTGCTAATGGTTTTATTCATCATCGTTTTCCTTTTAACTTCTTGTGGAAAGAGAAACTTTCATGTGCTTTCTGTGGCATTAGTTTGACATGATGTTTCATCCTTATGTTCAACCTCATTTGAGTTGGCCTTGTACGACATGCCTCAGGGTGTAGTAGTCCTGCTCTTTCTTTGTTTTATCAGAGAACTACACAGGGCCTTCTTTGTTTTATCAGAGAACTACACAGGGCCTGCTTTGTTTTATCAGAGAACTACACAGGGCCTTCTTTGTTTTATCAGAGAACTACACAGGGCCTTCTTTGTTTTATCAGAGAACTACACAGGGCCTTCTTTGTTTTATCAGAGAACTACACAGGGCCTGCTTTGTTTTATCAGAGAACTACACAGGGCCTTCTTTGTTTTATCAGAGAACTACACAGAGCCTTCTTTGTTTTATCAGAGAACTACACAGGGCCTTCTTTGTTTTATCAGAGAACTACACAGGGCCTTCTTTGTTTTATCAGAGAACTATACAGTGCCTTCTTTGTTTTATCAGAGAACTACACAGGGCCTTCTTTGTTTTATCAGAGAACTGCACAGGGCCTTCTTTGTTTTATCAGAGAACTACACAGGGCCTTTGTTTTATCAGAGAACTACACAGGGCCTTCTTTGTTTTATCAGAGAACTACACAGGGCCTTCTTTGTTTTATCAGAGAACTACACAGGGCCTTCTTTGTTTTATCAGAGAACTGCACAGGGCCTTCTTTGTTTTATCAGAGAACTACACAGGGCCTTTGTTTTATCAGAGAACTACACAGGGCCTTCTTTGTTTTATCAGAGAACTACACAGGGCCTTCTTTGTTTTATCAGAGAACTACACAGGGCCTTCTTTGTTTTATCAGAGAACTACACAGGGCCTTCTTTGTTTTATCAGAGAACTACACAGGGCCTTCTTTGTTTTATCAGAGAACTACACAGGGCCTTCTTTGTTTTATCAGAGAACTACACAGGGCCTTCTTTGTTTTATCAGAGAACTACACAGGGCCTTCTTTGTTTTATCAGAGAACTACACAGGGCCTTCTTTGTTTTATCAGAGAACTACACAGGGCCTTCTTTGTTTTATCAGAGAACTACACAGGGCCTTCTTTGTTTTATCAGAGAACTACACAGGGCCTTCTTTGTTTTATCAGAGAACTACACAGGGCCTGCTTTGTTTTATCAGAGAACTACACAGGGCCTTCTTTGTTTTATCAGAGAACTACACAGGGCCTTCTTTGTTTTATCAGAGAACTACACAGGGCCTTCTTTGTTTTATCAGAGAACTACACAGGGCCTTCTTTGTTTTATCAGAGAACTACACAGGGCCTTCTTTGTTTTATCAGAGAACTACACAGGGCCTTCTTTGTTTTATCAGAGAACTACACAGGGCCTTCTTTGTTTTATCAGAGAACTACACAGTGCCTTCTTTTGTTTTATCAGAGAACTGCACAGGGCCTTCTTTGTTTTATCAGAGAACTACACAGGGCCTTCTTTGTTTTATCAGAGAACTACACAGGGCCTTCTTTGTTTTATCAGAGAACTACACAGGGCCTTCTTTGTTTTAGGCTTGAACTTTTTATCTGGCCATTTTGTTAAAAAAACAAAAGATCACAAATTAAGTGTGTTAGATTGATAGTAATATAAGCATTGATAATACAGGGAAACGTTAACTTTAAATTGGATTGTTTTATTTATGTATTAGCAGTTGCAAATTTAGTTCAATCACTTGCAATCACTTTTGACTAAATCCAGTCTCATACAATCTTAAACTGTAGAGATCTGATGTAACATTTCCATGTTCATTTTGTGAGTGTAATCTCAATCTCTCCTTACAGACCAGCGTGCAAGTAGCCCAGTGATCCAGCCTGTTCTTCAGAATTTCCTCACAGACAAACTTCCACCAACTGTCACAGTTCAGGATGCTTCGCTAGAGACTGTAGCTTTATTGAGGGTGCTTCATGCACTAAATAGGCATTGGTCATCAATGTATGATGTAAGATGTTTTTTTGTGTGTAATATTCTCATTTATTATTGCATTATCTCAGAAACATCTAAAACTTAAAATGTTGACTTCATACTTCACACTTGTCACTAAATCTCGGGTTCTTGTCATTTATTGTAACTAAAATATTGCAGTTTCAGATATATTCACTGAAATAGTTAGATATTGAGTGACAACTTATTTTGTTTATCCTCCTCAGCTGCCATCTCCATATTGAAGGTCAGCTACATCTTCTGTCTCTTGTCTTGATGGTACACTGATATATTCTTTCCTGTCCATCTCTTCATGTTGTCTTCCCACTCGTTCTGTCCTGTTTGTACGTGTAGTGACATTTCTTCCTCTCTGGGAAAGTAAGGGCGATCTTTTATACTTTTATCAAGAACTTGGAGAGAGAAATAGTCGCTAAGGAACCCTGGTTAACGCTCAGTGTTTCTTCAGGAACATTCTGCTACCTGAACTTGCTCAAATTCTCAGCCCATCTTCGTTATCTTAAGTAGGTTTCTCATTTAACGAGCTACTTTTTGAAAACCTACGTCTATTCTGTTATATAACTCTTACACTTCACACTAAAACTCACCTAGAGATGCGTCAAGCATATTGATATTTGGTAGTCTGTAAACATTAATTATGAGCGTATGGATTATCATTGTAAACTTTCTGAAGTTAACTAAACCTAATCTGTTCTTCAGGTGTCATTCCTGCCATCCCTCGTTTTGCCACCTACCGAGTTCATCAGTAGCAAACTTACAGCAAAAGCCAATAGACAGCTACAGGATCCCCTCATTATCATGACAGGCAACCTACCCAGCTGGCTTCCAGAGATTGGACAAGCTGTGTCAGTGTTATATACTAGGCATTTGTATTTCTCATAAGAATGCGTGTTAACTTTTGTTAAAATCATAAGATGCTAATAGCATATGAATGTTAAATATTAACATAACATTTTATCTACAAAATTGGTGCTCCCACAGGCAGACAGAATGTTGTAATCTTTAAAAACATCAAAAATTGTTAACCCCTAAAATTGCTATAGCATTAAACATGTGGTTTTGTCACCATAGGCACAAAAGAAATTTGTTTCATTTTATCAACCCTATTGTGTAGTTAGTGAAAATGGAACAATTTATACTGTACCTCCACAGACCATTCCTGTTTCCTTTTGACACAAGACAAATGCTGTTCTTTGCCACAACTTTTGATCGAGATCGTGCGGTATTGAGGCTGCATCAAGACCAGGCTGGAGAAAGCTCTACCCATGATAGCGAGAGGGTTGGGCCAAGGTTAGACAGGAAAAGAGTGAGTACACACAGTGAATTCTGCCATTTTTATGTTTAAAAAGAAAAAAAAAATGGATTCTTAACTGTGTTTAGTGATGTGTTGATATAGCTATGAAAAAAAAAATGCATATTATTATCCTCGGTGAACAAACTGTTTGAATCATATATATTTAGTGAATAGGATTTGGGCTGTTAGTATGATACAAGCAGATTTAAACAGGGATCTACTTTAGAATCTGTGAAGATTACCTTTCAGGTTTCATAATATTTGACATTAGGAATAATACAGCCGACATGTAACTTTTATCTTGATGGGTGATCTGCTTCTAGTAGTTTCATAGGAAGATCAGCCAAGAAATCAAACTAAGTGATAGGTTTACTGGATGATCTGCATCTAGTAGTTCCATAGGAATCAGAGCAGTCAAGAAATTAGATCAGCCAAGATATCAAACTAAGTGATATGTTTACAGGATGTTCACTTCAAAGAAAAGATCATTTTTTTTCCTTATGCAGCTCATGATTAAAGTGAATTTTTATAAGCCAACTCGTTAGTTTTCACTGGAAACACGGAAAAATTACCCGTAAGCTTAGGGATTCTGTACTTTTAAATGCTGGCTCAAGAGGTCTAGTCCAAAATTTCTCTTGCTTTAAAATTTCTTCTCCCCCCCCTTTCCCCCTTCTTGAGTGCAATTGTGAATCAATTTCCCCTTTAAACAATGAAGAATGTGCCTGAAGTAAAGGTTTCTCAATAGAGCCAGACTAATACAGAATTATGAAATGCTTGTTTCATTTCAGAGAGAAGTGAGTCGAAAAGAGGTCCTCAAACAGGCGGAGAAAGTCATGGAAGATCTTGGAGGATCAACCAGCGCCAGAGCTATGCTGGAGATCCATTATGAAAATGAGGTACAGTCCATAACATTTGTTATGATACATAATTGGACTTGTGAGGCAGCAGGTTTGGAATTTGGAGTTTTACTTCTAGATGAGCTGCCACCCGTGGCTAATGAGTCATCTGCCAAAAGCCTTCTGCTTTTTAGGCACCTATTTAACACTCTTAACAACAACAAAATTATAATTTGCAGTGACAGAGTTCTGCAGTGCTGCATTCATTCCTTATTATCTTATGCATGTAAGACTTGGGCAGTTGACAAAGCAGTAGGAAAGAAAATTGGAGGCAGCAGAAATGTGGTTTCTAAGAAGGATGCAACAGATATCTTGCTGATAAGGAAAATTTAAAGAGATCAGTGGAAGGGTATTAATTAATCAACCAGTCTTTGGGCTTGCCATCAGAAATAGAAAAATGGGAGAATCTTGCAACAAAAAAGTTCAGCTCAAAGAAAGGAAGAGGAAGACAGGGAGAAATACTTTGATAGATTGACCAATGGCATGCAGAGTGATTGAGAACATGCCCGCTCAGAACCTTTTATTTGAAATCTCAAAGTTCTAAACGATATGAAGACTGGAATTCTTTTTATTTTTATTTGTAGTAGATCATCCCTTGTGTGCTTGACACGACCCAAGGAGCCTTAAATTAAAAAAAAAAAATTTTGTTTGACAGTGTGCTCAGTGTTTTTTTTTGCTTGTCTTACAAAATTTATTTATTTAACTCTTAGTATACGAGCTGCCTTTCATGACTACCATTACAGATTTTGCAATAAATAATTTATTTATAAAGATAACATAAGTGTTATATATCAAAATGTGAAGAAATGAAACCCCTATATCATGCACGTAACTAAATTGTTCAGTGGTTTTAAACATGCATTCAGCTATAAATTTTCGCTATTGACGGGGATCGATCATCGGCCTCTCTAGAAGGCCGCTCGTATACTAAGAGTTAAAGTTCTTTCTCCAATATCTTCTCTTAAATGTGACACTAGTATAATGAGTGCTGACCAGTGGCTGTTCGTGAGAGTGAGGCTTTCGTTGAGACATCTGTCAAGCCGGCACTTTGTGAGAGTGGGGCATTCATTGAGACATCTGTCAAGCCATTCTAGAGTGTTACCATATTGTACAGAATGTGTACCTTACTAACATTCTGGAGTGTGAAAAATTCTGAAACGCATCTGGCCCCAGGGGTTTTGGATAAAAGGTTGTAGACCTCAACCTGATTCAAGTCTTCAGAGACCATAAGACATGGAGAGATGATCTCCAACACCTGTAAACAGCTTTTAATGAATGAATGATATTATCATAGAATATGAATTTGATCTTCAGATGTAATTCTCATCCCTTCTCCCAAAGTTTTCCTTGTGAAATCTTGATGCATTTTATAGTCCAGTAATAGGTCGTGATCCTAATGACAAAATTGGTCATCTTACAAGGAGGGATCAGAGCACCATTTTTCGACTCAGAACACAGCACATACCACTCAACAGTCACTTGAACTGAATCCAACCACAACACTCTCCAGAGTGCCAGCTGTGTAACTACCCCTACGAAACTGTTGACCACCATCTCTTTGAGTGCTCAGCGCTCGATGATGTTAGGAAAATGCTCCTTCCTCCGAGGCCAGATAAGTGGAACACCTTGTACGGAGAAAGAAAACAACTTGTGAAAACATGCAGATATCACTACATGGCATTGGGCCGAAGGGCGAGAGCCCAAGCGCCGCTGGATCAACAACAACAACATAGTCCAGTACATCATATAATCTGGAAAATGCAGTCCAGTACATCATATAATCTGGAAAATGCAATTTTTATCTTCAATCATTTCCCAAAATGAATTTAATACTCAGTTGAAGTTTTAAACAATATAACATGTGGCCCTTGTGGTTAATATTTTATTTTCTGCAGGTGGGAACAGGCTTGGGTCCAACACTTGAATTCTATGCACTCGTGTCTAAAGAGCTTCAACGTAGTGACTTGGAGTTGTGGCGAGGTGATACAATTACAGCCACAAGCCCAGCAGATCCCAATGTTAAAGTGGACTATGCACAGTCAACTTGTGGTCTCTTCCCCTTACCCATTCATCGTAGTGCTAAAGCTGCACATGTCAACAAAGTCAAGGCCAAGTTTAAGTTCCTGGGCAAGTTTATGGCTAAGGCTTTGATGGACTCCAGAATGGTGAGACTTTCTTTGCCAGTTTACATGATGAAAATCCCATACAAATAAAATAGAGAGAGAGAGAGAGAGAGAGAGAGATTTGAAAGTTATTTAAAAAAAAAAAAAGATCAAATAATGGATGTCCTAACAACAAAAAAAAAAAAAAAAGATCCTGATACAAAGACATACAGTAAGGAAGTTTTACAACACATTAAAAAAAAAAAAAAAAAAAACATGAAATGAAGTCCAGTGTAGTAAATTTTGAAGTAATAAACAAAATCATGTTTATGCATATCCACCATCTACTCAGGTCGTCACTCACTGCCTACAGTGGTCCTGACTGTCCATTTACATGGACCTCTGGATGTAGTTCTATTAGAATTGAAGTCTGCTTGTATGCTACTCTTCACCTCTAATCTTTGAATTGTCATTGCTATAAACAGTTCAGCATAGGTTTAGTGTTATCTCCTGTAGACACCCCAACCCAACTGAAACTAACAAGGGTAAATCTGACAGTTTTAATTGTTTCTTCCAATAGCTGGACTTGCCATTGAGCTTGGTGTTCTATAAATGGATCCTGGGACAGGAGAACTCTCTGACATCCAGTGATTTGTTTCATGTGGACAGAGTAGTGGCTCGTTCCTTCCAGCAGCTTGAGAACATTGTGCATCAGAAGAAGCAGATCTGCATTGACAAATCACTGGTATGATGTTAAAGCTTTCGTCTTTGATTTGACTTCAAATAGCCTCCAGGTGTTTACATTCCAAAAAATATTTGAAATTGGTTATATTTGTGTTTTAAAACAGTTTATTGATTATTTTTAATGTGCTTACTAGATGCCTTAAGTTTGACATCAATTTTTTCAATCTTCTCTCCCAGCCTGACTTCCTTCGGTTCTCATAAAATTATAACATCAGCATCCTGTGCCATGGGAAAGAGATTCTTTCTGTACACTTACTAGGGTTTTATGTCATGCATTAATGAAACTTCTGGTGTCATTCACTTGTGTACTCACACTGAACACTGTCTTTGTTTTTGTTATTCAGACAGAAGAGGCCAGAAAACAAGCTCTTTCTAATCTGAACATGGATGGCTGCTCACTCGAAGATCTGGACCTGTACTTCGTTTTACCTGGCACTGAAAACATTGAGCTGTGCAAAGGTGGTCGAGATATTCAGGTCACTATTGAGAACTTGGATGAATATTTACAGGTAAGAGTTATCTGAATCATGTTTTCATATGTGCTTGACTGAGATACTCTTCATATACCATATATTATAACTGTATATGTCTCTCTTTCTGAATGAGGGTTTTACATTAGTGAAGATGTGATTTGAATCAATACTTTAATGATGCCAGTGTGTTGTGGTGGAAATGTGATCCAGATGTGCATCATTCTAGGAGGAACGGGTTAAAAAAAAAAAGATTCTAGATGTGTGGATATATTGTCCATATTTTTATAATGCATTCTGTTTATCGATAATGAGAGTATCTTTATACCAGCATGTGTGATGATGATATTGAGTTACTGTACTTGACTTTAAAGTTCTTAAAGAATAAATTGAATATGTGCCTCTGTCTGTAACAGCTGGTGTTGCACTGGAGCTTGGTTGAGGGAATAAGTCGTCAGTTTGAGGCTTTTCGTGAGGGCTTTGAGTCCCTTTTCCCGCTACCCACTTTACAATGTTTTTACCCAGAAGAGGTAAGATAATTTTGCCTATAAATATTACCCTTATATATATATATATATATATATATATATATATATATATATATATATATATGTACCCATGGAGTTCCCTGCATGTCTTTGAAGATACCATGAAAGAACAGGACTACTGCACCTTTCTGGCATGTTGTACAAATATTGTGTATTGCCTGGCAACCTTATTATGTTAAACAGGTTGACACAGAAACCCAAACTACTGCTGCAAGAGCATGTGACTGCTTCATGCAGGCTTCCATGCATTTAGGTTTCTGACAAAGCAGGTTACAATTGTTTCTTGTAGGTTTCTGACAAAGCAGGTTACAAGTGTTTCTTGTAGGTTTCTGACAAAGCAGGTTACAATTGTTTCTTGTAGGTTTCTGACAAAGCAGGTTACAATTGTTTCTTGTAGGTTTCTGACAAAGCAGGTTACAATTGTTTCTTGTAGGTTTCTGACAAAGCAGGTTACAATTGTTTCTTGTAGGTTTCTGACAAAGCAGGTTACAATTGTTTTCTTGTAGGTTTTTTCTGACATAGCAGGTTACAAGTGTTTCTTGTAGGTTTCTGACAAAGCAGGTTACAATTGTTTCTTGTAGGTTTCTGACAAAGCAGGTTACAATTGTTTCTTGTAGGTTTCTGACAAAGCAGGTTACAATTGTTTCTTGTAGGTTTCTGACAAAGCAGGTTACAATTGTTTCTTGTAGGTTTCTGACAAAGCAGGTTACAATTGTTTCTTGTAGGTTTCTGACAAAGCAGCAATTGTTTCTTGTAGGTTTCTGACAAAGCAGGTTACAATTGTTTCTTGTAGGTTTCTGACAAAGCAGGTTACAAGTGTTTCTTGTAGGTTTCTGACAAAGCAGGTTACAAATGTTTCTTGTAGGTTTCTGACAAAGCAGGTTACAAGTGTTTCTTGTAGGTTTCTGACAAAGCAGGTTACAAGTGTTTCTTGTAGGTTTCTGACAAAGCAGGTTACAATTGTTTCTTGTAGGTTTCTGACAAAGCAGGTTACAATTGTTTCTTGTAGGTTTCTGACAAAGCAGGTTACAAGTGTTTCTTGTAGGTTTCTGACAAAGCAGGTTACAAGTGTTTCTTGTAGGTTTCTGACAAAGCAGGTTACAAGTGTTTCTTGTAGGTTTCTGACAATGCAGGTTACAATTGTTTCTTGTAGGTTTCTGACAAAGCAGGTTACAAGTGTTTCTTGTAGGTTTCTGACAAAGCAGGTTACAATTGTTTCTTGTAGGTTTCTGACAAAGCAGGTTACAATTGTTTCTTGTAGGTTTCTGACAAAGCAGGTTACAATTGTTTCTTGTAGGTTTCTGACAAAGCAGGTTACAATTGTTTCTTGTAGGTTTCTGACAAAGCAGGTTACAAGTGTTTCTTGTAGGTTTCTGACAAAAGCAGGTTACAAGTGTTTCTTGTAGGTTTCTGACAAAGCAGGTTACAATTGTTTCTTGTAGGTTTCTGACAAAGCAGGTTACAATTGTTTCTTGTAGGTTTCTGACAAAGCAGGTTACAAGTGTTTCTTGTAGGTTTCTGACAAAGCAGGTTACAATTGTTTCTTGTAGGTTTCTGACAAAGCAGGTTACAAGTGTTTCTTGTAGGTTTCTGACAAAGCAGGTTACAAGTGTTTCTTGTAGGTTTCTGACAAAGCAGGTTACAATTGTTTCTTGTAGGTTTCTGACAAAGCAGGTTACAAGTGTTTCTTGTAGGTTTCTGACAAAGCAGGTTACAATTGTTTCTTGTAGGTTTCTGACACAGCAGGTTACAAGTGTTTCTTGTAGGTTTCTGACAAAGCAGGTTACAATTGTTTCTTGTAGGTTTCTGACAAAGCAGGTTACAAGTGTTTCTTGTAGGTTTCTGACAAAGCAGGTTACAAGTGTTTCTTGTAGGTTTCTGACAAAGCAGGTTACAAGTGTTTCTTGTAGGTTTCTGACAAAGCAGGTTACAAGTGTTTCTTGTAGGTTTCTGACAAAGCAGGTTACAAGTGTTTCTTGTAGGTTTCTGACAAAGCAGGTTACAAGTGTTTCTTGTAGGTTTCTAACAAAGCAGGTTACAATTGTTTCTTGTAGGTTTCTGACTTCTTCTTCTTCTTCTTCTTGCGATCGCATCTTTGATGATTACACCGTCAGACGAGTTCTCATGATGAATTCGACTGTTGTTTGAAGTTCCTCTTTAACTCCATATAGCTTTGAGTTTAGTGTTGAGTCATTCGGCCAGTATATCTTTCTTAACTGGTCATACAGAGGACAGTCCTGTAGAACATGCTCAGCAGTTTGTTCGTTTAATCCACATGTGCACAGTGGTGAAGCAGACAATCGTAGCTTGTGCATGTGTTTATTCAGTTTGTTATGCCCTGTCCTGAGTCGAAAAATAGTTATCTGTCCCTGGCGGTCGAGAATGTGATAGTCGTCTTTGGGTTGGTTCTGTTCTCTTCTGATAGTCTGGATAGCTCTCTTTTTCTCAAAGTATGTGACTTCATTATCTTCTTGTTCACATTCTCCTCCCTTTTTTGCAAGTTTATCTGCCTTTTCATTTCCGGGTACACCACAATGAGATGGTACCCACTGAAGTATGGTTCTCTTTTTGGCAGCTACCTTGTTTAGTTCATTTCTCAGATGCGGGAGTTTACCACCCTTGAGAGCTTGCAGGACAGACAGTGCATCTGTGAGGATGACTACCTGGTGGCAGTCAGAGTTGGTGTTATAAATCATATTTGCAGCTTGCTCTAGAGCTTGAACCTCAGCTGTATAGTTGGAACAGAATTTACCAGTGGGAATGTGCCTAGTCTCATAGTGGTTGTCAGGATATGAGATAAAGATACCGGCACCTCCATTCCTAACAGCATTAGTTGCTGATCCATCTGTATAGGCATGTATCCATGATTGATCGGGATAGCTTTCTTGGATCATACTCAATGTAGCAGTTCGTTTTTGCAGATCATTATACTCACATCCACTTGTGAGACCACTGACTGATGTATTAATTTGGAGGGCACTGCTGGCCTGCTCCCATGGTACAGGGTATAGGGTGGGCTTCAGTGGTGTTGTCTTCATGGATAGGTCCTCTTGATGCTGTCTTATAAGTCTTTTCCCCCGATGCACAAAGCTGCTACGCTTTAGACGTCCCAATGCCAGATCATCTAGTCTTGCCTTCATTGGGTGCATTGGCATACTGTTGTACTTTTCCATCTGGATCATGGTTTTTTTGTGTCTCTTCTATGGGACAATGTCTGTAATCCAGCAACCTTCTGCATCTCTGTTATTGGTGTAGTTTTCATGGCTCCTGTAATGAGCCTGAGAGCTTGATTTTGCACCCTGTCCAAAGACTGCAGATGTGAGTTAGCAGCTGATGACCATGCTGCTGAGCTAAACTCTAAGTGTGGTCTTATTACTCCATTATAAATCTTCTTTAGATTTCGTTCATTTGCTCCCCAGTTGGTACCTGCTAATTTTCTGAGTATGCCTAGTCGTCTTCGGGCCTTTCCTTCTGCGTTTCAATATGCTTATTCCATGTAAGCCTTTGGTCAAATGTCACCCCAAGATAGGTGGGGTAGCTTTCTTCCTTGATCACGGTTGTCCCTAGGTGTATGTTAGCTGATTTGTCCCTGGGGGCGAGGGAGAACAGTGTTGTGGAGGTTTTGTCTGTGTTTATTGTGATATGCCATTTCTCTGCCCATGACACTAGCATGTCTGCTGCCCGCTGCATTCTATAATTTGCTGTGGTGACATTTTCATCAGCGCACCAGAGTACTAGGTCATCTGCATATAAGGCAGCTTTAACTCCTGCAGGGAGATCTTTCACCAGGTCATTGATGTAAACAAGGAAGAGTGTTGGGGAAATTACTCCTCCTTGAGGTACCCCCTGATGGAGCAACACTTTTCTGCTCTGCAGACCGTCAAGAGTGACTCTAGTTCTCCTGTTATGCAAGTATGACTGGATCCATTTCATCATGTTGCCTTGGATTCCACTTCTCCTAAGTTTTGCAATGAGGCCATCTTTCACACCTTGTCAAAGGCCTGCTTGAAGTCGACCCAGATCGTTAGGACCTTTTTCTTCTCCTGGAAGGCATCTTCTATTGCTTGAGACAAGTAAGTAACTTGGTCTTCTATACTGTAGCATTCTCTAAATCCAGCTTGTTTCCGGCACCAGGATCTGCTCAGACTCTAAATACCATTTCAATCTGTGGTTGACTATTCGCTCCATAGTCTTCCCAACACAGCTTGTGAGACTGATTGGCCGGTAACTTTGCAGCCTCGGTTCTTACATTTCCCTTTCTTTAGTATGGGTATTGTGATGGCTTCTCTCCATACTTGGGGTACCGTTCCTTTCAACCAGCTGTGGTTGAATATCTCAAGCAGTTTTGTCTTTGCTGCTGAGCTCAGATTTACTAGCATTTCGTTGCTGATTTTGTCTGGGCCGGGTGACTTTTGAAACTTAAGCTTGGAAATAGCCTTCTGTAGTTCTCCTAGTGTGATGGGTTCCCTCATTGGGGCAGGAGTATCTGTCTGTCCCATGGTTGCCAGTATTTCTTTTCTTATCTCTCTCTGATGGTATATGTTAATGGGTAAGTTGCTTTCTGAACTGTATCTTCTAGCAAACAAGTTTGCAGCTTGTTTTCCTCTGAAAAGTTTGCCACCTTCATCCAATGTGATAGTCTGCCTAGGTGAGGAACGCTCTTCATTTAGAGACTTGACTAATCTCCAAAGTTTCCTGCCGTCTTTCTCAAGGTTCAGCGATGCCGTTTTAGTTCTCCAGCTTTTCCGTTTTTCTTCTAGCTTTGTTCTCTGAAACTCTGCTACAGCCTTTTTCCATTTGTTGTGAGTTTCAAGTAGGTTTCTGACAAAGCAGGTTACAATTGTTTCTTGTAGGTTTCTGACAAAGCAGGTTACAATTGTTTCTTGTAGGTTTCTGACAAAGCAGGTTACAATTGTTTCTTGTAGGTTTCTGACAAAGTTTCTGATCAAAGATGGTTACAATTATTTCTTGGTTTACAAAGCAGTGTGTTTCTTGTAGGTTTCTGACAAAGCAGGTTACAATTGTTTCTTGTAGGTTTCTGACAAAGCAGGTTACAATTGTTTCTTGTAGGTTTCTGACAAAGCAGGTTACAATTGTTTCTTGTAGGTTTCTGACAAAGCAGGTTACAATTGTTTCTTGTAGGTTTCTGACAAAGCAGGTTACAATTGTTTCTTGTAGGTTTCTGACAAAGCAGGTTACAATTGTTTGTTCAAGAAAATTGTGCTGAATGTTCTTGTACCAACTTATGGGTATAG
This sequence comes from Oreohelix idahoensis, assembly GCA_024509875.1. Classification (NCBI taxonomy): domain Eukaryota; kingdom Metazoa; phylum Mollusca; class Gastropoda; order Stylommatophora; family Oreohelicidae; genus Oreohelix; species Oreohelix idahoensis. The sequence continues at coordinate 407,796 of JAMPIV010018034.1, forward strand.
TTGTGAACAACAATATTCAGGAAACAGATTATGTTTTTACATTAAAAAATAAAACAATATATTTAAATAAACTGCCTACTTAGAGAGTTTCACAGAAAAAATGTGAATTAAAAAAAAATCTTATATTAAAATAAACGATATGCTTAGAGTTTCACAGAGATAATATTAATTTTTATTTTATTTGTGTTGCTCAGTTGGAGCAGCTGTTTTGTGGCAACTCAGCAGATGTTTGGGATGTGCGGATGTTGATAGAATGCTGCCGTCCAGACCATGGCTACACCCATGACTCACAGGCAGTCAAATTTCTCTTTGAGGTTCTCAGTAGTTACAGTGTCACAGAGCAGAGAGATTTTTTGCAGTTTGTCACAGGGTCACCCAGATTGCCTGTTGGAGGTAAAAGGATATTTGTGAGGAAGTATGATAATGTATTTGATGATGAAAGACAAATGTAATTGATGAGATGTGTAAGAAATTGGAGCGCTGATATTCTGTATCCTTGTGGTTCCACTGTTTCTGCTTATATTTGCAACTAGCCTCTTTGTCAAAAGCTATTCATATTCAGTAGGTTAGTCTCCTTCACAACCCTCTTTAGTCACATGTCAAGACATGCTTGATAGGGAGGATGTAATCAATCATTACCTTTTAGCTCTAATAGGAGCTTAGACCTTGATGTCACATGTCATCAGAGTTCAAGGTCTTTCCATGTCTTTAACTCCTCTGCTTCTCTTACCCTGGGCATTCCAGAATAAGGACTGCCTGGTAATGCTATAGCAAGTGTGTGTCCTGTCTTATCTATCTGCAGGATGTATTCATGTATTGACTGACACTGGTGATAAACAATTGGGCATTCATTTTTATATGGTTAGTCTTGTGAGTTTTTGAAAGTGTCTGTTTGACCTTACAATTATTTGATATTTGTAGGTTTTACAGACAGATTTTCACCTGAATTCCACTTTGTCTACAAGCACAACCTAGGAGTACCTTACTAGTTTTATTCATCTGAGAACCCCAGCAATAAAGACACATACAAAATGGCTTATGTATCAATGTTGTTGCTGATGTTTCATTAACATATGATGATGGATGTTTCATTGCTACATTTTCATCTGGACAAACAACACAAGTAGACAAATAGAACAAAATAAAACAAACAATACTCAAAGTAATGCTAAAAGACAGTTTAAAACTAGAGCTGGCATGTTTACAGATTAATTATTGGGTGAAATTGTAATAGATTCATTGATGAGTCATTCCATTTTTAGCAATGTTTATGTTTTTTTTTCTTAAATGTAAGAGCCTTTGCTATGTTAGCGGTTTGTGATATGTTAGCAGTTTGTGATATGTTACAGTTTATGATATGTTAGCGGTTTGTGATATGAAATTTGGCAAGTATGGTCAATAATAATAGTGTGTTGTAACATTTCAGTATTTGTATTTTATTTTCAGGACAGTGTTACCTTATTATGAGTAAAATAAATAAAGTACTTAGTCATTTAAAGAAACATAAATGTTATTTATGATTTTTTGTAGTTTATCAAATTCTTTCAAATTGATGGATTAATCTTTGATTTAAAGCACTTCATTTAATCGATTCAGATTTTTCAAATCAATCCCAGCCCTAGTTAAAACACTAAAGTCACCGACATGAAAATGATTCAAACTTCTAAATCCTGAAAGTACCAGTTTATTTTATGCTTTTGTCCTTGTATTGGCTGTCCTTTAACTTGTGTATTTTTATTGTTCAAGGTTTCCGCAGCCTGAACCCTCCACTAACCATAGTCAGGAAACAGCCAGAGGGCGCCGATGACCCTGACAGCTACCTCCCTTCTGTGATGACTTGTGTCAACTATTTGAAGCTTCCAGACTACTCATCTCTAGAAATCATGAGAGAGAGGTTGAGAACTGCAACTAAGGAGGGGCAGCTTTCATTCCATTTGTCTTAGTACTTTGCATTTTGAATATGAGCTTTAAATATCTCAGGTTAAACTTGATGAATAGCTCAGTGTACACATAATCAATACCTTGTGGACATGCGTGAGGAATGAATTTTCTTTGTTATTCTATGTTTGGCTCATAATCCAACTGTGGTCATACAAGTGACATGTGCATACGTCAAGTTTCAAGAGTCATGCTTTCTGAAAACAAACTTTGAAGGCTGGTGAATCTTGCAGTGTGGCTGCCATATTGATAGCATGGTCAACAGTCACTCAAATCTTCAAACATTTTCTGCATATGAACCTTTATTCGTGGGCTGATTATATCTAAACTACTTGACATACAACTGATAGGTTGGTTGCCAGTGAACATACACCTCAGCTTTCCATGCTTCTGAGATGAGTTTAATTTTCAAGGGGCTAAACAGTATCCAGATTACTTGAAATATGGCTGAATGGTTGGCAGTACAGTAAATAGGTCCTATTTCTGCTGAGTTATACCTTGTTGTCATGAGTTGAACAGTTTTCACACAACTTGAATATAGCTGAAAGATTGATAGTACTGTCAGTGGACACCCTGTCATTCACACATTCTCAGCCATGTGAGCTTTGATTTCAGGTACAGAACAATATCTGGACTGCTTGAAATATGGCTTAAGGTTTTTGGTAACATAGTTCATTACTAACTGGTTTTTATATTTTTGTTATTTTGTGCCCCCCAGGAGCTAACAAGCATCCAGACTACTTGAAATATAGCAAATATTCTGCTGATGTCAGTTTTTTGCTTATGCCATTTTCCAAGGAATGCTCATTACCCCCATCTATACTTACTCTGTCTTGCTACTTGGCTTTGAGGCTACAGCAAACACACACAGTCTCTGATTAAAACAGATAACAGCATTAAAGGGTCATATCATGTTTTAAAGTCAGAAGTTGTCAGTGGAAAGAACTGGTCACCTGTGTAACCTAAACTTTTACACCATTACAAAAATCTTTGCTGTCATATTTTATTTTGAGTGTTTATTCATGCCATATGATCTGTCTGGGGCTTTTAACACTGAAATACGAGTGTTTCATTGGTTGTAAGAAAACAGTCAGTTTTCGGCAGTGATTTGCTCTTAGCAAGCTTTTTTTATTGTTATTGTTGTTGTGCTTCTTTGTCTGACCGTGTAGTTTCGTAAGTAATATAAACCAGTGACAGTCGGCCTTCTGCTTTTGGCCTCAGTCTCATGTCAGTAAGTTGAATGCCTTTAGTGATCATGTAGACACAGTAAGCGTGCATACAGGATACCGAAATAATTTTCTTAGAACACAGATGAACATTTTATTGAATATAGATACAGGTAACAGTATCTGACTGAGCACAGGTGAAAGTAATAACAAACCCTGAACATAGATGATGATGATATAGATCCAGCAGCAGTAGGTATCTCATCCTTCAGCCCAGTGCCAATATGTGGGTATGTGCATGTGTTTGTTTACATGACAGTATTTACAGAAAGTAAAGGAAGGAAAGTCATCATCACCCTCCTCCTTCCCAATGCAGAAAACCAGTAATAAACCACTTGATATGCCCTGGCACTAGTGGTGTCTGTACCAGTCAGTTTTACATGATGATGTTATAAGTTCCATGCCATGCAGACTATTACTTATATTGTTCCTTAAAACATGACTGAGGGAGGAGTGGTCCTTTTCTTATATAGTCTTGCTAGGGAAACCACTACATGGGGGCTATTTACTGAGCACTTTTATAGAAAATATATTAACATAATAAAGTTGACTCACCATGATTTTGGCAATAACATTTAGTAAACATAGATAAAAGTATTCAGTTTTATTGAAAATTGAATATAATCAAATTAATTAAACATAATTAAGGCAATAACATACAGTAAACATAGATGGAGATATTAAGATTTATAGAAAATATATTAACACAATAAAGTTGACTCAACATAATTTTGGCAATAATATTGTTCAGTAGAGACATGATGAACTTTTATTGACAATAGATTAGCGTGAACTTATTATCATCATCATCATCATCATCATTTGCCTGTTGACTGTATATAGAACATACAGGGAGCTACCAGCTGGTCACCTTGTGTGGAGCCTTCATATACTCTTACAGTGCTGGTTGTTGTTGATGTCATACTCCCAACCTTTTATATTGGCTGTTTCTGTGACATGCCAGAGGGTGCAGTTGCCCTGTTTATTCATTGTCTCCACAGACATTCACTATACATGATAACGGTAATGACATTCATTGTCTCCACAGACATTCACTATACATGATAATGGTAATGACATTAAGTACAACAAAGAGCTAGAAGGACAGTAGAGAAAATAGTTAGTGTCAAGATGAACTTTAACCTGCCTATTCTGGTGATACTGTGAGGAAATATGACGTAGCATACTAAATGACTCAAAAGAAGGCTTATGGTTAACAACATATGCAGGTGGCAGCATTTTGTGAGAATAACATTTAAGTCATACCCAGAAAGTAGGTGGTGGTGGGGAGGTGTCAGCAGGCTCCTTCTCAATACAAGCTGCTTTTGACAGATATGAAATTGGGCATGGACTGCATGGTGGATGCAAGAGTCTGTAGAACTGCCATTTTAAGGTTTATAATAGTACCCCCAGCTTTACTGTAAATGTCTGCTATGTGGTTATTGGGCCAGTGATCAGACACTCATCATCACCAGCTATGAAATGAACCAATCAACCAAACAAACAAAAGATGAACTGACAAGAGAAGATTTTAGTTGAAACTGGACAGAACCCTCACGTCTGCAAACAGACAAGAATATTTGCCATGATTCAAAACATAAACACACAATAGCAGTAACAATGTAACACCCTGGCTAGCAGATCAACCATTATGAAACAAAATCTGGTATTTCAACAGCCAGAAAATTGTTACAGTTCATTATAAACAGGAATGAGATTTTCCTAGGTCTTAAGGAGCAGAATATCCTCATAGTGTCTCATTTTTTTTAAGTGCGGAAAAAAAATGTACTTTATGTATATGCTAATATAAACTGTCTCAGAAATCTTGTGTTAGGAACATTCTGACATCCTGTAAAAATCACAGAATTGTGAGCCAGCTAGATAAGAGCAGCGACATAGAAGTTGGACAAGAATAACAACAATTCTTCTATGTGTTTTAATAAGTAATTACTAGTCATACTTGTTGCAGCATATTTGATCAAAATTTTCTATTAATAAACAAAACAACCAAACATCGTGGAATAATATTGTCTTTAATTTGTGCTTTTTTGTTATATTCATTTCCCTTGATGCTCCTGATGGAGCCCCCACTTGAGCTGGTACCCTTACAGGAAACCTGCACCAAGCATTCACTTGCTTTGGGGGGGGGGGGGGCAGTAGCAGTTTGCTTAATGTGATGGGATTGCCAGCCTCATGTTGATTAGTTGACCTTGTACAACATGGCTGAGGCTGTTGTGGTCCTATTATTTCTTAGTCTCATCACAGACACTCAGCGTCTGCACAAGGCAGTTACAATTATTACTTGGACATAATTATCACCCATTCAGGTCTGAACTTTAGGTCACTGTCCACTGTAGCTTTGTTTGCATGTAATCTTTGGAAATAAGAGAAGCCTTTTTTTTTTAGTCACCAAGCCAAATGATAATGTGGGAGCTGTTCACCATGCCACGCATGTATATATATGAGATAATTAATATGCTAGCCCAAGCAGCTTGGTGTTTGTTGTGTGAGAACTGTTCACTAAGTCATATGGTAATATTGTATGGCAACTGCCAAAGAATTATATGGTACATATGTGATAAGTGTCATGTGACAACTGTTTGCCTTGTTATAAAGTGTATACTATGCGGTAACTTTTCATTAAGCCATTGCATAGTAAGTCCTGAGAATCAGCCAACCATTTGATTTGTCATTCCTTACCAGTAGACATATTTTAACCAAACGAAATGTTTAGATGATTATGTTTAAGATAATTAAGAAGGCTGAATATTGATTGTAAATGCTGAAAAAACCTGGCTATTCTGATATAGCCAGGGAGTACTTGTTCATTTAGCAGAATCCTGCTGAGGAGAAGAAATGTGAGAGGCCATTTTGTGCTTAGTTTGTCTTAAATGGCTCTTTTGCCCAGTGCTTTTACTTGGTATGATGTCTAGATGGATAAACAGATCCGTTGTACATAAACCATAGTTGCAGGCAAGAGATATTCAGAGCATAATAGGAAGCCGAGTTAAAGATTTGTCCATCTGTCCATTGGTGTATTGCATGTGCCACATTGTCTAATGTCAATTATGCCGAGTACAAAAATACACAGATTTACTTATAAATTACTTATGATCTGGTAATAAAGAAATATTCTAAAATTTGTTTTTATTGCTTATTGTTTCATTATTGTTCCTGTTAAGATTTTCTGTTTGAAGTTTCTTTCTTGTAGCAGACTAATTAATGTGAAAGATTTCCAGTATTTTTATTTATTGCAATGGCCCCTGCCTGAAACTTGTTGGCTTGTGAACACTCATTCACGTGTGCCTGCCCACTCATTCACCCTTCCCATTTGATCATCTATGGCAGCAGTTGCTACACCCTTTGTAATATGGCTTAAAAAATGAAGAAATGTCCCGTAGCGTGTCTAAATGTCAATGTTCCTGGTACTCTCCTCTTCTTTCTCTCCCCCCATTTGTCCAGTCTGAAGGTTAGGAAGCTTATTACCCTCCACATGTAAATGTTTGTATTTGCGTGTCTTTATTTTTAGACTTTGATACACTAATGTGTTTGCCATGTACATATCCATAATGCCGTGTACGGATAATGTTCTATATAGTCTTTAATTTTACTCCTGAATAATGTATGTACATGATAATATAATATTGGTTCTTGTTCATATTACTGTCTGCATTAACTGGTTCTTGTGTTTGATTTCTGAAAACTAAGATGCCCATTTAAGTTTGTGTTGATATTTAACTTAGTACCCTAGATTTTGTTCTGTTTTAGTTGTATTAATACGTGGACAATTATGTTTACATGTTTATGAATACTGTGGTTTGGAAATTAGGAAGTTAACAAGGCATTATGTCTTGAAGTGAAGCAACAAACAAAGCTTGACGCAGGGATCCTGTGAAAGGGGGGGGGAGCTGAAAGTGGCAGCTCCATGCTTTGTCTGGAACAGGAAATGAATGTCTTCATTATGAAGGGATAAACTGAGGAAAGAACAAGCGGGCTTCAGAAAGAACAGAAGATGTGCAGATCATATATTTGCCCTCAGGAACATTATAGAGCAGTGCTCAGAATGGCAGAGACAGCTGTACATTAACTTTGTTGATTTTGAAAAGGCTTTCGACAGCATACACAGGGACAGCCTATGGAAAATTCTGAGGGCTTATGGAATTCCCAGCCGCATTGTTTCCATTATAAAAAGCCTCTATTCTAACTTTACGTGCAGTGTTGGATCGAGTAATGTAACTTTCGAAGTGAAAACAGGAGTACGACAGGGATGCCCCTTATCAACAACATTATTTTTGACAGTCATAGATTGGGTGATGCGCCAGACAACAGAGGGCAGTCCAAGGGGAATTAGATGGACAACGTTTTCTACACTGGAAGATTTGGAATATGCAGATGACATTGCACTGCTCGCGCATTCACACCAACACATTCAAGACAAAACTGATAGACTGAATAAGTATGGCCAGCAGGTTGGCCTGAACATCAATCTGAAGAAGACAGAGGTCATGACACTAAATGTGGGCAATCCTGAGCCAATAACAGTAAGGAACCAGAAGTTAGAACAGACAGACACATTTACTTACCTAGGAAGCATAGTAACACCTGACGGCGGAACAAGCAAGGACATTAACAACAGAATGAATAAAGCGAGAACAGCCTTTGCTATTCTCAACAACATTTGGAAGTCTTCCCAGTACAGCACAAACACCAAATTAAGACTGTATGAGAGCTGTGTACTTTCTGTGCTTCTCTATGGTGCGGAATGTTGGAGAGTAACAGAGAAGGAAATGTCGAAACTGTCCTCCTTCCACACAATCTGCCTAAGGAAAATTCTCCGAATCTTTTGGCCAAACACCATCAGCAACCAAGAACTACTTATTCGGAGTAACCAGGAGGACATGCACACCATCATAGCTGGCAGACGCTGGAGTTGGGTTGGCCATGTCCTCAGAAGGGACCCTGATACCATCGCAAGAACAGCTATGCTATGGACCCCCGAGGGAAAGCGAAAGAGAGGCCGACCAAAAACAACTTGGCGGAGAACTGTGGAAGCTGAGATGCAAAGAATGAACCACAGTTGGGGCACTGTACGAAGGATGGCCGCCGACCGAGCAAAGTGGAATCAATTTGTTGCTGCCCTACAAGACGCCACCAGGCGTGATGGCCGCTGACTGCTTTGACGGTTGGCGGTTATGGATCAAAGAAGAAGAAGAAGAAGATTATGAAGGGATGCATGTACATTTTCTTCAATCAAAATAATCTTAACACTAGCCTTCATCTGTCATGTTTCTGTAACATAAACAAGAGTGTTTAGCTAGTTGTTTAGTTTATTTTTGTCATCATTTTTGTGTGTTTTTTTGTTCTCAGTTTTATTATTTGTTTATTTAGCTGTTAAATGAAATCATAGCCTTTCTTGCGTAATTATTTCTCCTGTCAGGTCCCTTAACTTTTCCAAGTACTGCCAGCTAGAATTGTGATTTGTGTATCAAACATGGCCGAGCTAGTTAAATCACACATTATTGAACGGTCAGCCATTTTATTGCAAACAGGGTTAGGGTTACAGTTGGTTGTTTATGTTTGTTCAGTTTTGACTGTCATTTGTGGTAGGGTAGTAAATTAAGAGTGTTATTAAGCATTTATTTAAAGGGAATACATTTGGGGGTTAAGCATTAGGATGTAGGGTTAACATTTGAGGGTTTAGCATTAGGATTTAGGGTTAACATTTGGGGGGTTAAGCATTAGGATGTAGGGTCAACATTTAGGGGTTAAGCATTAGGATGTAGGGTTAACATTTGGGGGTTTAGCATTAGGATGTAGGGTTAACATTTGGGGGTTAAGCATTAGAATGTATGGTTAACATTTGGGGGTTAGGCATTAGGATGTAGGGTTTAACATTTGGGGGTTAAGCATTAGGATGTAGGGTTTAACATTTGGGGGTTAAGCATTAGGATGTAGGGTCAGCATTTGGGGGTTAAGCATTAGGATGTAGGGTTAACATTTGGGGGTTAGCATTAGGATGTAGGGTTAACATTTGGGGGTTAAGCATTAGGATGTGGGGTTAAGCATTAGGATGTAGGGTTAACATTTGGGGGTTAGCATTAGAATGTAGGGTTAACATTTGGGGGTTAAGCATTAGGAAGTAGGGTTAACATTTGGGGGTTAAGCATTAGGATGTAGGGTTAACATTTGGGGGTTAAGCATTAGGATGTAGGGTTATCATTTGGGGGTTAAGCATTAGGATGTATGGTTAACATTTGGGGATTAAGCATTAGGATGTAGGGTTAGGGCTGTCAGAAAAATAGCTGCTAATGCTAACCATAACTCTAACCTTGTTTGCGACAAGATGGCCGACTGTACATAACTTGTGATTCAGCTAGGCCATTATGTCAGTGTCTTTTAATTGTCAGAATATTTAGGTAGGGAGGAGTTGGCATGGCTTGATAGATGGTTTGTACATCTTTTCATATGATTAGGGAGGTGAGGAGAGAGCAGTATTGTGAAAAGCTCAACATTTAAGTAAAAGTTGTATCCTGAAAGTTAATTTCTGGGAAGGCAAAACGTAAATGTGGGTGTCCTGAAAGTTACCTTTTTAAGTACAGATTTGTGTGTTGTCCAGGTGATGTGTGGAATTATATGATGGTAATTGTTGCTTGTTCAAGAACTGTATAATAAAATGTGATGTTTTCACCAAGCGTATTTTAGCACCAATTCATAAATGTTAAATTTCCTGCAGTTGCCGACGGATTTAGTAGGTTTAGATCAGGGATGGGTAATAGGATTTGGAGTCAAGCCACAGGTAGGGTGTATTTCACGATTCATTTGTTACTTCAGTTTAAAAAAAAAGTTCACTACTTTGATTAAAGGTAAAATTTTAGGAATTTCCATTAAAAGACTTTATTCAAGCATTATTCTTGCTTATAGAGTTAAACACAAATCAAGGAAGCAACAATTTTTTGCATGAAATATTTCAAGTTGTTGTTTAACTAGGGCTGCACAGAGCCACTTCTTAGCTCCCCCTGCCTATTACTGGCTCAAAAGTGAGATCCTCCTGCATGCAGTCAACCAGATCAAAGGCAAAGAATTATGTCTGGGGCTCAAGTGACTTCTCCAAGCAATGCTGGATTCTCAACATGTTTCAACACAGGGGTAATCCCTGGGAGTGTGTGGATGATTTCAAGAGTCAATGAGGATGTAATTAGCCTGACAGACAGAGGTTCACTTCCACATATGTATATTGCGCATAGCTGGTGGTCATATAAGGATGACTCCAGATATGCCTCCATGCATATTTTGTTAATTATGTCAGTTGTAGTAATTCAATTTGCCAAACTTTTGTTGCCAATTCACCACATTTGTCAATTATATTGCCCATCCCTGGTTTAGATCATAAATATTGTTTGATGACATTGTTTTCTGTAGCCTTTCTGCATATGTTGGATGTATCAAATCAGAGGGTCCCAATGTATGTCCTGGGGTTTTCTGTTGAAGAGACAAATATTACTGCATCCTGAGGCATGTTGTACAAGCAAGTAATATGAGGTTGTACCTTGTATATGGGGGGGTAGGCAACCTCATCATGTCAAACAAAGAGACCACTGCTGCAGGAGCATGCAAATTGTTGGGGCAGGTTTCCTGCAAGGTGATGGCTCCATGCTACCAGTACCATAGGTGGCACAAAGGAAAGTCATGATCAATGAAAATCAAAGGGTGACAAGATTATGAAAGAAAAAGCTCATTGTAGTCATTCGTGAAAGTTGTGTGGTGTCCATTAAATTGTTATAGCAAGAGTTATGTTCAGATGTGTCCATTGTGTTGAGTTGTTCAGTTTCAGAACTGTCTTGTTGCAGCCCATACTTGATGTGTTTATGGGCAGACTCTTCTATCAGGTAAGTTTTCATTGAGTATGTAGCTATGTTTTTCATATGATGATGGTCAAATTTGTTCCTTGCCCATTTAGGGGCGTAATAAGTTACTGGCAGACTGTGACCTGCTCTTTTCTGACAGGTTAAGAGTCATGAACCTTATAAATGTGTCATATTCAGACAGATACAGAACTTACAGAGCTGCATCTAAAGTATTGTCTATCTTCTACAGCAGAGACGAGTGTTGGCCTGTCACAAGGTCAGCTGACAAGTATGCAACTTTTGTTAGCTGGTATTTTTGTTTTTATTTATTTTAGCCATTTTTGATTTTTGTATTGTGAGAACTTTGTGCATTGTGGATATTTTGACTACGAGGTGTCTATTTTTCCTAAGAATTAATGTTCTTGTTTTTTTTTAACTATTTGCCATTTAGTTTAGTATTAATTTCTCATGTTTAAGTTGACTAATTTCTAAGAGATTCATCTGTGAAAAGTGAGAATTTTTGTTCTGTGGGTGGCTTCACCTGTACTAATTTTATCTGTTACGTTATTTTTTAGATGTGCATTTTATTAACAATACATTTCATTCTGCTTGTTTGGAGATGATGTCGAAGGAAAGGAGCTCGCAAAATAACACTTTTAAGAAGGGAAGTACCTGATGTGTCATTTGTTGTGGAAGTATTAAAACTGATCAAGCTTATATGTTAGATCATATGTGAGCTATTCTCTTTTTAGCCTACATTTACATAATGTGAACAAATTATAATTTTTTAAATATGAAGGTTTGCTTTTAAGCATATTCAATGATTTCAGATAATGTTTCAGACATTTTAAAAACAAAATTAGCACATAAAGCCAAATATGCCTACAACAGTTGATGTTTCAAGTGAGTTGAGATTTAAGAAGGAACAGGTTGTTGTGGGCAGATATGCCTTTGAATGCTTAAATTATTTCAAATGCCTTACACCTTATTTTTAGTTTAAAAAACAAAAAAACACTATAAAGCAAATCTTCATTTAAAGAATTCATTTGGCATCTTTGAACTTTGTCTTTGTTTATAATGAATAATGCTGTGTCACATTTGAGTATTCTTTTGTTTAATATTTTGTTTTGTACGCTGTATGCATGTTTGTTTACTTGTGTTGTTAATGTCTCTTTTTTTTTTTTTTTTTTGTAACATGTAAACCATAAAATATGAGATTGGTAGACAGAAAAATGTTTATTATAAACTTTTATTTAACACAACATTTCTTCACAAGATTTGAAGTAGTTCAGTCATTTTTTTCTTTTGTGGAGATTTTAATGACAGTTTGTGTCAGGTTGCAGACATCAATTAAATTCCTTGTTTCAAAGATCGTAAACAGTTTCATTGTATGTTTATATCAAACTATATGTCCATTTGAACATTGGTGATTGTGTCATTGGTATGTTCAGTTTTGTTTGTAACATTGAACAAAATAAAATATATATGTTTGTTTACTGAGAGTTGTCTGGTTGATGATCTTAATGGAAATATTTGTAGTTCTGGTGTTATTTGTAGCTTCCTTCCTTCCTTTGTCATCTTTCTGTCTGAATGGTTTTCTTTCTTTCATTCTTTCCGTCTGAATGGTTTTCTTTCTTTCATTCTTTCTGTCTGAATGGTTTTCTTTCTTTCATTCTTTCCGTCTGAATGGTTTTCTTTCTTTCATTCTTTCTGTCTGAATGGTTTTCTTTCTTTCATTCTTTCTGTCTGAATGGTTTTCTTTCTTTCATTCTTTGTCTCTTTCTTTCATTCTTTCTGTCTGAATGGTTTTCTTTCTTTCATTCTTTCCGTCTGAATGGTTTTCTTTCTTTCATTCTTTCTGTCTGAATGGTTTTCTTTCTTTCATTCTTTGTCTCTTTCTTTCATTCTTTCTGTCTGAATGGTTTTCTTTCTTTCATTCTTTCTGTCTGAATGGTTTTCTTTCTTTCATTCTTTGTCTCTTTCTTTCATTCTTTCCGTCTGAATGGTTTTCTTTCTTTCATTCTTTCTGTCTGAATGGTTTTCTTTCTTTCATTCTTTGTCTCTTTCTTTCATTCTTTCTGTCTGAATGGTTTTCTTTCTTTCATTCTTTCCGTCTGAATGGTTTTCTTTCTTTCATTCTTTCTGTCTGAATGGTTTTCTTTCTTTCATTCTTTGTCTCTTTCTTTCATTCTTTCTGTCTGAATGGTTTTCTTTCTTTCATTCTTTCCGTCTGAATGGTTTTCTTTCTTTCATTCTTTCTGTCTGAATGGTTTTCTTTCTTTCATTCTTTGTCTCTTTCTTTCATTCTTTCTGTCTGAATGGTTTTCTTTCTTTCATTCTTTCCATCTGAATGGTTTTCTTTCTTTCATTCTTTCTGTCTGAATGGTTTTCTTTCTTTCATTCTTTGTCTGAATGGTTTTCTTTCTTTCATTCTTTCTGTCTGAATGGTTTTCTTTCTTTCATTCTTTCTGTCTGAATGGTTTTCTTTCTTTCATTCTTTCTGTCTGAATGGTTTTCTTTCTTTCATTCTTTCTGTCTGAATGGTTTTCTTTCTTTCATTCTTTCTGTCTGAATGGTTTTCTTTCTTTCATTCTTTCTGCCTGAATGGTTTTCTTTCTTTCATTCTTTCTGTCTGAATGGTTTTCTTTCTTTCATTCTTTCTGTCTGAATGGTTTTCTTTCTTTCATTCTTTCTGTCTGAATGGTTTTCTTTCTTTCATTCTTTCTGTCTGAATGGTTTTCTTTCTTTCATTCTTTCTGTCTGAATGGTTTTCTTTCTTTCATTCTTTCTGTCTGAATGGTTTTCTTTCTTTCATTCTTTCTGTCTGAATGGTTTTCTTTCTTTCATTCTTTCTGTCTGAATGGTTTTCTTTCTTTCATTCTTTCTGTCTGAATGGTTTTCTTTCATTCTTTCTGTCGCTTTCTTTCATTCATTCTTTCTGTCTGAATGGTTTTCTTTCATTCATTCTTTCTGTCTGAATGGTTTTCTTTCTTTCATTCTTTCTGTCTGAATGGTTTTCTTTCTTTCATTCTTTCTGTCTGAATGGTTTTCTTTCTTTCATTCTTTCTGTCTGAATGGTTTTCTTTCTTTCATTCTTTCTGTCTGAATGGTTTTCTTTCTTTCATTCTTTCTGTCTGAATGGTTTTCTTTCTTTCATTCTTTCTGTCTGAATGGTTTTCTTTCTTTCATTCTTTCTGTCTGAATGGTTTTCTTTCTTTCATTCTTTCTGTCTGAATGGTTTTCTTTCTTTCATTCTTTGTCTCTTTCTTTCATTCTTTCTGTCTGAATGGTTTTCTTTCTTTCATTCTTTCCGTCTGAATGGTTTTCTTTCTTTCATTCTTTCTGTCTGAATGGTTTTCTTTCTTTCATTCTTTGTCTCTTTCTTTCATTCTTTCTGTCTGAATGGTTTTCTTTCTTTCATTCTTTCCGTCTGAATGGTTTTCTTTCTTTCATTCTTTCTGTCTGAATGGTTTTCTTTCTTTCATTCTTTGTCTGAATGGTTTTCTTTCTTTCATTCTTTCTGTCTGAATGGTTTTCTTTCTTTCATTCTTTCTGTCTGAATGGTTTTCTTTCTTTCATTCTTTCTGTCTGAATGGTTTTTTTCTTTCATTCTTTCTGTCTGAATGGTTTTCTTTCTTTCATTCTTTCTGTCTGAATGGTTTTCTTTCTTTCATTCTTTGTCTGAATGGTTTTCATTCTTTCTGTCTGAATGGTTTTCTTTCTTTCATTCTTTCTGTCTGAATGGTTTTCTTTCTTTCATTCTTTCTGTCTGAATGGTTTTCTTTCTTTCATTCTTTCTGTCTGAATGGTTTTCTTTCTTTCATTCTTTCTGTCTGAATGGTTTTCTTTCTTTCATTCTTTCTGTCTGAATGGTTTTCTTTCTTGTTGGCTGTCTTTCTGTCTTGAGAACCTACTGTGTATCTATTTTTAAAAATTATGAATGTGGTTATTATTATTATTATATTTTTATTTTTAAATAAAAGACAAGTGACAGCTGGTAGAGTCCCAGGTTATAAATGTTCCAATCCCTAAGGTGTATGAGATCAGGTGTTTCAACACATCTTGAACGTTTATATCATTATATTAGGTACATCGTGATCTATCAGTAGATGATTTGGTAGATCTCTAGATGACACAAAAGATAGAGACTTTCTTCTTGACCTTTCAACTCCCAATTAGTTTGCAGCAGACTTATGCCAAGTTTTCTTGTCTCGCACCATCAGCTCAAGGTCTTTCCATGTCTTCTCGATTCCCTTCATGTCTGTCTCTAGTTCTCATTTCCATGTGTTCTTTATTCTTCCTCTACCCTTCTGTCCTGGGGATTCTAGATCAGGAATTGTCTGCTAATGCTATCAACGGGTTTTCTCAGTGTGTGTGTGCTATCCATTTCCAACGCCATGACATGTCTTGTTCCACTGGTTCTTGTCATTCAACATTGGTAACCTTGTCATACTACTTCAATCCTTCTATTCTACGCAAGCATCCATTTATGAAAGTCTGTAGCTTTTTGGTTGTTGTTTTTGTTGTTGTCCATGTTTCAGAGCTATACCATAAGACTGACTTGACATCTGACTTAAAGATTCTGATTTGTGTATTGGACTTGATTTCTGTTGATCTCCACAGACTTTAAAGGTGGAGAAATTTTGGACGACCCTTCTGTCGCAAATGTTTGACAGCACTGTATCCTGAGGATGATAAGATTGTGACCTATGTTGTACCACTGTAGAGAGTTTCCTATCACTGGAAAGGGTTTGATACCTGGTAAAATCACGCTCCAGCCTACCCAGCTGTAAATAGGTACATGACTACTCTTAAGTTAAGGAAGGCTAACGGAGGGAGGAAGGGAACTGGTGACCCCCACCTTGAGACTTAGCATAATGACACTTCACTGCCATACGGCAATATCTGGGACGACCTTGACCTTATGACTGGAACAAGTGATGGGCAAATGGCCACACCTGTCAGTCAGTCTGTTAAAATGGCGATACCTGTTAGTGAGTGTTAAAATGGTGACACCTGTCAGTGAGTGTTGAAATGGTGACACATGTCAGTGAGTGTGTTAAAATGGTGACACATGTCAGTGAGTGTGTTAAAATGGTGACACATGTCAGTGAGTGTGTTAAAATGGTGACATGTCAGTGAATTATGTTGAAAGGTTGAGTAAAGCGCTGATTGGCTTAGTGGTTAGACCGCTTGCCTCTCATGGAATAGTCATCGGGTTCCGGGATCAAAACATGATAGCGTCATGCTCCATTCTACCCAGCTGTAAATGGGCACCAGACTCTGCTTGTGAGTTAGGGAAGGCAAAGGCAGCGAGGAAGGGAACTGGTCATCCCACCTGATAAAAAAGCTGGACCTCATATCTCAAGTCTCTAACATTTCACTCACCTACGGCAGTATCTGCTATCAGGTGTCCTTTCTTTGTTTCTTTTATTGAGCATACCAAATAATATGTGTCAAAAATAAACGAAGCACGAAACACTCTCCAGCTGGAAACTTATTTTTTTATTCCCCCCCCCCCCCCCCCTTTTAATTTTTTTTTGCTGTACTGAAAAAGCAAATGATCTATAATGCATTGAAGAGTGTACAATTATGGACTACTTGACTTTTAACGCTTGGAGATCTTCGCTGTGGGTCTAAGCGACGACTGTCAGCAACAACGATGGATTCTCAAACTGCTGTGTAGATAGTTCACGCTAGAAATCCCCTACTTACTAATGGTCTTGAAATGTCTGTAAACAACAATGAAAAAAAAACCGCCAGCTTTACAGAAAAGGTCCGCATTGCACCGTTAAAAGCTATATTGAACACCCATTAAAAGATCGCACATGCCGTGCAATATTTTCATGGTGAATTTTCTGGACAATGTGGAAATGGCTCGCATTGCACCGTGGAAGCTAAATTGAACACTCATTAAAAGAGCACACAGGTTTTTCACTTTTGTCATGGTGCATTGACCATAATTCGTTATAAGTTTGAGTACAAAGATCTCATGAAGTTGAAATTGACTGGACAGTAATGAAATGGTTACAGGAGAATTAGTGATGTCACCAGGACATGCAGCAAATAGAGGACAATAGGCTATCATTGACGTCATGTTTTTGTGAGATACTTGCTGACTGATCTATAATCATCAACACATCGCAATACAGGGTGTCCAAAAAGTCTCTCTACAATTTTTAAAAAATCATTAAAAATACAAATGAAGAGATAAATCTGTGCAGTTTGTCGCATAAAAAAAGAAAAATACAAAAGTTGTTTTTTTCCACATAATTTAGTAAACTTCTACATGAAGTGCCTTAGTGAAGACGAACACTTCTTGAAACATTTCTGTTTTAGTGATGCGGCAACCTGTCATGTCTCAGGAAAGTTGATTAGACACAATGTCAGGATTTAGGGATCAGAACACCCTAATGAGACCAGGGAGCTTCAACGAGACAGTCCAAAGGTTAATGTGTGGGGTGGATTCATGCACAAACGCATCATTGGGCCGTTTTTCTTCAGAGAAAACAACTATTAATGCAGATGTTTACCTTAACTTTGTTAGGGAATTTGTGGTACCACAGTTGGAAAACCTGCAACCAACTATTATATTCCAGCAGAATGGTGCACCGCCTCACTGGAGATGGGCTGTTTGTCAGTTACTTGTCGAAACATTTCTAGATAGATGGATTGGAAGGGGAGGACCAATTCTGTGACCACCCCGATATCACTCTCTTGGATTTTTTCCTATGGGAATATGTTAAAGATATCGATTATAAGACTAAGGTTCGGAGAATCACTGACGCCATTGCCACCGTTGATGAAGTGATGATAGAGCGAGCATGGATGGAAATTGAATTCCGCATTGATGCGTGCTTCGTGCGACAAATGGTGCCTATGTGGAAGTGTACTATATTATGTCAAAGAAAAACTTTTATAATGTTATTTTGTTTGGCAACAAACTGCACAGAGCTATCTCTTCATTTGTATTCTTAATACATTTTTTAAACAATACGGAGACTTTATGGACATCCTGTATATCTCATTCTTAAAAAAAAATAATAATCCAGCAGGTATCAGCGGTGATCAAAGATGAGACTCGATTTGGGACTCAACTTGAAAGTTGCCAGCTGTGATCCATAGCGTGTAACGTCATGCTAGGCTGTACAACTGTACGCTAATTATTTCACCTTGTACCTGTGCTTTGAATGGTTCATATCCGGTATTCTCAACTGATGTGAATCGAAATGTGACATCTTTAGAACCGCTGGAGGAAAATTTATATACCTTAACGATCATATCATTTATTGATCCGCTAGTACTTTTTAAAAATTGTAAAAGAAAAATTCCAGGACATATATTACTTAAAGCGTGTCTGTCGTATGCTGTTTATAGAACTGCGCAAACTTTTCTCCGTGACGCATTTTGTAATGACTACCAGCTATCGTCGAGGTTCAACACACATCTGCTGGCATTTATAAGTAGGCTACAGACCTACCTATGCTAAACAGAACATCAAGAACACTTCGTAATGATTGGCGAAACTTAAGGAAAGAAGAACGTGTGCTATTGGTTGCTGCACGTTTCCAAAAGATTCATCATCAGGTGCCATCTTCACATCACAGGTTGGCTGCAATGGATCTTCACCGTCTTCTGTCTCTTATCTTGATGGTACACTCTGATAGAATCTTTCCTGCCTATCTCTTATCTTGATGGTACACTCTGATAGAATCTTCACTGCCCATCTCTTATCTTGATGGTACACTCTGATAGAATCTTTCCTGCCTATCTCTTATCTTGATGGTACACTCTGATAGAATTTTTCCTGCCGATCTCTTATCTTGATGGTACACTCTGAATGATAGAATCTTTCCTGCCCATCTCTTATCTTGATGGTACACTCTGATAGAATCTTTCCTGCCCATCTCTTATCTTGATGGTACACTCTGATAGAATCTTTCCTGCCGATCTCTTATCTTGATGGTACACTCTGATAGAATCTTTCCTGCCCATCTCTTATCTAGATGGTATACTCT
Organism: Oreohelix idahoensis; assembly: GCA_024509875.1. Taxonomy (NCBI): domain Eukaryota; kingdom Metazoa; phylum Mollusca; class Gastropoda; order Stylommatophora; family Oreohelicidae; genus Oreohelix; species Oreohelix idahoensis. Next base: position 426,822 of record JAMPIV010018034.1, read on the forward strand.
GATAGAATCTTCCCTGCCCATCTCTTCTTGATGGTACACTCTGATAGAATCTTCCCTGCCCATCTCTTGTCTTGGTGGTACACTCTGATAGAATCTTTCCTGCCTATCTCTTATCTTGATGGTACACTCTGATAGAATCTTTCCTGTCTATCTCTTATCTTGATGGTACACTCTGATAGAATCTTTCCTGCCGATCTCTTATCTTGATGGTACACTCTGATAGAATCTTTCCTGCCCATCTCTTATCTAGATGGTACACTCTGATAGAATCTTCCCTGCCCATCTCTTCTTGATGGTACACTCTGATAGAATCTTCCCTGCCCATCTCTTGTCTTGATGGTACACTCTGATAGAATCTTTCTGCCCATCTCTTGATGTTATCTTCCCACTTGTAGCGCTGTCGTCCTCTTGTACGTTTGCCTTCAACTCTGCCTTCTGTTATGGTCTTCAATTAGGTATGTCTTTTTACAAGGCCAAAATATTTTAGCTGTCTAATTTTGATTTCCTTCATTAATTTTCTTTTCATTCCTAGGGTTTTTAGGACCTCTTTATTTGTTTTCTTCTCCTTCCATAAGACGTGCCCCATTCTTCTATATATCCACGTCTCAAGGGCATCAATTCTTTCTTCTAATTGCTTGTGACAAAAGATTCATGAGAAGCAGATAATATACATATATAAACAGCTATTTGGTAGATAGCAGGAGATAAAACTTTGTGGCGAGGCATGAGCAAGAACTTAAACAATGAATACCATAACTGACTGGCCACGTCTAAGAAGGAGAGAAGCAAACATACACTCATAACTGTAACGTTGGTCTTTTTTTTAAAATTCTTTCTCTTTCAGCTCCACATTGAGCATAGGTCGTAAACTAAACATCGCCATAGTTTTTTTGTGGGGTTATCTGCTCCAGTCTTGACATTCCATTCTTTGTGGGGTTATCTGCTCCAGTCTTGACATTCCATTCTTTGTTCTTCTTTCTCTTCTAAATTCATTATTATCATCATTTTTCGTTTTGCTCCTTATGGAGCATGGATTCACCACTGCTGTAGCTGGTCCACTTACAGGTAGTCTGCACCAAGCAGTCACATGATCTTACAGCTGTGATGTCTGTAGGAAGCCTGCACCAAGCAGTCACATGATCTTACAGCTGTGATGTCTGTAGGAAGCCTGCACCAAGCAGTCACATGACCTTACAGCTGTGATGTCTGTAGGAAGCTTCCACCAAGCAGTCACATGATCTTACAGCTGTGATGTCTGTAGGAAGCCTGCACCAAGCAGTCACATAATCTTACAGCTGTGATGTCTGTAGGAAGCCTGCACCAAGCAGTCACATGATCTTACAGCTGTGATGTCTGTAGGAAGCCTGCACCAAGCAGTCACATGATCTTACAGCTGTGATGTCTGTAGGAAGCCTGCACCAAGCAGTCACATGATCTTACAGCCGTGATGTCTGTAGGAAGCCTGCACCAAGCAGTCACATGATCTTACAGCTGTGATGTCTGTATGAAGCCTGCACCAAGCAGTCACATGATCTTACAGCTGTGATGTCTGTAGGAAGCCTGCACCAAGCAGTCACATGATCTTACAGCTGTGATGTCTGTAGGAAGCCTGCACCAAGCAGTCACATGATCTTACAGCTGTGATGTCTGTAGGAAGCCTGCACCAAGCAGTCACATGATCTTACAGCTGTGATGTCTGTAGGAAGCCTGCACCAAGCAGTCACAGTATCTTACAGCTGTGATGTCTGTAGGAAGCCTGCACCAAGCAGTCACATTATCTCACAGCTGTGATGTCTGTAGGAAGCCTGCACCAAGCAGTCACATTATCTTACAGCTGTGATATCTGTAGGAAGCCTGCACCAAGCAGTCACATTATCTTACAGCTGTGGTTTCTGTAGGAAGCCTGCACCAAACAGTCACATGATCTTACAGCTGTGATATCTGTAGGAAGCCTGCACCAAACAGTCACTTGATCTTACAGCTGTGATGTCTGTAGGAAGTCACACCAAACAGTCACATGATCTTTCAGCTGTGGTTTCTGTAGGAAGCCTGCACCAAACAGTCACATGATCTTTCAGCTGTGGTTTCTGTAGGAAGCCTGCACCAAACAGTCACATGATCTTTCAGCTGTGGTTTCTGTAGGAAGCCTGCACCAAGCAGTCACATGATCTTTCAGCTGTGGTTTCTGTAGGAAGCCTGCACCAAACAGTCACATGATCTTTCAGCTGTGGTTTCTGTAGGAAGCCTGCACCAAGCAGTCACATGATCTTTCAGCTGTGTTTTCTGCAGGAAGCCTGCACCAAGCAGTCACATGATCTTTCAGCTGTGGTTTCTGTAGGAAGCCTGCACCAAACAGTCACATGATCTTACAGCTGTGATGTCTGAAGGAAGCCTGCACCAAGCAGTCACATGATCTTACAGCTGTGATGTCTGTAGGAAGCTTGCACCAAGCAGTCACATGATCTTACAGCTGTGATGTCTGTAGGAAGCCTGCACCAAGCAGTCACATGATCTTACAGCCGTGATGCCTGTAGGAAGCCAGCACCAAGCAGTTACATGATCTTACAACCGTGATGCCTCTAGGAAGCCTGCACCAAGCAGTCACATGATCTTACAGCTGTGGTTTCTGTAGGAAGCCTGTACCAAACAGTCACATGATCTTACAGCTGTGATGTCTGTAGGAAGCCTGCACCAAACAGTCACATGATCTTACAGCTGTGGTTTCTGTAGGAAGCCTGCACTAAACAGTCACATGATCTTACAGCTGTGATATCTGTAGGAAGCCTACACCAAACAGTCACTTGATCTTACAGCTGTGATGTCTGTAGGAAGTCGCACCAAACAGTAACATGATCTTTCAGCTGTGGTTTCTGTAGGAAGCCTGCACCAAACAGTCACATGATCTTTCAGCTGTGGTTTCTGTAGGAAGCCTGCACCAAACAGTCACATGATCTTTCAGCTGTGGTTTCTGTAGGAAGCCTGCACCAAACAGTCACATGATCTTTCAGCTGTGGTTTCTGTAGGAAGCCTGCACCAAACAGTCACATGATCTTTCAGCTGTGGTTTCTGTAGGAAGCCTGCACCAAACAGTCACATGATCTTTCAGCTGTGGTTTCTGTAGGAAGCCTGCACCAAGCAGTCACAGGATCTTTCAGCTGTGTTTTCTGCAGGAAGCCTGCACCAAGCAGTCACATGATCTTTCAGCTGTGGTTTCTGTAGGAAGCCTGCACCAAACAGTCACATGATCTTACAGCTGTGATGTCTGTAGGGAGCCTGCACCAAGCAGTCACATGATCTTACAGCTGTGATGTCTGTAGGAAGCTTGCACCAAGCAGTCACATGATCTTACAGCTGTGATGTCTGTAGGTGCCTGCACCAAACAGTCACATGATCTTACAGCCGTGATGCCTGTAGGAAGCCTGCACCAAGCAGTCACATGATCTTTCAGCTGTGATGTCTGTAGGAAGCCTGCACCAAGCAGTCATATTATCTTACAGCTGTGATGTCTGTAGGAAGCCTGCACCAAGCAGTCACATGATCTTACAGCTGTGATATCTGTAGGAAGCCTGCAGCAAGCAGTCACATTATCTTACAGCTGTGATATCTGTAGGAAGCCTGCACCAAGCAGTCACATTATCTTACAGCTGTGATGTCTGTAGGAAGCCTACACCAAACAGTCACATGATCTTACAGCTGTGGTTTCTGTAAGAAGCCTGCACCAAGCAGTCACATGATCTTTCAGCTGTGGTTTCTGTAGGAAGCCTGCACCAAGCAGTCACATGATCTTACAGCTGTGGTTTCTGTAGGAAGCCTGCACCAAACAGTCACATGATCTTACAGCTGTGATGTCTGTAGGAAGCCTACACCAAACAGTCACATGATCTTACAGCTGTGGTTTCTGTAGGAAGCCTGCACCAAGCAGTCACATGATCTTACAGCTGTGGTTTCTGTAGGAAGCCTGCACCAAGCAATCACATTATTTTACAGCTGTGATATCTGTAGGAAGCCTGCAGCAAGCAGTCACATTATCTTACAGCTGTGATGTCTGTAGGAAGCCTACACCAAACAGTCACATGATCTTACAGCTGTGATGTCTGTAGGAAGCCTGCACCAAACATTCACATGATCTTACAGCTGTGGTTTCTGTAGGAAGCCTGCACCAAACAGTCACATGAACTTTCAGCTGTGGTTTCTGTAGGAAGCCTGCACCAAGCAGTCACATGATCTTTCAGCTGTGGTTTCTGTAGGAAGCCTGCACCAAACAGTCACATGATCTTTCAGCTGTAGTTTCTGTAGGAAGCCTGCACCAAGCAGTCACATGATCTTACAGCTGTTATGTCTGGAGGAAGCCTGCAGCAAGCAGTCACATTATCTTACAGCTGTGATGTCTGTAGGAAGCCTACACCAAACAGTCACATTATCTTACAGCTGTGATGTCTGTAGGAAGCCTGCACCAAGCAGTCACATGATCTTGCAGCTGTGATGCCTGTAGGAAGCCTGCACCAAACAGTCACATGATCTTTCAGCTGTGGTTTCTGTAGGAAGCCTGCACCAAACAGTCACATGATCTTACAGCTGTGGTTTCTGTAGGAAGCCTGCACCAAACAGTCACATGATCTTACAGCTGTGATGTCTGTAGGAAGCCTGCACCAAACAGTCACATTATCTTACAGCTGTGATATCTGTAGGAAGCCTGCACCAAACAGTCACATGATCTTACAGCTGTGATGTCTGTAGGAAGCCTGCACCAAACAGTCACATGATCTTACAGCTGTGATATCTGTAGGAAGCCTGCACCAAACAGTCACATTATCTTACAGCTGTGATATCTGTAGGAAGCCTGCACCAAGCAGTCACATGATCTTACAGCTATGATGTCTGTAGGAAGCCTGCACCAAACAGTCACATGATCTTACAGCTGTGATGTCTGTAGGAAGCCTGCACCAAACAGTCACATTATCTTACAGCTGTGATATCTGTAGGAAGCCTGCACCAAAAAGTCACATGATCTTACAGCTGTGATGTCTGTAGGAAGCCTGCAGCAAGCAGCTGTGATATCTGTAGGAAGCCTGCACCACACAGTCACATGATCTTACAGCTGTGATGTCTGTAGGAAGCCTGCAGCAAGCAGTCACATTATCTTACAGCTGTGATATCTGTAGGAAGCCTGCAGCAAGCAGTCAAATGATCTTACAGCTGTTATGTCTGTAGGAAGCCTGCACCAAACAGTCACATGATCTTACAGCTGTGGTTTCTGTAGGAAGCCTGCACCAAACAGTCACATGATCTTTCAGCTGTGGTTTCTGTAGGAAGCCTGCACCAAACAGTCACATGATCTTTCAGCTGTGGTTTCTGTAGGAAGCCTGCACCAAACAGTCACATGATCTTTCAGCTGTGGTTTCTGTAGGAAGCCTGCACCAAGCAGTCACAGGATCTTTCAGCTGTGTTTTCTGCAGGAAGCCTGCACCAAGCAGTCACATGATCTTTCAGCTGTGATTTCTGTAGGAAGCCTGCACCAAACAGTCACATGATCTTACAGCTGTGATGTCTGTAGGAAGCCTGCACCAAGCAGTCACATGATCTTACAGCTGTGATGTCTGTAGGAAGCTTCCACCAAGCAGTCACATGATCTTACAGCTGTGATGTCTGTAGGAAGCCTGCACCAAGCAGTCACATGATCTTACAGCCGTGATGCCTGTAGGAAGCCTGCACCAAGCAGTCACATGATCTTTCAGCTGTGCCTTCCGGAGGAAGCCTGCACCAAGCAGTCACATTATCTTACAGCTGTGATGTCTGTAGGAAGCCTGCACCAAAAAGTCACATTATCTTACAGCTGTGATATCTGTAGGAAGCCTGCAGCAAGCAGTCACATTATCTTACAGCTGTGATGTCTGTAGGAAGCCTGCACCAAACAGTCACATTATCTTACAGCTGTGATATCTGTAGGAAGCCTGCACTAAACAGTCACATTATCTTACAGCTGTGATATCTGTAGGAAGCCTGCACCAAGCAGTCACATTATCTTACAGCTGTGATGTCTGTAGGAAGCCTACACCAAACAGTCACATGATCTTACAGCTGTGGTTTCTGTAAGAAGCCTGCACCAAGCAGTCACATGATCTTTCAGCTGTGGTTTCTGTAGGAAGCCTGCACCAAGCAGTCACATGATCTTACAGCTGTGGTTTCTGTAGGAAGCCTGCACCAAACAGTCACATGATCTTACAGCTGTGATGTCTGTAGGAAGCCTACACCAAACAGTCACATGATCTTACAGCTGTGGTTTCTGTAGGAAGCCTGCACCAAGCAGTCACATGATCTTACAGCTGTGGTTTCTGTAGGAAGCCTGCACCAAGCAGTCACATTATCTTACAGCTGTGATATCTGTAGGAAGCCTGCAGCAAGCAGTCACATTATCTTACAGCTGTGATGTCTGTAGGAAGCCTACACCAAACAGTCACATGATCTTACAGCTGTGATGTCTGTAGGAAGCCTGCACCAAACAATCACAGGATCTTTCAGCTGTGTTTTCTGCAGGAAGCCTGCATCAAGCAGTCACATGATCTTTCAGCTGTGATTTCTGTAGGAAGCCTGCACCAAACAGTCACATGATCTTACAGCTGTGATGTCTGTAGGAAGCCTGCACCAAGCAGTCACATGATCTTACAGCTGTGATGTCTGTAGGAAGCTTGCACCAAGCAGTCACATGATCTTACAGCTGTGATGTCTGTAGGAAGCCTGCACCAAGCAGTCACATGATCTTACAGCCGTGATGCCTGTAGGAAGCCTGCACCAAGCAGTCACATGATCTTTCAGCTGTGATGTCTGTAGGAAGCCTGCACCAAGCAGTCACATTATCTTACAGCTGTGATGTCTGTAGGAAGCCTGCACCAAACAGTCACATTATCTTACAGCTGTGATATCTGTAGGAAGCCTGCAGCAAGCAGTCACATTATCTTACAGCTGTGATATCTGTAGGAAGCCTGCACCAAGCAGTCACATTATCTTACAGCTGTGATGTCTGTAGGAAGCCTACACCAAACAGTCACATGATCTTACAGCTGTGGTTTCTGTAAGAAGCCTGCACCAAGCAGTCACATGATCTTTCAGCTGTGGTTTCTGTAGGAAGCCTGCACCAAGCAGTCACATGATCTTACAGCTGTGGTTTCTGTAGGAAGCCTGCACCAAACAGTCACATGATCTTACAGCTGTGATGTCTGTAGGAAGCCTACACCAAACAGTCACATGATCTTACAGCTGTGGTTTCTGTAGGAAGCCTGCACCAAGCAGTCACATGATCTTACAGCTGTGGTTTCTGTAGGAAGCCTGCACCAAGCAGTCACATTATCTTACAGCTGTGATATCTGTAGGAAGCCTGCAGCAAGCAGTCACATTATCTTACAGCTGTGATGTCTGTAGGAAGCCTACACCAAACAGTCACATGATCTTACAGCTGTGATGTCTGTAGGAAGCCTGCACCAAACAGTCACATGATCTTACAGCTGTGGTTTCTGTAGGAAGCCTGCACCAAGCAGTCACATGATCTTGCAGCTGTGATGCCTGTAGGAAGCCTGCACCAAACAGTCACATGATCTTTCAGCTGTGGTTTCTGTAGGAAGCCTGCACCAAACAGTCACATGATCTTACAGCTGTGGTTTCTGTAGGAAGCCTGCACCAAACAGTCACATGATCTTACAGCTGTGATGTCTGTAGGAAGCCTGCACCAAACAGTCACATTATCTTACAGCTGTGATATCTGTAGGAAGCCTGCACCAAACAGTCACATGATCTTACAGCTGTGATGTCTGTAGGAAGCCTGCACCAAACAGTCACATGATCTTACAGCTGTGATATCTGTAGGAAGCCTGCACCAAACAGTCATATTATCTTACAGCTGTGATATCTGTAGGAAGCCTGCACCAAGCAGTCACATGATCTTACAGCTATGATGTCTGTAGGAAGCCTGCACCAAACAGTCACATGATCTTACAGCTGTGATGTCTGTAGGAAGCCTGCACCAAACAGTCACATTATCTTACAGCTGTGATATCTGTAGGAAGCCTGCACCAAACAGTCACATGATCTTACAGCTGTGATGTCTGTAGGAAGCCTGCAGCAAGCAGCTGTGATATCTGTAGGAAGCCTGCACCACACAGTCACATGATCTTACAGCTGTGATGTCTGTAGGAAGCCTGCAGCAAGCAGTCACATTATCTTACAGCTGTGATATCTGTAGGAAGCCTGCAGCAAGCAGTCAAATGATCTTACAGCTGTTATGTCTGTAGGAAGCCTGCACCAAACAGTCACATGATCTTACAGCTGTGGTTTCTGTAGGAAGCCTGCACCAAACAGTCACATGATCTTTCAGCTGTGGTTTCTGTAGGAAGCCTGCACCAAACAGTCACATGATCTTTCAGCTGTGGTTTCTGTAGGAAGCCTGCACCAAACAGTCACATGATCTTTCAGCTGTGGTTTCTGTAGGAAGCCTGCACCAAGCAGTCACAGGATCTTTCAGCTGTGTTTTCTGCAGGAAGCCTGCACCAAGCAGTCACATGATCTTTCAGCTATGATTTCTGTAGGAAGCCTGCACCAAACAGTCACATGATCTTACAGCTGTGATGTCTGTAGGAAGCCTGCACCAAGCAGTCACATGATCTTACAGCTGTGATGTCTGTAGGAAGCTTCCACCAAGCAGTCACATGATCTTACAGCTGTGATGTCTGTAGGAAGCCTGCACCAAGCAGTCACATGATCTTACAGCCGTGATGCCTGTAGGAAGCCTGCACCAAGCAGTCACATGATCTTTCAGCTGTGATGTCTGTAGGAAGCCTGCACCAAGCAGTCACATTATCTTACAGCTGTGATGTCTGTAGGAAGCCTGCACCAAAAAGTCACATTATCTTACAGCTGTGATATCTGTAGGAAGCCTGCAGCAAGCAGTCACATTATCTTACAGCTGTGATGTCTGTAGGAAGCCTGCACCAAACAGTCACATTATCTTACAGCTGTGATATCTGTAGGAAGCCTGCACTAAACAGTCACATTATCTTACAGCTGTGATATCTGTAGGAAGCCTGCACCAAGCAGTCACATTATCTTACAGCTGTGATGTCTGTAGGAAGCCTACACCAAACAGTCACATGATCTTACAGCTGTGGTTTCTGTAAGAAGCCTGCACCAAGCAGTCACATGATCTTTCAGCTGTGGTTTCTGTAGGAAGCCTGCACCAAGCAGTCACATGATCTTACAGCTGTGGTTTCTGTAGGAAGCCTGCACCAAACAGTCACATGATCTTACAGCTGTGATGTCTGTAGGAAGCCTACACCAAACAGTCACATGATCTTACAGCTGTGGTTTCTGTAGGAAGCCTGCACCAAGCAGTCACATGATCTTACAGCTGTGGTTTCTGTAGGAAGCCTGCACCAAGCAGTCACATTATCTTACAGCTGTGATATCTGTAGGAAGCCTGCAGCAAGCAGTCACATTATCTTACAGCTGTGATGTCTGTAGGAAGCCTACACCAAACAGTCACATGATCTTACAGCTGTGATGTCTGTAGGAAGCCTGCACCAAACAGTCACAGGATCTTTCAGCTGTGTTTTCTGCAGGAAGCCTGCACCAAGCAGTCACATGATCTTTCAGCTGTGATTTCTGTAGGAAGCCTGCACCAAACAGTCACATGATCTTACAGCTGTGATGTCTGTAGGAAGCCTGCACCAAGCAGTCACATGATCTTACAGCTGTGATGTCTGTAGGAAGCTTGCACCAAGCAGTCACATGATCTTACAGCTGTGATGTCTGTAGGAAGCCTGCACCAAGCAGTCACATGATCTTACAGCCGTGATGCCTGTAGGAAGCCTGCACCAAGCAGTCACATGATCTTTCAGCTGTGATGTCTGTAGGAAGCCTGCACCAAGCAGTCACATTATCTTACAGCTGTGATGTCTGTAGGAAGCCTGCACCAAACAGTCACATTATCTTACACCTGTGATATCTGTAGGAAGCCTGCAGCAAGCAGTCACATTATCTTACAGCTGTGATATCTGTAGGAAGCCTGCACCAAGCAGTCACATTATCTTACAGCTGTGATGTCTGTAGGAAGCCTACACCAAACAGTCACATGATCTTACAGCTGTGGTTTCTGTAAGAAGCCTGCACCAAGCAGTCACATGATCTTTCAGCTGTGGTTTCTGTAGGAAGCCTGCACCAAGCAGTCACATGATCTTACAGCTGTGGTTTCTGTAGGAAGCCTGCACCAAACAGTCACATGATCTTACAGCTGTGATGTCTGTAGGAAGCCTACACCAAACAGTCACATGATCTTACAGCTGTGGTTTCTGTAGGAAGCCTGCACCAAGCAGTCACATGATCTTACAGCTGTGGTTTCTGTAGGAAGCCTGCACCAAGCAGTCACATTATCTTACAGCTGTGATATCTGTAGGAAGCCTGCAGCAAGCAGTCACATTATCTTACAGCTGTGATGTCTGTAGGAAGCCTACACCAAACAGTCACATGATCTTACAGCTGTGATGTCTGTAGGAAGCCTGCACCAAACAGTCACATGATCTTACAGCTGTGGTTTCTGTAGGAAGCCTGCAGCAAGCAGTCACATGATCTTACAGCTGTGGTTTCTGTAGGAAGCCTGCACCAAACAGTCACATGATCTTTCAGCTGTGGTTTCTGTAGGAAGCCTGCACCAAACAGTCACATGATCTTACAGCTGTGATATCTGTAGGAAGCCTACACCAAACAGTCACTTTATCTTACAGCTGTGATGTCTGTAGGAAGTCGCACCAAACAGTCACATGATCTTTCAGCTGTGGTTTCTGTAGGAAGCCTGCACCAAACAGTCACATGATCTTTCAGCTGTGGTTTCTGTAGGAAGCCTGCACTAAACAGTCACATGATCTTTCAGCTGTGGTTTCTGTAGGAAGCCTGCACCAAGCAGTCACATGATCTTTCAGCTGTGGTTTCTGTAGGAAGCCTGCACCAAACAGTCACATGAACTTTCAGCTGTGGTTTCTGTAGGAAGCCTGCACCAAGCAGTCACATGATCTTTCAGCTGTGGTTTCTGTAGGAAGCCTGCACCAAACAGTCACATGATCTTTCAGCTGTAGTTTCTGTAGGAAGCCTGCACCAAGCAGTCACATGATCTTACAGCTGTTATGTCTGTAGGAAGCCTGCAGCAAGCAGTCACATTATCTTACAGCTGTGATGTCTGTAGGAAGCTTACACCAAACAGTCACATTATCTTACAGCTGTGATGTCTGTAGGAAGCCTGCACCAAGCAGTCACATGATCTTGCAGCTGTGATGCCTGTAGGAAGCCTACACCAAACAGTCACATGATCTTTCAGCTGTGGTTTCTGTAGGAAGCCTGCACCAAACAGTCACATGATCTTACAGCTGTGGTTTCTGTAGGAAGCCTGCACCAAACAGTCACATGATCTTACAGCTGTGATGTCTGTAGGAAGCCTGCACCAAACAGTCACATTATCTTACAGCTGTGATATCTGTAGGAAGCCTGCACCAAACAGTCACATGATCTTACAGCTGTGATGTCTGTAGGAAGCCTACACCAAACAGTCACATGATCTTACAGCTGTGATATCTGTAGGAAGCCTGCACCAAACAGTCACATTATCTTACATTGTGATATCTGTAGGAAGCCTTCACCAAGCAGTCACATGATCTTACAGCTATGATGTCTGTAGGAAGCCTGCACCAAACAGTCACATGATCTTACAGCTGTGATGTCTGTAGGAAGCCTGCACCAAACAGTCACATTATCTTACACCTGTGATATCTGTAGGAAGCCTGCACCAAACAGTCACATGATCTTACAGCTGTGATGTCTGTAGGAAGCCTGCAGCAAGCAGTCACATGATCTTACAGCTGTGATATCTGTAGGAAGCCTGCACCACACAGTCACATGATCTTACAGCTGTGATGTCTGTAGGAAGCCTGCAGCAAGCAGTCACATTATCTTACAGCTGTGATATCTGTAGGAAGCCTGCAGCAAGCAGTCACATGATGTTACAGCTGTTATGTCTGTAGGAAGCCTGCACCAAACAGTCACATGATCTTACAGCTGTGGTTTCTGTAGGAAGCCTGCACCAAACAGGCACATGATCTTACAGCTGTGGTTTCTGTAGGAAGCCTGTACCAAGCAGTCACATGATCTTACAGCTGTGGTTTCTGTAGGAAGCCTGTACCAAGCAGTCACATGATCTTACAGCTGTGATGTCTGTAGGAAGCCTGAACCAAACAGTCACATGATCTTTTAGCTGTGGTTTCTGTAGGAAGCCTACACTAAACAGTCACATTATCTTACAGCTGTGATGTCTGTAGGAAGCCTACACCAAACAGTCACATTATCTTACAGCTGTGGTTTCTGTAGGAAGCCTGCACCAAACAGTCACATTATCTTACCGCTGTGGTTTCTGTAGGAAGCCTGCACCAAGCAGTCACATGATCTTACAGCTGTGGTTTCTGTAGGAAGCCTGCACCAAGCAGTCACATGATCTTACAGCTGTGATGTCTGTAGGAAGCTTGCACCAAACAGTCACATTATCTTACAGCTGTGATGTCTGTAGGAAGCCTGCACCAAACAGTCACATTATCTTACAGCTGTGATGTCTGTAGGAAGCCTGCACCAAGCAGTCACATTATCTTACAGCTGTGATGTCTGTAGGAAGCCTGCACCAAGCAGTCACATTATCTTACAGCTGTGATGTCTGTAGGAAGCCTGCACCAAACAGTCACATGATCTTACAGCTGTGATGTCTGTAGGAAGCCTGCACCAAGCAGTCACATTATCTTACAGCTGTGATGTCTGTAGGAAGCCTGCACCAAGCAGTCACATGATCTTACAGCTGTGATGTCTGTAGGAAGCCCGCACCAAACAGTCACATTATCTTACAGCTGTGATATATGTAGGAAGCCTGCACCAAGCAGTCACATGATCTTACAGCTGTGATGTCTGTAGGAAGCCTGCAGCAAACAGTCACATGATCTTACAGCTGTGATGTCTGTAGGAAGCCTGCTCCAAACAGTCACATTATCTTACAGCTGTGATATCTGTAGGAAGCCTGCAGCAAACAGTCACATGATCTTACAGCTGTGATGTCTGTAGGAAGCCTGCACCAAACAGTCACATGATCTTACAGCTGTGATGTCTGTAGGAAGCCTGCACCAAGCAGTCACATGATCTTACAGCTGTGATGTCTGTAGGAAGCCTGCACCAAACAGTCACATTATCTTACAGCTGTGATATCTGTAGGAAGCCTGCACCAAGCAGTCACATGATCTTACAGCTGTGATGTCTGTAGGAAGCCTGCAGCAAACAGTCACATGATCTTACAGCTGTGATGTCTGTAGGAAGCCTGCACCAAGCAGTCACCTTATCTTACAGCTGTGATATCTGTAGGAAGCCTACATCAAACAGTCACATGATCTTACAGCTGTGATGTCTGTAGGAAGCCTGCACCAAGCAGTCACCTTATCTTACAGCTGTGATATCTGTAGTAAGCCTACACCAAACAGTCACATGATCTTACAGCTGTGATATCTGTAGGAAGCCTACACCAAACAGTCACATGATCTTACAGCCGTGGTTTCTGTAGGAAACATGATGAAGTTGCATGCCTCATGGACAACCTCGTATCAGTAGCCGTGTAGGAGATGTATAACAGTAGTCCTATCAGAGACCACCAGGGAACCACACAGGGTCTTCTAAATTTGTTTTACCTTTTAAATTTTTAGACTGAAACTTTTAAATAAAACAAAAGATCATAATTTAAATGTGTTAGATTGTACAAGCAATCAATATAAGCATTGATAATACAGGAAAACCTTGTTAACGTCATATCGGATTGCTTGAAACGGATCGGGAATCAACAATTACCTACGACGCTTCGCAATGCGAGTAATACCTCGTAGAGATAAATAGACAAAAGAAGATCATTTTCCAGTTGAAGATATTGGGTTTAATATTTACATAATGTTTTCATATTGATAAAAATAAGAGCAATTGTTAATACAGTAACAACTAATTGCTCAATTTATCACATTCTAATATAAAGCTACAGATACGCTTATTTATTAACTTAATTTAAAAAAGAAAAACTTAATTATTTAATGCAGTAAAACAAACAGCAGTATGCGAAAGTAAATTAGTAACAAACTTACTTCATTTTTAACTTCAGTGAGATGGATGTGCCTGATGTAGTGATATCAGCTTCTCAACATCAGGCTGAAAGTTACTTAGAAGGAGTCTCAGATCCCCACGTTCAGTAATCTGCAGTCTGTTTCTCTGCTTCGAAAGAAGTTGGACAACCGCGGTGAAACCACGCTCTAATAAATACGATGTTGGAAAGGCAATACAGAACATCTTAACCATTCCCCACACTGCAGGATAGCGTTCAGAGATTTTTTTCTGCAACCAAAAGTCTTGATATGATTTCTTGAACATTGGCTTAAGCTCAACGTCATTTTGTAGTGATATCAGTTCCTCTTCCACCCTTCCTAGTTCCTCACTGCACGTGTTCAAAAATGGATTTATTATCCAGTCTGGAATCGTGATCAAAAGAAGATCCTGAAACCTCTGAGACATGTCATTATGCAGCATATCTAGGTGTGCACAATATACTTGAAGATTATCCTCTGGTATTTTGTCTTTCTCTTCCAACTCTAAGAGGCTGGGAAATTGGATTAACTCGCGACGGCCAATATTACGTTTGAATAGCGTTAATTTGGCCAGAAACGTGGAAACGACAGATTTGACTTTTATAAGATTAATATCATTTCCTTGCAGTTGTAGGTTTATTTCGTTAAACTTTGTGAATAAATCTGACAAATATGCAATGTCATGCCTGATATTCGTTAGTTCTGTACTGAGCGAAGCATGCGAGTCTTTGAAGAATTCTACCACAGTTTCAAAAAGAGCATAAAAGCGTCTCAGACAATTTCCTTTTGAGAGCCACCTGACTTCTGTGTGCATCAGTAAACGTTCAAACTGTTCATCATTCTCAGTACAAAGCTCTCGAAATAGTCGAGAATTGAGAGCATGGGACTTAATTTTGTTAATCGCCGTGATACCAGTATTTAATGATTTGTGAAGCCTGTCGTAGATTTTTGATAGGGGAATTAAGACTTGGGTTGGTCCCTTCTGAATAGATTAGAATGAGTGATAGCCACAGTGAGAGATGATAGTAGAAATAGATTTCCACGAGTGAGATGGTAGAAAATTTATAGAGACTGTCCCGGAAAGCGAGAATCTTCTCTCTCTCCGCCTATCTTCTACAACAGATCCAGAGGAGTCAGAAAGTCCATAAACTATATATATTAATATATGTATTACCACTCACGTGCACACACACACACACACACACACACACACACACACAATTGACGACATGTAGACACACCCACATGGGAAAACTATAACAATGATTATATAGATATTTGGGAACGAGCTGACCCGACACACTGATTAAGTTCAAGGGAATTTTTAATTATCAGAAAATTCCATCACAACACATACAATTACATCAAAGCATATACAAATAGTAAAAAAAAGTCAATAAAAATGCTACAAGAATGATAGACCCGTTGGTATGATCCTTCCCCTCGATGTATAGCTCATAGTCCCGTTAGAAGAAAGTGATAGCCCCAGAGAGTCACATATACATATGATTGAGTCTACGATTTCCCCCTTTTAAGGTATGGACAGACTTGATACTCTGATCTATTGTAAGGGAAAATATAATTAGCAACCAAATCTTGCATAAAGAAGGTTAAGACAGCAAAATGGGTGCCAAAATACAACAATAAAGAAACACTCAGACCTGCATTCACTCTATTCACTCAGCCGTGGCCACGTGCTCTCTTGCATACTTACAGCTTTGGTAGCAGCATCTGGCAATATAATTTTTAGGACATGCATATACAGAATCTTCAATGGTAGCCCTGGCCAAGATAACCCCAGTTCCAAAAAGACGGGTTGAATTCACTGCTTCAGGGAACGTTGTCTTGGTTCTACTATTTTTTAGGATATCTGTTTAAGTCACATTAAAATTGTCCAGGCACTACGTTAACAGCTAGCACAGTGTCAAAATGGCTTAGGTTTCTAGAAATGAGGAATGTCAGGTCGATGTCTACTTTCAGGAAAGGATTATATTTGGTCACCACACCACTAGTCAAAACTCCGTCGGAATGTTACTGATGTTAATATGTTACTTGCCGCACGGGCTAAAATGTACTTGAGGTTTTTCTCTGGAAGAATCAAATCAGGCTCGATGGGCCCGTTACTTCTTTAAAATCTTTAAAGTTCTTGTAAAGGTTATAGACCAAGTCTTTAAGGACAGAATGTTTTTGTTCTTCACAGATATTTTTCTTTACTTAACGCTGGCAAAGTTTGGGTTAACCCCAGTTTTCTTCACTAAATAGAGGAAAAAACATATAAAATAATTATACATACTATGTACTTGTTATAACTTACATTTTAAACTGCAAGCGTAGCGCTTGACTTATCGTTTAAATTCCCGTGAAGTAGTTATATTTAAAAAATCAATCATCATGAATTTGAAATACATATAAATATATTTCGTCAATACTCATGAGGCATCAGTGCATTTACTAGTTAGTTTAAAATATTCTCGACTGAGTATTTAGCAGTTAAATTAAATTTCTTTATTGCTGCATGAGTTTAAGCTTAAAATTTTAATTTATTTTGCTTTCCACTGTAACTTGTTGACTAGAGAATATAACAGACTTATAAATTAAGCACTCTGCACAAAATCTAACTAGTGAAATATGAAATAAGTGATTATCACTTTAAACACATCACAAAATACTATATATCTAATATATAATATTTACCTCCGCACAGAACTACAGATTAATACCACGAACTAGAATCATTCAATATAATAGTAGTCTAGAACTCGGCAAAGATTGCCCAGAAACTAAAGACTTTTCAATACACAAGATATTCTTCTAGCCTGGCGATCTGTCTACTGCAGATTTAGGAGTACGAATGAAAATCTAGTTTCAAACTCTGGTTAATATCTTAAACCAGACAAAAGATCCCACTATTTCCAAAAACCCGATCTCTCCCATTTCCTAACACCTACGTACCTTAGACGCTGGACATAACATGCCAAACGCGTCTTAGACACCTCACTGCTAACAAAGCTGGCCGAGAGTGCCGTGACAGAGGAAATTACCAGACAAATGTCTCATTCTGCGCCGTGCAGATGTCGGTTATCACACCTCACGCCGGAGAAACGTTCGTGTCAGGTGAAAATGCTAGACCAAAAGTGTGTTCCTAATCACACATCTCGTCTGACTGCAGCGACTGACACGTTATATAATAACATGCGTGCGCGTTTCTAAATGAGAAAAGAAACAGGCGAAAGTTTAAATGGGAAAATAGTAATGTTTATAGTCGCAAACGTACGAATGCGAAAAACACAGGAAAAGGACAAAAGAGCGATAATAAAGTGGAGGACACGGGTAGAAAAAGAAAGGAAATATAGAAAATTTATTGATCATAATCTCTATGCGACAGAACGTCCCCCCTTTAAGATAATAAACAAGAATAAATTTCCTATATCCGTAGCTTCAGGGTGTCTGTCCTCTTCCCTCTCATCTCCCCCCTCCATCTCTGTCCAATTCCTACTCAAGTCTACTCCCAAAGTTTCCTTTCTCTGGAATGTCTCCCATGCGCGCTTGAAAGAGCGTCGCCGCTTCTGACATTTTTTGAAAGATTCCGTGTGATTGCAGTGGAATTTCCCTGCCACTATCGTCATCTTCGTCAGTTTTGGCGATCGTCAGGAGATGTTCGGAGGTCAGCACCGGTCTTTCCAAGTATCTCTTTAACAGATTTAAATGGAAAACCTTCTCCTTTCCTTCAATAGAGATCTGGTAGTTAGCCTTAGAAATCTTTTTCAGGACGGTAAACGGCCCTTGCCATCCGATCCTCAGTTGGTTGTTGCCGGTAGGGAGTAACACCAAAACTTTCTCTCCTGCTTCCAGTTCTCTCTCTTTCGCGACTTTTCTGTATCGGTTAGCGTGCTTTGTGCGTGCTCGCTTAAAGTTGGTCGTTGCTAGGTCCCATCCTAGTTTCAACCTTCCTTTTAAATCCGACACATATTTACTTGATGAGACAACTGTCTCATGAGCCTTCTGGTCTGTCAGAGACTGAAGTAAGGCTTCAAGTGGCCCCTTAATAGGTCTGCCGAATAAAAGCGTTGCTGGCGGAAATCCTGTGGAAGTATGAGGAGATTCTCTGTAGCTAAATAAAGCTGCAGGAATACAAAGATCCCAATCTTCAGGTTTCACTTGTGCCAGTTTACTTAGCATCATGTTGAGGTTTCCATTAACACGTTCCACGAGCCAATTTCCGGCCGGAGTATATAGCTTAGTGTAGATGTGTTGGGTCCTCAAGATCTTAACGATCTCATCCATCAACAGGTTTCGGTATGGAGATCCGTTATCCGTCAGCACTTGCTGAGGGAATCCCAACCGAGTGAAAATCTGCACGAGGGCTTCTGCGACATGCTTGGCATCTGCGCAGGTTAGCGGGATAGCTTCTGCCCATAAAGTGCATGTGTCGACTAAGGTGAGGATATACCTGTTCCTTCTTTTAGTCCTTTCGAAAGGCCCTAAAATGTCGATCACAACCCGTTCGAATGGTGTTCCCACTATTGGCATTTCACCCAAAGAGACTGGGGGTGTCCGTTTCTTGGGTGGCACACGTTGGCACTGGGCACAGGATTTGACATATCTGATAATATCAGTATTTACTCCTGGCCACCAATAATGAGTGGTTATCCGTTGGTTTGTGGCGTTCTGTCCCATATGTCCGCTGAAGGGAAGAGAGTGCCCCATTTCTAGGATTTGGCTTCTGTACTGTTTCGTTACCAGGAGCTGGTTGTAACCTTGGTCAGGCTTGTCCGTTCTGCGATAAAGTACGCCATCCTTAGAAAAAATGTCCCCGTGCTGTCTGGGTTCCTTAGCCATGGGCAGTTTCCTAAAGCAGGGTGCCAAAGTAGGGTCCTTTTGTTCCTTCTTGGTTTGCCCTCTTGTAGTTACTGCTGCCACAATCGGCTCTTCCGGTTTCCCAATAAACACGTATCTACCGCCAAGTATGACTGGGTAGATGGGGTCATCCATAACAGCCGCTTTGATCACACCTCTGACAAAGTCAGAGTGTATCTCCACCAATGCGATGGGAAGCGCTGTAGGTGCCTCACTCTTAAGAACTCCACAAAGTTTGACGGTCTCTTCTGTCTCTTGACCGGGTTTAACCAGGTGTCTGGCAACAATGCAATCATAAGAAAGCCCCGTGTCAAATAAACAAGAAGTTTGAGAACCGTTCAAAATAACAGTACCTCGCGTAGAGGGTCTCTCTCCCTCTACAGGTTGGGAATCACAGTCAATAATTCCGCCTTGCGAGACTGTTAGCAAGCATCCAATGCGTTTCGGCTCGGTGTGCTCGCCCTGATCATTAGTCCCGTGCTCATGGGTTCTCCCTTTGCCACCTTGTCCTTTCTGGCTGCGCTGCCATGTAGGGCGGTCGGGTTGATCAGACTGTTTACTGTGGTTGGGGTACTTGTTTTTGTAGAACTTGGATTTTTCAGGAGGGGGGTTTTGAGGTCCAGTTTCTCTGTGGTTATTCTGATTAGGGGCATGAGAAGATTGGTCTAGATTATTCTTTCGAAAATGCTCTTCTGTCGGTTTCCGTTTTGTGGCCGGCAGTTCGGCCAGCGCATTTTGATAACGCTCAGACTTTTCTAAGATGTCTTCAAGCTTTTCTGCACCCTGCTCAGCTAGAAATCTCCGGGTATCAGCAGACAAAGTGTTCTTTATTTGTTCTGTTATAACAAATTCCTCAAGTCCTTCATAGGTAGAGGGGAGCTGCGAGAGCTCAAGGCACTTTGTCAAGTATCCCTTCAAACGAGACGAAAACTGCTGAAAAGTTTCAGAGCTCTCCTTCCTGCTGTTGCGAAACAGTTGCAAAAATTTGCGAGCATTCATTTCAAAGCGCTCCAGTAACGCTTTCTTCAACACATCATAGTTGTCTTCTTGGCTGCTTTCCAGTTTGGCGTAAACATCATACGCACTGCTTTTCAAAGCCTGAGAAAGCTTCATATTCCAACGCGACCTCTCTAAACCGTACAGAGTTGCAATTTTCTCGAATTTTTCTAGCCATGTGTCAATCTTCTCATTAGGACAAGGGAAAGATTCTAGAGCGAAAGACATAGCGATGAGATGAGAAGATTGTGTGTTAGAAGGATCAGTTAAAGAGGAATGAGGAGAAGACTCTCCATTGCTGGAGGTAGAGGCAGCACCACGGCTTTGGAACTCTAGAGTCTTAAGCGCCAACTCGTGCTGTCTCTGTTTCTCCTTTTCCTCAAGCTGTCTCTCCTCCCTCTCCTTTCCCTGCTGTCTCTCCTTCTCTCTTTCCTCATGCTGTCTCTCCTTCTCTCTTTCCTCATGCTGTCTCTCCTTCTCTCTTTCCTCATGCTGTCTCTCCTTCTCTCTTTCGTTCGCCCTGCGAATTTCCATTTCCTCGTCCATCTTCCTCTGCTCTTTAGCTTCCACTGCTTTCCTCTCCGCATCATATCTCTCAAGTTCGTCCCTGACGAAAGCTTTTGCATCTTCACCATCCAGTCCCTCTTCGATTGCTTCCTGTCTGAGGGTCTGCCTCAGCTTCGCCCTCTCGGCCATAATAAGTCAGTGACTGAGACTAGTCGAGAAAGAAAGTAAGAAAAGGATACACTGGTTCTTACCACTTATGAGAAAATATCAACACAAAAGATTATATACTTTAACCTGGGATACCTCCTCCTAAATATATAGTATCTAACTATCGCTGCTATTAATCGGCAATAAAGCACCTAATGCAGACGACTACGCCAAATAAATGGTAGTAAGATTTACTGACTGAAAAATAAGTTGCTACAGTGGAAACAAAATAATTATTACAAAAATTTTAAGGAGAAAAAAATCCCTTAATTTTAAGTCCACTACAAGTTCACCCCTGAAGACAGTTAGGGTAAGGGAGGCAATTACAGGACGTATAGTCTGATCGCGCTCCTTAGCTTAGCTCAAACACCTACTTCTTCAGAACCCTGTGACTGTTAGACAATCACAAACTTTACCAGCGTTTAGTATTACAAAATCAATAATTAACATATATTCCGACAAAATCAACCTGTAACTCAAATGTATATACTCAAAATGCTGTGGAAAAACAATTATTAATTGTGTGGTCAGCACGCCCATAAACATTTCGTTTCGTCTAGGGGATAAATTATTTTTAAAAGATACAAAACTCACAAAACATCACACTCTTACTCTATATCAGAATAAAGAAAATTAATCCTGCAAACGAGCTGATAATGTATTTACTGAGGACTATAGTTCAATTCCCGGAGAACGAGCCACCATTCTGTCGTCGATTTTTGATAGGGGAATTAAGACTTGGGTTGGTCCCTTCTGAATAGATTAGAATGAGTGATAGCCACAGTGAGAGATGATAGTAGAAATAGATTTCCACGAGTGAGATGGTAGAAAATTTATAGAGACTGTCCCGGAAAGCGAGAATCTTCTCTCTCTCCGCCTATCTTCTACAACAGATCCAGAGGAGTCAGACAGTCCATAAACTATATATATTAATATATGTATTACCACTCACGTGCACACACACACACAATTGACGACATGTAGACACACCCACATGGGAAAACTATAACAATGATTATATAGATATTTGGGAACGAGCTGACCCGACACACTGATTAAGTTCAAGGGAATTTTTGATTATCAGAAAATTCCATCACAACACATACAATTACATCAAAGCATATACAAATAGTCCAAAAAAAGTCAATAAACATGCTACAAGAATGATAGACCCGTTGGTATGATCCTTCCCCTCGATGTATAGCTCACAGTCCCGTTAGAAGAAAGTGATAGCCCCAGAGAGTCACAGATACATATGATTGAGTCTACGATTTCCCCCTTTTAAGGTATGGACAGACTTGATACTCTGATCTATTCTAAGGGAAAATATAATTAGCAACCAAATCTTGCATAAAGAAGGTTAAGACAGCAAAATGGGTGCCAAAATACAACAATAAAGAAACACTCAGACCGGCATTCACTCTTTTCACTCAGCCGTGGCCACGTGCTCTCTTGCATACTTACAGCTTTGGTAGCAGCATCTGGCAACATAATTTTTAGGACATGCATATACAGAATCTTCAATGGTAGCCCTGGCCAAGATAACCCCAGTTCCAAAAAGACGGGTTGAATTCACTGCTTCAGGGAACGTTGTCTTGGTTCTACTATTTTTAGGATATCTGTTTAAGTCACATTAAAATTGTCCAGGCACGTACGTTAACAGCTAGCACAGTGTCAAAATGGCTTAGGTTTCTAGAAATGAGGAATGTCAGGTCGATGTCTACTTTCAGGAAAGGAC
Source organism: Oreohelix idahoensis (assembly GCA_024509875.1). Classification (NCBI taxonomy): domain Eukaryota; kingdom Metazoa; phylum Mollusca; class Gastropoda; order Stylommatophora; family Oreohelicidae; genus Oreohelix; species Oreohelix idahoensis. Next base: position 449,310 of record JAMPIV010018034.1, read on the forward strand.
TATATTTGGTCACCACACCACTAGTCAAAACTCCGTCGGAATGTTACTGACGTTAATATGTTACTTGCCGCACGGGCTAAAATGTACTTGAGGTTTTTCTCTGGAAGAATCAAATCAGGCTCGATGGGCCCGTTACTTCTTTAAAATCTTTGAAGTTCTTGTAAAGGTTATAGACCAAGTCTTTAAGGACAGAATGATTATGTTCTTCACAGATATTTTTCTTCACTTAACGCTGGCAAAGTTTGGGTTAACCCCAGTTTTCTTCACTAAATAGAGGGAAAAAAAAACACATACAAAATAATTATACATACTATGTACTTGTTATAACTTACATTTTAAACTGCAAGCGTAGCGCTTGACTTATCGTTTAAATTCCCGTGAAGTAGTTATATTTAAAAAATCAATCATCATGAATTTGAAATACATATAAATATATTTCGTCAACACCCGTGTGTTACCGGGGCCCGAAAGGGGAGCAAAGAATAGTAACACTGCACCCTACCACGCATGTCGTAAAAGGCGACTAAGGAGGGTATGGGCATGGGGCTGTTTACCCCATCCCGTAAAAACTTCGCACAGTGGGCTGATCACCTGCTTGCCAACCAATCTGATTACGGAAACAATGATAGATTGTTTGGTCTGTTTTTGTTCCACAAAGACGCCACTAGGCGTGGTGGAAACAGCGATAGATTGATCAATTTGTTGTTGCCCTAAGACGCCACTAGGCGTACTGGCCACATACTGCTTTGCCGGTTGATGGCTAAGGATGGAAGAAGAAGAAGAAGATATTTCGTCAATACTCATGAGGCATCAGTGCATTTACTAGTTAGTTTAAAATATTCTCGACTGAGTATTTAGCAGTTAAATTAAATTTATTTATGGCTGCATGAGTTTAAGCTTAAAATTTTAATTTAATCCGCTTTCCACTGTAACTTGTCGACTAGAGAATATAACAGACTTATAAATTAAGCACTCTGCACAAAATCTAACTAGTGAAATATGAAATAAGCGATTATCACTTTAAACACATCACAAAATACTAGATATCTAATATATAATATTTACCTCCGCACAGAACTACAGATTAATACCACGAACTAGAATCATTCAATATAATAGTAGTCTAGAACTCGGCAAAGATTGCCCAGAAACTAAAGACTTTTCAATACACAAGATATTCTTCTAGCCTGGCGATCTGTCTACTGCAGATTTAGGAGTACGAATGAAAATCTAGTTTCAAACTCTGGTTAATATCTTAAACCAGACAAAAGATCCCACTATTTCCAAAAACCCGATCTCTCCCATTTCCTAATACCTACGTACCTTAGACGCTGGACATAACATGCCAAACGCGTCTTAGACACCTCACTGCTAACGAAGCTGGCCGAGAGTGCCGTGACAGAGGGAATTACCAGACAAATGTCTCATTCTGCGCCGTGCAGATGTCGGTTATCACACCTCACGCCGGAGAAACGTTCGTGTCAGGTGAAAATGCTAGACCAAAAGTGTGCTCCTATGTCTGAGTATGAAACCTAATCACACATCTCGTCTGACTGCAGCGACTGACACGTTATATAATAACATGCGTGCGCGTTTCTAAATGAGAAAAGAAACAGGCGAAAGTTTGAATGGGAAAATAGTAATGTTTATCGTCGCAAACGTACGAATGCGAAAAACACAGGAAAAGGATAAAAGAGCGATAATAAAGTGGAGGACACGGGTAGAAAAAGAAAGGAAATATAGAAATTTTATTAATCATAATCTCTATGCGACAAAGCCAATCACTTAGATTTTTTGCGACAAGATGTTGTCTGTGAATTACACAGTGTATTGTAAATATACCAGGTACAGCTTCTTTTAAGAAAGCGATAAACCCGCGGTAACAACCTATCATTGATAGTGCCCCATCTGTTGCACAAGCAAGAATGTTAGTAAGCGGATTGTCATTCTCTGTGAAAAATTTCTCGACTACACGAAATATTGACTCTCCTTTTGTATCAGTCACTAGTTGCTTAGCAAATAACAACTCTTGAACCAAGCTTTCATCTTTTACGAAGCGAACATAGGCAAGAAGCAAAGATTCGTTGCCCGGCAAAGTTGACTCATCCAACTGCAATGCAAATTCTGTTGTCCTAAGTATGTTGCACAGTGTATTTTCAACATTCTCGGCCATTTCATCTATTCTTCTTTGAACAGAGGTATTGCTGAGCGGAATTGCTTTAATTGTTTGTTCAGGTGACTTATGCATAACTGTACTCACAAACTCCCTTATAGCTGGCAAAATCAAATTTTCTGCGATTGTGTGAGACTTTCCAGATTTAGCAATCAGCAATGAAATTGTGTATGAAGCTCGCAAACCATCACAGCTTTGTTGTGAAGTGTTGACAAACATGTCACGGACAGTTTTACGTTTCTGAAAGTTTTCACGAAGTGACTGAAAATATGTCAAACTTTTATCTGTTTTATCAGGGTGAATTTTTTTCAAATGTTCAAGTAGTCTGGAAGGTTTCATCGCCTCATTTGAAAAGGCCCTCTCACATAATAGACACATTGGCAGTTGTTGGTTATTTAGTGCTGGAATAAATCCATATTTCGGATATTCCACGCTGTATTATCTGCCCTGTTTTTTGGTTTGTTCTGCTTTTGCCATATTTATTCTGAATTCTGGAACAAAGAATTGATTTTACAATTTTGCAGATAGAAAAATGTTCGTCGAGTAAACAACAAAAACTGATTTTAAAGTGGCTTTACAAAAATGTTGACACAGATGTTCTTACCAGTTTACTCTTCTATTTTATCAAATTTCTTAACCACAGCCATCAATAAATTAGAAAAATACAACAATCAGAAAAAAAAAACAATTAGCAACAGCCACACCAACACTGACGTAACCCAATAATCATTTCATAAAGTATAATAATAATTATTTAATATGAACAAAATATAAAATAACGCACTATATTGATAGGTCTTCAGATTTAAAAATTGGGAGCCAGTGACCTAACTACAAGTGTGGAGATCCCGGTAACAAATTAAAAGGAACCCAATAATATGTATCTGCCATTTCTAGCTCTGTGCAAACAAACAAATAATATAATAAGAAAACTTACCTTAAAAGGAAAAATGCGCAAAGTTGAAATAGACGGGAAACGTACATCGCGCCAGTCGATTTATGAAAGTCTGAATGTAAGGTAGGAAAGCCGGTTCAAAGGTTCAAAGACTGATTTCTACTGCCAAGTACCGTTAAAAACGTGCTCTTTTAAACCGTTTCTCTTATTTATTACCAATCTGCGAATATCTAGTTACCACTAGCCCCCGCAAATACTGAGACAATAAATTCCGCAACAAAGCAAAGTTGGTACTTTCTGAATCACCAGCAGGTATCTAATTTCGTCCATGCCATCGGCACGGATCATTTCTCTTTCTTCAGGAGTGAACGAATGGACAATAGGTGTTTGGTTAACCCCCTTTCCTAGCAGTTCCCGATTACCGTTTATGGTCAGCGATGGTTACCTGAGCTCAGAATGACACGCATAGACGAAACTATGCCTTGCTTAATGATCCTAGTAATACAACCATCCACATCGTCCCCGCTTCACTGATGTTGTCTCTCAAATCCACAATTCCTTTCTCCCCCGCACGTACTGAATTTAGCTTGTCAAATCCTGAACCCCCCTTACTACTAAACGCCCACTGTTTACTACTGAACGCCCCCCCCCCGGCCCCTTTTTTCCGTATCGCCCCCTTGGATCCTCCCAAAGCCCCCAGGGGGGCGGTACCGCCCACTTTGGGAACCACTGGTCTAGCCAATCAAAAACTTAGACAAATGTAGACCTTGCCGTGTCAGACTCGTTATCTAAGAGTTAAGACCACATTAACAGCAGGATACCGCTCACAGGTAATAACGAAACGTCATAACTGTCTTGTCAATATACATATTTTATTACGTCAACAACTCTTGACAGCAACAAACAGATAGTGTGGTGCAAATAATACTAGCGGTACACTAAAAACGTCGCTACCCCTCTTGCACAGCGGTTTACTAACACTTCGAAAACACCTCACATATTCTTTAGCACGTTGGTATAATGCAAAGTAGCCCATTACGTAGCAACTTAACAATACACCATCGACAGCTTCTCCACACTGGATTAAACATTGTGTCTCAATAACAACACTCATCGTGTCCTGATATTTACTCACCCTGTAAAATCTTCCCCTCGTTTAGACACGAACATCTCACAACAACTCATTGTATACATCGTGTAGGCTTCGCACAAATACAGTCATGCTTTCACAGACCACCCCTTATCGCATGTCACACTATTATTCACAAATCAATGCGTCCCCCTGTGGAGCACATATTCACAGCAACTATTCTCATAGACTGTTCGTGACACTATGAATTCCAGCCAACAGATAGGAAACTATAAAGAGCGATACAAGAGGAGATAATCTGATCATCAGAAGCGGTCCCCCGTCGATCAAGTGTTTCGGCCCCTTAATTTCTTTTACACTTTGATGGAGTGGGCCCACTTGGGTCATGACGCCCAAGTGTTAGCCTCCTGTTGTCTTGTGCAGAGAATTTAAAAATTCATAATAAACTAGTAAATTGATGAATATTGCCACATTCCTGGCTTCTAACCACAAATTTGACATTGCTATACAGAATGTTTGCCAATACGGACTAGGTTAACGACGTACAAGTAAGGAATGACGGTGACAGTGCATCCAAGGCCCACATCGACCGCGCACAAATTCCCTACTGACTTTCTACTTGATACTTCCCTCCCCCCGCAACCAACACCTTCCTTGGTGGAGCATCCTCACATAACAGATATATTTTACTTGAAAATGCTTTACTGACATAGTCGGATAAACTTAGTCACCCCTATTTACTGACATAGTAATGATCCGCCCATCTTTCTGCTTGATTACGACTTAATTATAGCAATAGATGTTACAGACATGCTACGTTCTGAGAAATCTCTGGTTTCAGAAACAGATACGATGTCACCAAGTACCTATGTACTATAATCTCCTTATAACGTTTGATGTTTACAGTTCGTTGAACCGTATCAGGTTCTGAGTTAAGTTAATTTCAATTTTATATGCCTTCCTTGTATAATAAGGTATTGACAATAAGATAGCATTGCTATTGATAGTTCAACATGTGCAAATTTTCATGTTATTACAGTTTTTTTTTAAATCAAAGAAAATGTAAATATTCGGGAGCAAATAAATGTATATCTACGAGGGCTTCTACCAGTTTGTTAAATAGCATAGAAAATTTTAGGGACTAAGTGGTTCGTTGATAGACCGCAAAATTTGCATAGGCTTAGTTAAATTTTATGATAAGTAGGCAGCTAATAAAATAATTCCCTATGATTTTTATAACCAATCGAAAGTTGCAAGTCTCCGTACCACTTTCGAGCTCAGCTAAAATCATAGATTTTAGAGCAGTTCCTGATAGAAAGCCGTTGGTGACAGTCGCTAGTAGATTCTGATGGAGGGTCCGTGTTCGAGATTACTCTCGGAACTACAGTGACATGGCTTTTCTGATAAGTACACCGAAGTCTTCAGCAGAGAAACCTACAGAAGGTTTTTACATTAGTAAAGCAGAGAATAGCAGTTGTGCATTCTTTAATATTGATACCTCGTAAGTACATCTCGTATTAACTTAGAAATATTTCAGGAAATATTCATCTCATGCATCGAAACCTAAATGTCACTAGAAGGGACTAACGTTGAACAAGAACTACTAGAGATAGAAAAGAAGGTAGAAGCCTCTCTCTCAATTGCGCCCAAGAAAAGAAATAGATAATAAGGAGAAGTCAGAACCTTGTCAAGGAATTTATGTACCCTAACTCTCTTGAGATAAGAGATGGAAAATTGAAAATACATGCAGACTTCACATTTCTTTGGAAGAAGTCTAACAGCTGTTATTGAACTGACGTTGATCTTGGATGTTCTATTTTGTTAATAAATGTTTTGAAATGGAACTCCATGCAGTTGACTTGCTTACTACAGTTAACGAATTATTTGTTGGCAATTAATATACCACTACTACTCACACTACCTAACATCTGAAAAGGAACTGAACGAACCTGAAATAAAAATCTTTGACCAAGAATAAACATCTCTGGAGGGATTGTCCGGTAACTCTTAACTTGGACGATAGACAAAGTGTTAAAAAATACTACTGGGTTAGCAGATCAGCCACCTAGTAGAATACTACAAAATTAATAATTACTGCGTCTTCTGGGTGGTGCTGCGGCCACATAGACACAATGAGGTACCTTGGATACCTCCTTTCTGGATGGTAATCTCAATGTACCCATTCTCCAGGAATTACGTGTTGAGTCCTTGAGCCATCACTGAGAAGAATATCTTCCCTTCCACATTCAGTAGTGAGATTAGCCTGAACTGACTGATGTCTGTGGAATTTTGTTCTTTTGGGATGTAGACTCCATTTGCCTTTTTCCATTCTTTGCTCACGAGCTGGTTTCTCACCGCCTTTTCAGCAAACGCAGCAGCCGTTTGAGCACTTCAGGACATCTCTTATATACAACATATGAGACACAGTTAAGACCTAGACTTGCACCGTGCTTTCTGGACAATGCTTTCTATTTCTTGCATTGTTGGGGGCTTGATGTTGAATTCAGCTCCTGGCTTACTATGACATATAATGCCTTTCATACTGCCGAGAGGCTCATCTTTGTGGCAGTCTGAATAGGTCATTCTAAGGCTGTTCTTCCAGATAATCTTTCCCAATGTTTCTTGTTCCCGACCGTGACGGTTCAAACAGTTCTTTAGCAAACTTGAAGGTCTCACTGAAGAATCTTTCCCTATCCCTCCGTGTTTTCCTCCTTTTCCTGCACACTGGCAGGTGGACACTTGATGGCATCTCTTTTCCTGACAAGAAGTGTGTGAGATCATCATCAGGCAGATTTAATTGAATATTTTCCGCGCTGTGGACTTAATCCTGGCTGAGATCTTCTAACTTTTTATCTGTCGAAACTGAGCGCTGTTGATCTACCACAGATGAGCTCCCACACCCCTTTTTGGTTCTATGGATTTTCATGCCTCTCTGAATAGAGAATTTCCTACCACAGGCACATGGAAATTCCAGCTGTTGGTAAGAACTCAGTCCGCGTAACTGGTCTGGTCGATTCCAATAAGCCACCTGTGGATTCATCATTCTTCCCCCACCCCATTCGGTGAGTCTTAGGGGTATTATCCTTTCTGGATGATTGTTACGTGCAGTCTTTGATATCTTACAATATAATACATTTGTATGCTTGTTATGTTCGCAAATATTTTGTAAACAAAATAGATACTTTTTAGTGCTTAAGGAAAAGTCATTATTGAGTTACTTCCCTTGAAAGGAGTGTCGTCACTTTCAATCGAACTCCGCGGATGAATCCAGTTTTACTGCGATTTATTCTTTGTTTGGGTAGAAATAGGTTGTTCTTGCTTCAGTGTATCTATGGCCTGAATTTATGTGTATTGTTTGTCTGGGTAGGACGAGTCTGTCTTATATCTGTATATCTTTACATATCTAAGTCGAACTATATGGTCTTTTGTCGTTAGAAAGGTCAAAGGGCTGTTCGGCGGATGTGTCGCTAGAGAGGTGTGATTTGGCTTCGTCCTGATGGGGCTGTGAGTTTTGTGTAGCGGCTTGTCGCCGGAAAAAGTGATCTCAGTATTTATGGGGAAAGTGATAGTCGTCTAGACCTATCGTGTATGCTTTACCCCAGTGTTTATTCTTATTGCCAAGGAATGGCAGAATCATATTTCTGATACCAAGGTAACAAAAGATTCTCCTTATGAACTCTCTTACGAAGCCACCGTTTTTCGATAGGCACGATTTGTACGTCTGAGAGAATATATTTAACTAGATGAAGATGACATTCATTCCTAGCGCACTATATCTTGTATGATGAAGTCAATTGTATCATGATAGAATCTACAGAGCTATGAGAACATTTAATGAATGACTAACTTTAATACAGATTCATTATCTGTATCCAAACGTGAGTGACAGCTCACGAGAGAAGCCATCTTGTATCCAAATATTTTGTGACTTTCAAGAAGAGAAAGGGATACCCCGTATTTCGCTTGATGAGTCCAGAGATCACTGCTACACATGAGAACCCAGTACTAGCGGTTCAATATGATTATATGAAAAATATGTGCTGAATATTATTTCAAGGAATCTTCGCTAGACGAGGTTAGGTCTAGAAGCCATCTTGAATGTTGTTTATAATCTGACGTGCTTTGTCAGTAAACTCAGATGATATATATATATATGAGCAATACTGAGAGCTTGTCTACTGACAGTCCATTATGCTATTATTCTACATGAGTGCCCATGTATCATTGCAAGACCATTTATCCACTGTACTATGATGTATTATGCCAACCTGTGATTTGTCACTATTCGTGCTGTCGAGTGTGTACGTCCAATTAAACTGTAGCAAAGGTACACAGTCGTTTCTGACCTTTGTCTTCCAGCACACACCCATCATTAACACCACTGATTGCTGGGATTGTAGCACTGGTTTGTGTACACTACAGTGACCCACAGATATTGGGATAGTGTGCTGATTAATCAAGTCATTAAGAACTTGTGGTATTATTATTATTTCAGGTGATTAGTATTATTGTTAGACATCATGTCTACATTAGAATACTTCATTATACAAGGGAAAGCCCTTGATAAGACTGGTCAACAATTAGAAGTATGGGAAGTTGCTCAATATGACAAAGCATTGGCTGCTGAAGAGAGAAAAGCTGCTGCAGAGGAGAGAAAAGCTGCTGCAGAAGAGAGAAAAGCTCTGGCTGAAGAGAAAAGATTAGAAAAAGAAGCTGATGCTGCTGCTGAACTAAAGAAATTGCAGATGCAGGTGGAGGAAAGGAGATTTGAAGCTGAACACAAAAAAATTAGAAAGAGAAGCTGCTGCTGAACAAAAAAGATTAGACAGTGAAGCTGAACAAAAAAGATTAGACAGGGAAGCTGAACTAAAAAGATTAGACAGAGAAGCTGAAGAAAAAAAAGCAATAAGAGAACATGAATTTGAGTTAGAGAAATTGAGATTGACAAGTATGAGTAATGTTAATCAGGCATCTAGTGGTAATGGTAAACCTTCTACTTACAAGGTTAAGGTTCCACCGTTCAATCAGTCCAGTGACGATATTACATTCTGGCTGGATAGATTTGAACGTTCTTGTCGTACACATAATGTGGATAAATCACAATATGCTAACCAATTAGCAGAAAACTTGAAAGGTGAATCTCTGACTAGGTTATGCCTTGTAGGAGAAGCAGATAAGGATAATTATGATGTCATTAGGGCGGCTTTGATAAAAAAATACCAGCTAAGTGAGGAAGGCTATCGCCTTTTGTTTAAGACGATGGTGCCTGAGACAGGTGTAGAATTCTCAGAATTCATTGCAAAGGCACGTCTCACAGTTGATCGTTGGATTGAGCTTTCCAAAACAGAAAAAACGTATGAAGGACTTATGGATTTGTTGCTCAGAGATAAGATTATGTCATGTGTTAACAAACCATTCCTTGAATTTATACATGAGCGTAAACCCAAATCTCTAAAGGAAATGGAAGAATATTGTTCCCAATATGTCACTGCACACCCGACGTGACTTTTGGCAACACTAAGATTAAGGAGAGTATGCCAGTTGCTTCAGCAACACCATACAATCCCAATTATTCACACAGATTTCAGGGACCTCAAAACAGATTTGATAAAAAAGGTAACCATAATAGTTATCAAAACCAAGGTAACCAATCATTTCAGGGTTCTTCTTCAAAGAACTGGGGACGAGGTGATAGCTCTCGACACAGGGGTGGTCATAATTATAGGAATTTCCGTAGAGGAAGTAATTATAGAAACTATCAGGGTTATCCGTCTTGGAGTCAACAAGATCGCAATTACAGAGATACTCATTATAATGAATATGATAACGGTAACCAAGAGAACTATGACTCAAACCCAAATAGGGGTTACAATAGAGGTAACAATAACTACAGAGGTAATAATAACCGAGGTAGATCTCAAAACAGAAGACATAAACCACATTTTCAGGCAAACTCTGCACAACAAGAGTCCCATGAAGCCTATAAACAAAGTAAAGACAATAATGACGCTAATAATATGGCATGTGCCGCTTTTGATTTTGGGAGAGCATCTCAGTGCCCCCAATGCAAAACATTATTTGAGCCAACCACAGTGTCTACTTTAAGCTGCGGCCATCCTCTTCCTGCTCTTCCTGCATCAGTCGCGCATGATGGAAGAGGTTCTCTTGTCTTACATAAGGGTTTAGTAAATAACAATCCAGTCTCCGTGCTATTTGATTCTGGGTGCACCACAATTGGTGTTAGGCAGTCACTCGTAGATCCTTCCCGTGCCACTGGACAAGTAGTCAAATGTGTAACATTTGGCGGCACATTAGAGAAATACTCTACTGCTATCATTAGGATTGCTACTCCTTTCTTTACAGGAGATGTACACGCATGTCTTCTTCCGAATCCGATCGCTGACCTCATCATCGGTCGCATTCATGGAGTCAAAGAATGCACTCCGCAACAAATTTCCGCGTGGGAAAGGCAAAACATGCAGATTGCTAACGCTGTAGTCACTAGAGCTCAGGCTCTTAATATGCCTCAAACTTCATCTACTGAAGATAATGAAGTGCATAACCAAGATGATCCCTTGGTAATTTCTCGTGACTCGTTTATAAAACAGCAAGAAGATGACCCCACTCTGAAGAAATTCTTCATTCTTGCAACTAAAGGTGATCCGAATAAAGACACAAGTCGTAAATCGTGGATTACAAAGAAGAATGGCGTACTTGTACGTATGGTTCAAGACTCCATTACGTCAAGTCATTCTCAAATCCTGGTTCCCAAGAATTTGAGAGTTAAAATTTTGCAGCACGCTCACGACTCTCAGTGTGCTGGACACATGGGTTTTTCCCGTACTAAGTCAAGAGTCCTTGCGACTTTCTTTTGGCCATTGGTAAACAAGGACATACGGATTTATTGTCGATCTTGTAAAGTATGTCAGGAAGTTAAATCCAAAGGTCCACGGCATGCTGCACCCATTCAGGCGGCGGACATTCCTATTCGGCCGTTTCAAAAAATGGCCATAGACATTATTGGTCCATTTAAGATCAAGTCTGCCAGAGGACATCAGTTTATCTTGACGTGTGTTGATATGTGCACACGTTGGCCAGAGGCTATTCCTCTGAAGAGCATTACTACTGCTGATATTGCAGATGCTCTTTGGCTTATATTTTCTCGTCTGGGGTTCCCCGGAGAGATATTGTCAGACCATGGCACCCAACTAATATCAGATACCATGTCTCAAGTAATGTCTACTCTGCAGATAGATAGATCTTTAAGTAGTATCTATCATCCAATGTCAAATGGGATGGTCGAACGCCTTAACAGAACACTTAAAAACTTACTAGGGAAGATAACTGAGGATCATCCTCAAGACTGGGACAGAGTTTTACCTGCGGCCCTCTTCGCTTACAGAGAGGTCCCCAATGAACATACAGGATTTTCCCCCTTTGAACTCGTCTTTGGCGCGCGTCTGCGTGGCCCTATGTCGTTGCTTCATGATCTCATAACAGCTGACAATATTGACGATGACACAAAGTCATCCTACGAATATGTCATCGCGTTGAGACAAAAAATTATCGAAGCATGCAAATTAGCAACTTCTTCTTCTGAATTTGCGAAACAGAAGGCAAGGCAATTTGCCAATAAGAAGAGATGCTTACGACAACTTTGTCCTGGGGACAAAGCATTTGTATTACTACCTTGTAGGGAAAACAGACTACTTATTTCTTGGAAAGGTCCGTACGATATAATATCGAAAATTTCCGATGTCGACTATATTGTCGATATTGATGGGAAGCATAAAACCTTCCACATCAATATGCTTACTGAATTCCATGAACGTCCGGATTATTTGCAACCCATTTTCCAAGCAACGGACAATTCTCCAGTACAACATGGTCATTACTCATCACTGTCCGTGATACAGGATGAGGAAACAAGTTTTTCAGATGTAAATCTTCCTCTTCCAATGATCCCACTTCATTCTAGTGAATCATGGAAGAACGTTACTGTCTCTCCTGATTTGTCTCTAGGAGAACAGCGACAAGTTTCAACTATGTTGCAAACATTTCAGGATGTACTCACTGACATCCCTGGACAAACTCATGTCATTGAACATGACATTGTTCTAACTGACCATACTCCTATTAGGGTTAGACCTTATCCTATACCTATACATTTTCAAGCACAGGTCGAGAAAGAGTTGGATGAGATGATAGATTTGAAAATAGTCGAACCATCCACCTCTGCATATTCTTCGCCGATGGTTATTGTTCGGAAAAAAGACAATAACATACGTCTTTGCGTTGACTATCGCAAATTGAATCAAGTAACGAAGTTCGATGCCGAACCTATGCCTTTACTGGAAGAGCTACTTACTCGACTCTCCAAATCTCATTTTTTCACTAAACTTGATTTGTCTAAAGGATATTGGCAAGTTCCTTTATCTGAACGCGCCAAACCTCTCACGGCTTTTTCAACACCTAGAGGTTTGTTCCAATGGAATTTTATGCCTTTCGGTCTTATGAACGCACCAGCTACATTCGTACGCATGATGCGCCGAATCCTATCTTATCGGTCAGATGTCATTGCATATCTAGACGACATCTGTCTTTTCAGCGATACTTGGGAAGATCACTATTCAGGGTTAGATGAATTGCTGTCTACTTTGCGCGAGCACAACCTGACAGCGAAACCCTCTAAAGCCTATATTGGTTTTAGCGAAATTTCTTTCCTAGGCCACCGAGTTGGTCATGGTTTCCTAAAGACAGAGGACCATAATACTAGTAAGATACTTAACATCTCTATCCCTAAGACTAAAAAACAGGTGAGAAGTCTGTTAGGTCTTATTCAATTTTATGGCAGATTCATTCAGAATCTATCCTCTATCATGGCACCTCTTTCTACACTTTTAAAGAAAGGTTCGCCTAATATGGTCCACTGGTCTCAGGAATGCCAATGCTCTTTGGATAAGATTAAAACATTGTTTTCAACACCACCTATTTTAGTGTTACCTACTAAAGATAAGACATTTGTTCTTCGTAGTGATGCTTCATCCACTGTGATTGGAGCGGCACTAATGCAAGAGTACTCTGGAACTCTGCATCCTGTAATGTATATTTCCAGAAAACTTAATGCGGCAGAAAGGAATTATTCGGTTTTAGACCGTGAGCTATTAGCTATGGTTTGGTCGATCCTCAAACTACGGAGATTCCTTCTAGGCGCACATTTCATAGTAGAAACCGACCAAAAAGCTCTTACTGCTATACAGAGTAAGAATTTGAAGAGCTCGAGGTCTACTCGATATGCAATTGCTCTTCAACCTTTTCATTTCTCTGTGCGAGCTATTCGTGGTTCAGATAATGTGATGGCAGACATTCTGTCAAGATGCCCACATGATTCCACATAACTATTAGGTCTTAGACTTCTTGATATGTCTAGTTTATAATAGTTCCTTTCTATATCAAGATAGATACACATTTGGAATTTAATAATATAATGATTGTATCACTACTTAGCGTTTCATTCATGTTTATTCACCGCTGTGCTTTGATGATTTTTCTTCATAAATCATAAATTTAAGATATCTAATACGAAATTATGGTATGAAATTTTTTAGGCATTGTGTAATTGCCAGAATTGTATTATACTTTGATGACACCTTCCTGGAAAAATTTACTTGTAGAGAAATAATTTCTCTCAGTTTATGAGATACATTCTCACCAGGCGCTCCATAAGTCGACTTAGCCTCATATTAGGCGTTATATTTATTCCTGATATTTTCATCTGCGCATTATTTCATGCGTTGTGAGCCTATTGTACGTTGCTCCTAGATGTATTTAAAAAAAAAAAAATGTTCCATTTTTTTTCCCCGGGAGGTGTGGTAAGACTGTTACGTGCAGTCTTTGATATCTTACAATATAATACATTTGTATGCTTGTTATGTTCGCAAATATTTTGTAAACAAAATAGATACTTTTTAGTGCTTAAGGAAAAGTCATTATTGAGTTACTTCCCTTGAAAGGAGTGTCGTCACTTTCAATCGAACTCCGCGGATGAATCCAGTTTTACTGCGATTTATTCTTTGTTTGGGTAGAAATAGGTTGTTCTTGCTTCAGTGTATCTATGGCCTGAATTTATGTGTGTTGTTTGTCTGGGCAATACTGAGAGCTTGTCTACTGACAGTCCATTATGCTATTATTCTACATGAGTGCCCATGTATCATTGCAAGACCATTTATCCACTGTACTATGATGTATTATGCCAACCTGTGATTTGTCACTATTCGTGCTGTCGAGTGTGTACGTCCAATTAAACTGTAGCAAAGGTACACGGTCGTTGGTGTCGATGACTTCCAGCCATACATGAGTGTGAGAAAAAGACCATTTGTCAACACCACGAACTCTTCTTATCATTCGCATATTATACTCACAATCTATGTCTACACACCACTGCGTAGGTCGAGTTGACATTCCATACTCAAACCACAAGCAACACAACAACACAGCATGTAGCTCTGGTGATGTTCTAGTGAGCTTATATTTATCAACTGATGATGAGCAAAGAAAATAGAGTTATGAACACCATAGAGACTTATCAACTGGTGGACATCATTAATTGAAAAAGGAGGTTTTTATCAATGATATAACAATTGTACTGATGAAAGGGTTGTGACTGACGAGCAACAGGCGGTGTATATTATAAGAGGTGTTAGGCACAGAACTTCAGTTGCTAGCGCGCAGTGGCTAGCCTCATCGGCTTCGCGCAGGTGTGTCCGTGTCTGTCCCTAGTTGTGTGCGACGGAACGAACGGAGTAATTTGTCTTCTCTTTGTTACTTTCACAATTGCCTCCACGGCTGGCGGAATTGTGGATTTTAAAGTTGCTACCAAAGTGAAATGGGTTCATTTTCGATACAAGAACACAGGAGGCTGAGACACTTGGGAGTCATGACCCAAGTGGGCCCGCCCCCCTTAGAGTGTAAAGGAGTATACTGGGCCGAAACGCTTGTCCGAAGGGGGGACTTCTTCTGATGATCAGATAGCCTCCTGTTGTATCGGTCTGTAAAGAGTATCCTATCATTGTTTACAGCTTACTCAGTGCCAGCACGGTCAGCCGGTTCCTAATCTTTCCCAGTGTCATCTGCCTTTCCAAAATTCCATCGGTCTTTTCTCGATTGTCAGTGGTCTAACCATGTAGTTATTATAGGAAACTCTCTACAGAGCGATACAACGGGAGGTAATCTGATCACCAGCAGTGGTCGCCCGTCAATCAAGTGCTTCGGCCCCTTAATCTCATTTATACTCTAAGGGCGCGGGCCCACTTGAGTCATGACAACAGTTGTTAGAAAGATAATTTTAGATCCCAAGTGCAATACTATGGCCATCGAAACTTAGTGTCTAATGACTCCCAGGACAAATGTGGTCATCAAAAATTAATGTCTAATGACTCCAAGGACAAATGTGGTCATCAAAACTTAATGTCTCATGACTCACAGGACGAATGTGGTCATCAAAGCTTAGTGTCTAATGACTCACAGGACAAACACTATATTTTAAACATAAAGGAGCTTACAGTTAGTTTTTTTTTTTCTTTTTCTAGAAAGACTGACGTCGACAAATATAGAGTTTCGAAGGAAAGCTGTGCAAAAGTGAAACACAATATTTTAACACGTGCAGACACAAACACGCAAAAACAAAGGGAGAGAACAAAGAAAAGAAAGAACGCATAAAGAAAGAACAAAAACACCCACAGGCACAAAATCTTGAATAACATACGTAGAAGAATAACAAATACTCATGCAAGGACACGCACAAACGTCGTAATAAAAAAATCAGTGACCTGAACAAAAAGAGTGAACACACACAAGTACACAGAGTGCTCCACTGCTTAATCATACCATCACACAGAGTTCTCCATTGCCCAATCACACGATCTATCTCCCAATTCAACACGTTTCCTATACAGTATATTCAACGACACAGAACAGTGGTTAATGCCTTGTATAGCTACGCGCATCGATTTGTGGAAAGATTGATTTTGTATCAGTGACTCGTTGATTGATGTCACACACCATTTTTTCATACCCATTATGTGTTAATTGTGTTATGGCTGTGGTCATTACTTATTTTTAAACCAGTTTATGAGATCTCAATCACCGCTGACTCAGCAGAGCCCGTGCTTGTCTTTACTTTAGTGACCTCTTCGACTTCTATATCTCGTGAAGTTATTTACTACATACACCATTATTTTGTTCTCATCATGAAGTTATTTACTACATACACCATTATTTTGTTCTCACCATGAAGTTATTTACTACATACACCATTATTTTGTTCTCATCATGAAGTTATTTATTACATACATCAATGTTTTGTACTCATCGTGAAGTTAATAACTAGAAAAGTCGTTATTGCAAATTAATCGTGAAGTTATTAATAGAGAAGTTATTGACAATTTATTGTGAAGTTATTAATAGAGAAGTCGTTATTGACCACTCATCGTGAAGTTAATAACTAGAAAAGTCGTTATTGACCACTCGTAGTGAAGTTAATAACTAGAAAACTCGTTATTGACCACTCATCGTGAAGTTAATAATTAGAAAAGTCGCTATTGACCACTCATCGTAAAGGGAATAACTAGGACAGTCGTTATTGACCACTCATCGCGAAGTTAATAATTAGAAAAATCGCTATTGACCACTCATTGTGATGTGAATAACTAGGAAAGTCGTTATTGACCATTCATCTTGAGGTTAATAACTAGAGAAGTCATTTACTACAAAACTCTCTCTGGTCCACTCACTGGGAAATTATTTGTTAGAATAATGTTAAGTATTTTTTAAAATATAATAATTTTGCAGGAATCAATCACGACAACAAAAATCATTTGCAATTTCACAAGTAATCACGCATGACATTACACAAGTAATCACTCATGACATTACACAAGTAATCACTCATGACATTACACAAGTAATCACTCATGACATTACACAAGTAATCACTCATGACATTACACAAGTAATCACTCATGACATTACACAAGTAATCATTCATGACATTACACAAGTAATCACTCATGACATTACACAATTAATCACTCATGACATTACACAAGTAATCACTCATGACATTACACAAGTAATCACTCATGACATTACACAAGTAATCACTCATGACATTACACAAGTAATCACTCATGACACTACACAAGTAATCACTCATGACATTACACAAGTAATCACTCATGACATTACGGAAGTAATCACTCAGGACATAAGAATATACCATTTATAATTTACCAAGTAGTCACATATGAAACATATACATACGTTTTATAATTTCACAAGTAGTCACTCATGGCACACATATATACCAATAATTGTAGCACACATTATACATTACATTTGTTTTATTTTCTAGTTTATAGAGAAAAAAATCTAATAAGTAAGAAGGTATTTTACTGTGACGAAATTCTCGTTTAAATTCTTTCTTATTCTTTGAGTTGAAAATTCATAGGTTTCCCAATGCAGTGACAGTTCCTCTTGATTTTTGCATTCTTATTTTGATGTCACTGTCTGCCCCCCCCTCCCCGGTCACGAAGTGGCTTTAATTAGAGTCTGTCTGAGTACAGCGACAAGACACTAGTTTTGAGAAAGTCTGAGAAGATAGATTTAGATGAGAAGGACAGTGAATGTGGAAGGATGACACTTATACCTTCGAGGGTGAGAACCTAGATTGACTCTCCCTCGCCACTTGTGACTTATTTGCTAGCTACTGTCTCACCACCTCTGACTACCAGAAGGAGATAAGGTTACACTAAATTATCCACAGACACCACTATACAGACAAAGCATATAAGTACAGTATAGTTAAAGATAAACTGATCCAGTGTACATTTTATAGTTTATTAAACAACAAATTAATACCACAGCAAACAAAATAAAGTGCGAGTTTGCACAACCTGGAAAAAAGAACGATTCAAATGAAAGACACAATATAAAAATTTCCACACTCTCTTTCACACCTGCCTGAAAACAACTAAGGATAAAGAAATATACTTGGTGGGGGTCTCTAAGTAAAAGCCACCACTCCTGTCTACACTATTGTTACTAACTAACACACTGTCCCGCTGAAGATGTATAAACTAAATGTCTACACTGTCTTAAAAGCGCTCTAGGCGGTCCTAAACAACTAACAAATACACCACAAGAACTGCTACACTAATTGACTTTCCAGCGCTAACTCAGAGGCTGTCCTCTAAGTATTTCTATCTGACCCTACTGGTCCTCGCTAACTTCTCTCTCCCTCCTCTGTCTCGGTTCAGTGCCTCTCTGACGCTACCGTCTTCGTCTGAGGCTCTGATGAGTTGCTTCTCCGTCACCCCCCTCTTCTCGTTAGCATTTAGAAAGGTATGTTTTCCCTCTCTCCTTTCCCAAATACTGATGAAGAGGCCTTGGTAATAAGATAGCGATGTAATTGCCTAAGGATGTAGATGTTTTCACTGCTGATGACAATTCTTCAAACTGCCGAGTTAACCCGCTTCGGGTTTAGGCCTACTGCTTTATTATGGCAGTATGTAAACAAACACCAGGCAACGTAGCCTGTTTGGTGTGGGCCTTAACGAGCTAAGAGCTCCTTATCTAGAGACCAGTTCCTGCTGAGGTATGTTTCCTCACTGCAAGAGAACTTCTCCTTCCTTTCAGTGTTGCCGACGTAACTGGGCGACCGGTCCAAGCATGTACCCAGTGTCGTAGATTTTTGATAGGGGAATTAAGACTTGGGTTGGTCCCTTCTGAATAGATTAGAATGAGTGATAGCCACAGTGAGAGATAATAGTAGAAATATATTTCCACGAGTGAGATGGTAGAAATCAATAGAGGCTGACTCTGAAATCGAGAATCTTTTCTCTCTTTTAGCCTATCTTCTACAACAGATCTAGAGGAGTCAGACAGTCTATATATATTGTAGCGAGAGGTTTATATATATAGATGTAGTGATAGTATTGACAGAAGTAGGGTTCTCTCCTGAACAAAGGTGAAGTCCCAGTGTCTAGGGTTCACTGGTCTCACTCTCACGAGAAGATCAATGCTGTGAATAATCTGTAGCAAGAATTAGATATAGACAAGCAGATTATACTGGTGCCCTCTCACTTTTGATCTCCTATGATGTACTTATGTAACTATGAAAATTGAACTGTAACTCCTTTGAATAAAAGTAATTAATAACTCAAGTGGCTTACAATTCAAATAATTTATTATCTACACTATGTACTATTGTAATGATGGGTGAATGTTGCGGCAATGGTGATTATGGTAGAGTATGTACATTCCAATCTATTTGTAAGTAAATACAAAAGAACAAGGATCCACTTTGGATCTATTAATTAACAAGTTCCTTTACACTAGATCTTGTCCACCAGGAATGTTCACCGTCCTTCTGTATTTATTTTAATAATGAATAATTAAAGTTTATCTGTCTCTCCTATCTTTACAGCTCAAGTTCATCATTTAAAACATTCTATTGACAGTAGTAGCTGGTCTCACATTGGTTTCTAGGAACATGGGACTTAACTCTGGTCCAAGTCAGTAACTCTGGTACAGGTCGGTTGCACTGTACTAACACACTGATAGTCTGTGCTGCACAAACTCCCAAACAGTAAGGGGAATGACAGTAATAGGCTCCTTCTATCTCTGGGCTTCACATATAGCAGGATATAAGGACCTCAGACCTCAGAACATGATCACACTTGTGATGGTGCACTAGGATCCTGAAACAATGAATATGTGTCCAATGGTTGCTTATGATGCTTGTTATCTCTACTGTGTGCTGAGATGAGAATGTTTTATTCAGATGCTGTGTGTACAATGAATGATAAATGGCTCTGTATGATACAGAGTAGGGAGACAGATTGGTGTCTACTGCAAAACATTTTCAATCCAATAATAAACAATCAATATGAAACTATGACTCCTGATGCAGCCTTTGCCTTCCTCACTCTCATGCCAAGTCATAGTTGGTCCTTTTATGGTAGTTAGTAACATAGTACTAATAAACCCTACTGGATATGCTTATGGTTAGCAATGACTGCTGTGGGTAGTTTTAAAGGCTTGCCAAGCTTTAGCCATCCTATTCACACAATCAATATGTTTGGTATATTCACAAGCCTATTAATTCCTGAAATAAAATGTACATTATTCACATAAATACTTATGATAGCCCTACATACCCTCTCAGAATCTTTCTCCAACACAGAATTACACTTTTAGTGAGGATTCCTGCCCTGCATTGTCAAAATTGGCTTGGCAATGACAGTGGTCTACTCTGCTTCTTCTGGCTGGGCTTAACAAGGTTGTGTGTGATAAATGAATTTTGAAACTGCCTCCCTTATATACTAATGGAGCGTACGTCAGAGGGAGTCGTATCTGATTGGCCCAAAATAATTATAGAAAATGTTGTCTACGGGCTCATTGTGTGTAACCTTGCAATTTATTAAGGCCTGAATCTCTTAACTGGCCTAGGTTATCACTGTCTGGTCAATATCCTTTGAAATCCCCTGTGACAAGCTTCAAATCCATTCCTTGATATTGGCTTTCCATGTGGGTATGCAGTCTAAATAAATTTATTTAGATTAAAACTAGGCCTAACCCTCGAAAGTGGCCATCTCACAAACTAAACGATATCTCAGTAGATACATCCTACTTACCAATTTCCTTTTAGATTTCCATGTATGAACATTCCCACCAGCGAACTCCGTTATTATTCTTGTATAACGACACTTCCCAAAGTCGTCCTTTAAGAAATTCCATCCGTCCCAATGCACAAATTGCTTCGCCATTATGAATATTTCCGTTTCTCTCCTTCCCTTCGAGGTATAGACTGCGCATGCGTGTGCTGGTAAATATTTGGCACTCGCGATTAACTCTTTGGCGAAGGCAGTGTGTATACATAATACAATCTAACTAAGCGTATTTGTCCATTATGCTACATATATATATATATATATATATATATATATATATATATATATATATATATATATATATATATATATATATATATATATATATATATATATTACCACTCACGTGCACACACACGCAATTGACGACATGTAGACGCACACACACACGTGGGAAAACTATAACAATGATTATATAGATATTTTGGAACGAGCTGATTAAGTTCAAGGGAATTTTAATTATCAGAAAATTCCATCACAACACATAAAATTACATCAAAGCATATATAAATAGTCATAACGTCAATGAACTGCTACAATACTGATAGACCCACAGTTATGATCTTTTCCCTCGATGTATAGCCTACAGTCCCGTTAGAAGAGAAGTGATAGCCCAAAGAGTCACGGATACATCTGCTGTAGTCTAATAATTTTCCCTTTTAAAGGTATGAACAGACTTTGATAGTAATATGATCTATCCTAAGGAAAAACTATACCTGCAGTAGCAACAATTTGCATAAATGGAATTACAAAGTGGGTGAATAATTAGTTATCATAAAAACATCACTCAGTCTACTTTCACTCGGTTCTTTCATCAGGGTACCCTTACTCACTTTCTTACCTAATAGCTTGCTGGTGTTCGCCATCTGGCGCACTGTATGACGCACCGTCTAAATCTGTCTATCTTTGGCTGAAGCGGATTCCCAGCTCTGCAGATCGTGGTTTCCTTCACGGGGTCCGGGGAGCGTCCACTTCGTGCGATAGTTTTCTTTACAGATTTAAGTTAGTGTCACTTCACTCCGTTCAGGTAAGAATTAGTTTTAAGCGGGCACACAGTGTCAGAATCACGAGGTTTCCCTTATTTAGGAAGATGACCGGTTGGTAAATTCTTTCAATAGATAATTATTGTTCACACCCACAGTTCGTCAAAATGTCGGAAAGTCAATGATTTGTAATGTTTTACTTGCCACCAGGGCTGACATGTACTTGAGGTTTTTCTCTGGAAGAGTTAAATCAGGCTCGATGGGCCCGTTACTTCATTTAACCGTTAAAGTTCTTGTAAAGGTTATACACCAAGACTTTAAGGAAAATGTTTTAGTTCTTCACAGATATTTATCTGTACTACAACGCTGGCAAAGTTGGGTCACCCCCAGTTTTCACTGAATAAAGAAAACAACATATCAAATACTTATACATACTATGTACTACGGTTATAACTTACATTATCAACTGCAAGCGGAGGCTTGACTTATCGTTTAAAACCCTCCGTGAAATAAGTTATATTCATAAAATCAATCATCATGAATTAGAAATACATACGTATTTCGTCAATACTCAGTGATGAATCTATGCAGTTATAAGTTTAGTTTAAATATTCTCGACTGGTTATTCGCAGTAAAATTAAATTCATTATAGCTACATGATTTTAAGCTAGAAATTATAATTTATTCTGCTTTCCACTGAAACACATCACTTAGAGAATATAACAGACTTATAATTAATCACTCTGCACAAAAGAAACTAGTTAAAATGAAATAGGCGATTTATCCCTGAAATCACTCACAAATAATACTAGATATCTAATATAATATTTACCTCAACACAAAACTACTAAGAACTTAAACCACTTTGACCAACTAATTGCCATCTACTATCAACAGAGATTCTTAGGAATCGAACGAGGTCGTTCTCGTCTTGACTGCGGAGTTACTAAGGGAATGCAACCTCAAACTCTGGTTTATAACTTAAACAGACCAAGGATGCGCACTATTTCAGAACACCCCCCGTCTCCCCCTCTCCTATCTCTCTATTAACACTTCCCACCAACTCAGACGCTGGCCATAACATGCCAAACGTGCGTCTTCACACCTCACGCCCAGGACTGACCGTAGAGCCGTGATTGTCATGGAAAAACCAGACGAATGTCTGCCATTCGGTCTCTCGAGAACACATTTCAAACACTATTTTGTCTACTGCCGGGCCTGACACCGAGAAACTTAACCGTAGAGCGCCAGATATGTCTGCCATCCCATGTCTATCGAGACGAATCTCACCCTATACGCTCACCTCCAGGGGACTGACACGATTATGCAATTAATGCGTTCCCAGTGTATGAGAAAAACGGTAAAGTCAGAATGGGAAAGAAATATATTTTTCGCAAACGAACGAATGCGAAAAATACAGGAAAAGGATAAAAGAGCGAAAATAAAGTAGAGGACACGGGTAGAAAAGAAAAGAAATATAGAAAATTTATTGATCATAAATCTGTATGCGACACCCAGTTTTCTTCAATTACGGCGATGTCTTGTGCCTCCTTCTCCTGAGAAGGCAAAGTCCGTCGTAGGCTTAGGGCTATCTATAACCTCCACCACCACGCCGTGACTGCTGTAGAGACAAAAAATAACAACATCTATACAACAATTCAAAAATTCCTAATACATAACACAATACCACCTAAACTTCATCTACACCCTGGTGCCCCCTAAATTAATAAATCTCCCCTACACACAAGCTACGCACAAGAAATAAACATATATTTCGGCCCAAAGGTCAGACTAATTTACAGCTCCCTCCTATCTCCTGCCCAATTTACTTGCTGTCTGTTACGTTACCCAGACGCGGGCTGACCGGAATCTTTTGTTTGCTTGTCTCGCTGATAGGCGTCACAACATAGCTTCTCTGAAACGAAAACCTCCTGTACTGAATAATTTCCCAGCCCTATTCTTCTCAAAGACTGACCCGGGAAGGTTATCAATTTAACACAATTATTAACACACATATACCTACACCGTCCATGTAATATTAAATCCCCTTCACTTCTTGTCTTCTGGCTACATGACCAAGTAACACAACTAATTAATACACAACCACACCCGCGTATATACACTACAAATTATCAATAATCAAATGTGGTTACACGGACCTCATATTTACATTACACCGAGCTCCCGGCTAACTTCATACAGTTAATTATCTCAAAAGCCGCTACACAAATCCTAGAAACTGCTAGCTTATACTATAGTAAATTTTATAGACACAGCGTACACTACATGGTTCTAGTTTTGTATAAGTCAGCAATTGATGGAACTCCTGACTAATAAAAGTTAAATTAAATCCCAGAAGAAAGCTTACTCTAACGTGCTAAAATCATATTTTAAAAAAAAACTTCCTACACGCTATTTAAGTTATGAATATACCCAAAAATACAGAATATCTCGGACTGAGCAGACTGCAGAATGTCGCTTCTTCACGGCAAAAATTTCTTGGGACTAGTGAGCGCTAAACCCCTGTCTATGCAAAAAAAATAATGAAGTTACGGAAACAACATCAAATGAACAAACTTTGCTGCGGGATGGACATTCGGAGTCTGTGGCTCGTATGACTGTCAGTGGTGAAAGCCGAAAGGAAGCCACTGACATGAAAACGGATGTCCTGACCGCAAAACAGGATACAAGAATAGGATTTTGGAATGTCAGGACAATGTACGAGACAGGTAAACTAAGACAGGTCACGGCAGAAATGAGAAACTATAGGTTACACATCCTGGGGATAAGTGAGAGCAGATGGACAGGGGCAGGAAAAGTTAAAACAGCAACAGGAGAAACAGTACTTTACTCTGGAAGAGAGGATGGACAGCACAGTGAAGGCGTAGCCATTATTCTACAGAAAGGGATAGAAAGGACATTACTGGAATGGAAACCCATCAACAACAGACTGATACGATTGAGATTGAGAGGGAGATTCACCAACACTACAATAATACAATGCTACGCACCAACGAATGATAGCGATGAGGAGGTCAAGGATGAATTCTATCAACAACTGCAGAAAGAAATGGAAGACACACCTAGATATGATCTTGTTATAGTAATGGGAGACCTCAATGCGAAAGTTGGTACACACAATACATATAATGAAAGAACAATGGGGAAATGCGGCAGCGGAACAGCAAACGAAAATGGGGATAAGCTAATAAGTTTCTGTAGCATTAACAACCTGGTCATTGGAGGAACACTTTTCCCACATAAGGAAATTCACAAGTTAACATGGGAATCACCAAATGGTCGGGACAGAAACCAGATAGACCACATGATGGTTAACGGTAGATGGAGACATGCATTACAAGATGTGAAGGTAAGAAGAGGTGCAGATGTGGGAAGTGATCACCATTTAGTAGTAGCAAAACTGAAAGTGAAACTAAGAAGGGCTGGACCAACTGTAACTACACAGAAAAGGTTTGACATCAGCAAATTGAAGGACCCCCTTACCGGAAAAGCTTTTGCGGCCGACATTAAGAAACGATATCAATTTGCCAAAAGCCAGGAAAAGACATTGACTGATGATATAGACCAGAATTTCAACACCATTTCAACAGTATATAAGGAAAGTAGCAAATCATGCTTAGGATTCCAGGAAAGGAAGAAGCAAGACTGGATAACACCAGAAACACTAAACACCATAAAGATGAGAAAGGAAATGAAAAGAAAGAAAACAGAAGCGAAGTCCCCCAGGTTAAAGCAACTATATAGCGAACAGTACAGCCAGCTGGACAGGGAAGTTAAACGCCAAACCCGAGCCAACAAAAGGAATTTCCTAGACGATCTTGCAAAACAGGCAGAAGAGGTAGCACTGAGAAATGAACAAAGCACAGTATACAAAATAACTAAATTCATCAGCGGAAAACAAGGTGCAAACAATATTACATTAGTAAGAGATAAGCAAGGAGATCTCATCAAGACAGTAGAGGGACAGGAAACAAGATGGGCAGAGCACTTCAGAGAAACTCTGAACAAGGAAATACCAGAGACACAATTGAATGTTCCTGAGGCTGAAAACGATCTAGATGTAAATACAGACATTCCACGAAAAGAAGAAATCATCACAGCAATCAAAGGGTTAAAGAACGGTAAAGCTCCGGGCCATGATAACTTAAATGCAGAGCTATTTAAGACAGACCCTGAGCTAGCAGCAGAACTATTAGAACCACTATTTGCACAAGTGTGGAAAACGGGGACAACACCATCAGAGTGGAACAAAGGAATAATTGTCAAATTGCCCAAAAAGGGAGATCTTGCAGACTGCAATAATTGGAGAGGAATCACTCTTCTCTCAGTTCCCAGCAAAATACTAGGCAGGATAATTATACAGAGAATTTCAAAGGCAGTAGACTACAAACTGAGGAAAGAACAAGCAGGATTTAGAAAGAACAGAAGATGTGTAGATCATATATTCACTCTCAGGAACATTATAGAGCAGTGCTCAGAATGGCAAAGAAAGCTTTACATAAATTTTGTTGATTTTGAAAAGGCTTTTGACAGCATACATAGGGACAGTTTATGGAAAATACTGAGGGCTTATGGAATTCCAAGCTGCATAGTGGCAATCATAAAAAGCCTCTATGCCAACTTTACGTGTAGTGTTGGGCAGAGCAACCTAACCTTCGAGGTGAAGACAGGAGTACGACAGGGATGCCCCTTATCAACCACTCTTTTTTTAACAGTCATAGACTGGGTGATGCGCCAGACAACAGAGGGCAGTCCAAGAGGAATAAGATGGACTACATTTTCTACATTGGAAGATCTGGAATATGCAGATGACATTGCACTGCTGGCACATTCACATCAACACATCCAGGAAAAAACGGATAGACTTAATAAATTTAGCCAGCAGGTGGGCTTGAACATCAATTTAAAGAAGTCTGAGGTCATGACGCTCAATGTGAGCAACCCTGAGCCCATATCAGTAAGGAATCAGCAATTGGTACAGACAGATACCTTCACATACCTAGGAGCATAGTAACACCAGACGGTGGGGCAGGCAAAGACATCAACATCAGAATGAATAAGGCAAGAACAGCCTTCTTTAGCCTAAATAACATCTGGAAGTCCTCCCAATACAGCACAAGCACAAAATTAAGATTATACCAGAGTTGCGTGCTTTCTGTGCTTCTCTATGGTGCGGAATGCTGGAGAGTCACAGAGAAGGAAATGTCAAAATTGTCCTCTTTTCACACAACATGCCTAAGAAAAATTCACCGCATCTTTTGGCCGAAAACCATCACCAACCAAGATCTGCTTACTCGTAGCAAGCAAGAGGACATGCACACCATCATAGCTGGCAGACGCTGGAGCTGGGTTGGTCATGTCCTCAGAAGAGACCCCGATGCCATCACAAGAACAGCTATGCTTTGGACCCCTGAAGGAAAGCGAAAGAGAGGTCGACCAAAAACAACTTGGCGGAGGACTGTGGAGGCTGAGATGCAAAGAATGAACCAGAGTTGGGGAACTGTACGAAGGATGGCCACCGACCGTGCAAAGGGGAATCAATTTGTTGTTGCCCTACAAGACGCCACTAGGCGTGATGGCCACTGACTGCTTTGACGGTCGGTGGTTAAGGATCGAAGAAGAAGAAGAAGAAGTGAGCGCTAAAGATTTTTGACGCTCACTATTTATATTATGAATTTACTGATGCAATTTCAGACGCGGTGAATCATCGCGTCTAGCATTTTCTATCAAGAACTGCTTTTAACCAACACTTGACCTACTCTCACGCCTGCACATAAATTAATCGAGCCCATCCAATCATATCATAAGCTAAACTCTGACTCAGCGTTGACCGAGCAAAATCACAAAATTATTCCTGCTCACGCGCTGAAATAATGCGTAATATTCTGTAACCCTCTGACCTTCTATCTACCAGAATAATTTTATTGGTTCTGCTATAACTTGGGTCGTGCTTCCCCCCATTCCTACAATTAAAAAGGGTTGGTGAAGGGGGTCGGATTTATCCTAACGTCCAAGAAAATATAACCAAGAATTAATAACTAAGGACCTCGACCGCCTAAAAATAATAAAAGAACACAAATAATTACTTGGAAAAGAAAAATGGGGCGAGTTGAAAATAAAAATAGCAGTAACTCATCACCCCCCCCCCCCCCCCCCCCCCCCCGCCCTACCTCCAACTTTGCCGAGATTGCTGTCAAGATATGTGTGATTCTTGTGGACGATTTATATTACTATTAGTAAGAAACCCGTCAACATTGACGGGTTTTTAATTATAGTGTGCTGTTTCCGTTCCCGGATGAGCAGATAGAAGTACATTCTTAGAGTGTTTTTGGTTTCTTTCCATTATACAGTGTAATCAAACTGTTCATGAACACCGTCATTTGAACGCTTTTCTTTGTTGATTGTAAATATTTCCGGGAGAGTATATATAATGGAAACAATATAATTTTTTAACACGGTTGCATTCCTCAGCTGTGACCATTGTAACTATTTTCGGGAGAGTATATATAATGGAAACAATACAATTTTTCAACACGGTTGCATTCCTCAGCTGTGACCTACGTACACACGGCGATAATTATGTTATTTTAGATTCAATTTAAAAGTTCTTTGATGACAACATTTTGTGTGAAAGTGCGTGGATTGTTTTCAAAGAGTGTTCCCTGATAATAAGTGGTTTTAACAAAAACTTTCAAGTTTTCATGATTTGTACATCGGGTGATTGCTCATGCACACCAGTTTTTACGCACTTTTTCTTTGTCGAGCGCTACTAATTTCGTGGAAGAATAATTAAAAAAAAAAGTATTTGTTTTATATAACACCCACGCCGCGCAAGTTGCACACCGTGCGTTGCGCACTAATTTTTCTGGCGCGAGTTACTATTTTGAGTGAGACCGACCGACGTAACATACGTCGGTAATTATGTTAGTTGGGATTATAATCGCAGCTGAAATATTGCATAATTTATTGTTATAATCGTTAACTGTTTTAATTTTTTTTTCAATGACTAATTTCTTTTTTTTTCTTTAAAATGTA
Source organism: Oreohelix idahoensis (assembly GCA_024509875.1). Lineage (NCBI taxonomy): Eukaryota > Metazoa > Mollusca > Gastropoda > Stylommatophora > Oreohelicidae > Oreohelix > Oreohelix idahoensis. The sequence goes on from JAMPIV010018034.1 coordinate 478,237, forward strand.
GTGCAACGTACATCTTTCCAATTAACGAATTTGATCTGGAATATAATGAATTTCTAGTTTGTTCAGCGGAGAAGCATATTACTTTGCCCTGTGATAACGAGAAGGACGAGAAATCATTCACTGATAACAAATTCAGTTTTAAGGCCCATGAAGTTTTGTGGATTTTCTCTCAAGTTAAACATTATTTTATGAAATTTTAACTTAAGTAAGAGCTGAAGTTATTGATGTGTTTACTTGACATTTTAATTTATTGTTTCAAATCAAGGCCTAAAATGCCACCCCCTGCAGACCCAAGTAGAACAGTCCCAACTAAGATGGTTTGGCCATGTCTGCAGAATGGGAGAAGATCGGCTACCACGACAAGCATGGGAAACAAAGAGCCAGGGATCCAGACCCCCAGGACGACCCAGAGTCCGCTGGGAGGACAACATTAGACAATCTTTGAAGGACAACATTAGACAATCTTTGAAGGACCGAGGACTAGAATGGAACCAGGCCAGGAGGAAGACAGCCGATAGGATAATCTGGCGCTCTCTCTTCCAAACCTCTACACCTCACGGTAGAAGGGGAACGACTAAGTAAGTAAGTTTCAAATTAAATTAAGCCAAAATGAGCGATATATTTAATAAATTTAACAACATTTGACCAGCAAAGCAGTTATTGCATAAACCTGATTAAATAAACACAACTTTACTTGAAAGATTGTTAACTAATTTCTAGTCGACCACATTCTTTCTTTTCAGTCGTATTTAAAAAAAATTATTTGGAAAGGGGTTTAAGATGTTTGTGACGTCATATAAGAAGGGGTCTGGTTTGTTTTGACGAAGTGTGACTAAGGTTAAAAAATGGCCCAAAATTGCGTGACGTCATATGTGGACGACCCCAAAGTGCAATACAAGACGTTAAAAAATCTTCTGACCCACCCAGGATTTATTGAAAAATTAAGGTGTGATGGCTGAAACACAGAAGCCTTTCTTGAAATACGCCACTGCCGATGTTCATATAACATGACAGTAATTTTTCATAGGTCGTAACTCTTGGTAGAACGGTAGCTGCTCGGACGTTGACTGCCGTTGTTACTACATGCTTCTGTCCTTAGGCTCCTGGCTGATATGGCTGAGGCTCGTATATTTTGAAAAGGTAGATTTAAGAGCAAGAGACGCTACTACACCAGTGTTCGCTGGTACTGTATACGTGTTGTTGTTTCTCAGCGCGCGTCCTTAGCAACCATGGACGTTAGATTACAGCCGACAGTAGGTAAAGCAAGGGACAAAAAGGGAGTTAATTCTTATGTAAATTTGAGCAAGTGTAGGCACGAATCCTTTGCCCAATAAGGGGAGAGGTGTGGGTGGGGAATTCGTTGAGAATACACAGGGGAAGGATTTTTTTTGTACATTAAAAATCGGATGTTTAGTTACACAGAAGGAAGGAGGGGTGGAGGGGTAAGTTCTAAATGTACAAGAAAGTAGGGAAGTTGATTTTGGAAGAGGCGGTTGTGTTGTGCGGCGTTGAGAGTGAATAATTGTCTAAAGGTGGGGCTGACTGGTAAGAATATATCAGCGATCAAACATTTCCTGACACGGGTGATTGTCAACATATAGCAGACGATAACTACTAGCTTTCGTGTGTGTGTCAGAACTAACAGGCGAGATATATCCAGGCTTATTACACAGCAAAGGTAGGCAATGACAGCATATGTGATTTGTGGATAAATAAATGCTTTATATAAAAATATATATGGGCGTGTAACGGGATCCTTTACCTTATATATATATATATATATATATATATATATATATATATATATATATATATATATATATATATATATATATATATATATATATATATATATATATATATATATATATATATATATATATATATATATATATATATATATATATATATATATATATACAGTCATGCGCCGCTTAACGTCCACGATATGTTCTGTGAAATAGGACGTTATGCGATTTGGACGTTGTGCGAACACCATACTTTATACTTAGCAAAGCTATATGGGATACTGTAGTGTATTTGTATTGACTAAATAGCCAAGATACTGTACACATACAGTACTGTATTTCAGCTAATGTACTGTCTTTAAAAGCCTTAAAGCCTGGCATTAACTTGGCCTCCTTATGGATGAAGGTCCTTTCAGGCATTCGTTTCCAGAATAAGGAGGTTTCGTCCATATTAAAAATTTGCTGGGGCAAATAACCTCCCTCTACAATTAGTTTATCTAGGGTTTCGACAAAATCTTCTGCTGCCTTAGCATCAGCACTCGCAGACTCACCACTCACTTTCACATTATGCAGCGAAAAACGTTGTTTGAAGCGCTTGAACCACCCAGAACTAGCACTAAACTCGATATTGTAGTCCGGTCCTGCTTTTTCTTTAAGCATTTCGAACAAGCTTCGTGCCTTAGAAGTGATCGTCAACGTGCTGAGAGGGATTCACTTCTGTGTTTGGTCCTCAATCCTTCTTCTTCTTCTTCCTCGTTCGCCCTGAAAAGGACGGTGGTTGCGTTGTGTCTGTTTACGCCGTAGCTGTGATATCTGCACCTTTCGGTCGACACATCCGACTTCAGCACGGCATTTTTTAGGGACCGGGTTTGCCTTCCCATTGCGATCCGTACTCGCTCAGCCAGACTGCACTGCTGCAGACTGTTTCCAGGACCACCACGTGGAGGTGGAGTACGGTCTTAGTCAGCTCTGGTTCGCTGACTCTGATGCAAGCAGTCAAGCTATGGGTCGCTGACTGTATTCTCTATTGCTGCATCTTTTGGTCCCGGTCCTCAATCCAGGTCATTAGCAATATTTCCATATTTGATATATGTCCCTCTCGCATTTTCGTAAGCTTTGTAGCTTTCAGGGGAGCCGATCCTTTAACAGCTTGGAGAATTTGTTCTTTGTTCTGAAGGAGTGCGACATGCCAAAATCACGAGCTATAGCATTCACAGGTTTTCCACCTTCGTGATGTTTAATTACCGTTTGTTTCACTTCCAAATCGATACTTGTCCTTTGTCTCTTGCTGCTGCTATCACTAGAACTGGGTTTGCTGTGTTTGGGAGCCATGATGCACTTCACGGTAATGTATTTTCGAAAGTTCACATTAAAATAACGATAGTAAGTACAGTACAGTACATACATAAGCCAGTAACATAGGCGTTTATTATGACTATCAAGACATATGTACTGTATTATAGGTTATATATGTACTGTACCATTATACGCCTGGCATCGCAACCGCTTTGTACTGTATACAAGAGACATGAGATACACGTGTTGCGTGCGGGAAGCTGTTGCATTCGCTACGTCCGGTTACGTCCGCTTCGTTCTGTTCTCCGATCGGGATTTCTGAACTCTATTATGACCTTATGGGACCACGGACGTATTTGCGGTCGGACGTTGTCCGAACGGACGTTATGCGGCGCATGACTATATATATATATATATATATATATATATATATATATATATATATATATATATATATATATATATATATATATATATATATATATATATATATATATATATATATATATATATATATATATATATATATATATATATATATATATATATATGATATGTGTGACAATATGTGCGCTTGTAATATCTATGGAATCTGTTATGAGTGTATTTACCATATGTGTGCGTGTAGTATCTATGCTACATTTGTGTTTGTAATATCTTTGACACATCCGTACGTAGTATTATTTCTGTGATACCTTTTGTGATATCTATGATACAAATTTGCTTATTATTTCTGTAACACACACATACAATGTATTTATGGTTGTGAATTCTGAGATATTTATAATATATATAATATAAACTTGAGATATGACACATTGAAATTTGTCTCTCCTTTCTGTTTTGTGGTGTAATGTGTGTCTGTCTTTTCTGTGTTCTGATGTAATGTGTGTCTGTCTTTTCTGTGTTCTGATGTAATGTGTGTCTGTCTTTTCTGTGTCTGGTACAAAGTGTGTCTCTCTCTTTAGTTGTCTAGTGTAATGTGTGTGTCTCTCTCTTCTGTTGTCACGTGCAATGGGTGTCTTTTTTCTGTTGTCTAATGGGTGTCTCTCTCTCATCTGTTGTCTAGTGTAATGTGTATCTCTCTCATTTGTTGTCTGGTGTAATGTGTATCTCTCTCTTCTGTTGTCTGATGTAATGTGTATCTCTCTCTTCTGTTGTCTGGTGTAATGGGTATCTCTGTCTTCTGTTGTCTGGCGTAATGTGTATCTCTCTCTTCTGTTGTCTGGTGTAATGTATATCTCTCTCTCTTCTGTTATATGGTATAATGTGTATCTCTCTCTTCTATTGTCTGGTGTAATGTGTATCTTTGTCTTCTGTTGTCTGGCGTAATGTGCATCTCTCTTTTCTGTTGTATGATGTAATGTACGCCTGTCTTTTATGTTGTCTGATGTAAAGTGTGTCTCTCTCTCTCTTCTGTTATCTAGGTTAATATGCGCCTTTCTCTCTTTTGTGGTCTGTTGTAATGTGTGTCTCTTTCTTCTGTTGTCTGGTGTAATGGGTGTCTTTTTTCTGTTGTCTAGTGTAATGGGTGTCTTTTTTCGGATGTGTCGTAGATTTGTGATAGGTGAATTAAGACTTAAGTTTGGTCCCTTCTGAATAGCAATAGAAACGGGTGATATCTGTCGTGGTTGAGTTTGAGTGTAGAGTATTTGTCGAATTGGACAACAGTAGTGAAATCGACAAGGGATAGTGGACTGACAGAGGTATAGATTACACACACAGAAAGGTGTAAATAGGAGATGGACTTGAGACAACCTGGAAGAAGATTTATCAAAATGATCTCTCTCTCCAAGCCTCAACTCACTTATGTCTGTCTAAGCACCTCCTGCTCTCACTCTTTTCTCTTATCATACATAGAGATTATAGTAAAGAGCTTAAAACAAGTTACTTATGGATGGAAAGGTCGTGAACAGCGTATTAATAAAAGTGTAAACTTTATTAAATGAAGAAAAACATGAAAATAATGCATATCGTCACAACAACATAAAATTACATCAATAATCAAATAATCATCAATAGTCATCAATAATCATATACACCAACAACCACACACAGATCACCATTCATAAAACCTGTAGAACACAGAGAGATAAATAAATCTAGTGTCAGTCCATCCGTTTTCGGGGACCATATGAAATAGCTCCAGTAAGTGGTTTTTTCGTACATATCCTCCATGGGTGATGGAATTAACCTGAATAAAATCACTGTATAGGCGCTATCATTGGTGATTCCTCCCTAATTGCGCGAGGTGGTCTGGAAGACTCTATTTATCTCCTGCTGATCGAATAAACAAACTGAGCGACAGCCTGTTCGCGGTCGTGGGACCAAAAGCTAGCTCCAGAAAGTGTATTACATGTAGATCCTTCGTGAGGGACTAGCCTACAAAACATTCCTTGTTGGTGCTAAACGTTGGTGACCTCTAATGGCGTGAGGGGGGCTGGAACTCTGTCTATCTTTCTTGCTGGCCAAATAACCGAACTGAGCGACAGTCTGTCCGCGGTCGTGGGACCAAATGCTAGCTCCAGAAAGTGTATTACTTGTAGATCCTTCGTGAGGGACTAGCCTACAAAACTTTCTTTGTTGGTGCTAAACGTTGGTGACCTCTAATGGCGTGAGGGGGGCTGGAACTCTGTCCATAGATGGCTGCTCATACGTGCGAAGTTCTACATAGACCCAGAAATACACCAGACGAAGTTACTTGAAGACAAGGCAGTCCCTAGCGCTCTTATCCGGCGCTTTTGACCTTTCGTACTAGGCAGTAAATCCTGGTTGGGCTTGCTTGACCGTGGCTTAGCTGAGTGCCCCGTTTAGGCACACAAAGGCTTGGTGCTATCAGATTCTGCTATAGACATGCTGGGCGGTTTTGGATATTCTGGAAGCCGCAATGCTCTGACTGGTAATCCAATAGGCGAGTAGAGAACTACTACTGCATTCGATGTTTCCAGATTTAGCGTTGGCTCGTTGCATTGCGTGAGCTTAACTTGGCGTTGACAAAAAGGTTTAGGTTCAGGAATGGGGTTTGACGACTCGTGATGCTAGATGTACTCAGAATCCCTCTAGAACGAAGAGAATGTGACATTCTTCGCCTGACTGGAGACTTGACTCTAGCAATTCGGTATCCCTGAAACTGAGACCCAAAAAGAGACACCCTTTTACATCAAGCAAATAATAAATCACACTAACTTTATACAGAAAGTTTCGCTCCACTATGGGATTAAATGTATTGTAGTTATTGCTATGATAGTTTAGGGCTGTCTTTAACCATGTTTCCTGTTCCTTAAAAATATCAATTATCAACACGCGCCCGCATAGGCTTAATATCTTTTGCACACCCAGGTACCTGTCAGTAACTGTTCTGACAGCAACAATCTACTCTTCTTCTCCCAATCTCAACATACAGGAAACCTAACCTGTAGTTACAGTTAAATGAATATGCTTATTCATCTTACAACATTAAATGAATTTACATAAACAGATTACAGCATTTGACATTACACAAATAAATCGTATGTCCCCTTGGGGAAATATATTAGCATTCCACAAAATGAGTACATAGAAAATGCAATGTTCTTGCTATAATAATACAGTTGTGGCTAAATCATAAGATATAATTATATCTATGCCTGGTGACTGCTTTCTGTGAAACTTATAGACTAGTGCCTAGCCACACAAGTAAGCATAAAATGATTCTCCCTTGCCACTGGAAATATCTATCAACAAGGAATAGGCGACTATCTCCCATAATTCAGTGTTATTACCTGCATCTCACTATTCAGTTTTTAAGTGAACAATCCATACCTGACATTATCTTACAGAAATGACAGTTAATTTAGCCTATTCTTAACCCATGATAAGCGTCTGTGGACTGATTCTACGCCTATTATCTGTTATTGTAAGTTTAACATTTAACCCATGATAAACCGTAACAGTTTAAGCACCCTTACTAGGCCGTAGACAGCGCTACCTTATCACTGAACTAAATTACTAGGAGAAGTCCTCAGAAATGAATTCACTTTCCTAACAGATATATAAAAGCTAACATGAATATATCATATTATAATAAGATATGTCAACTCACCCCGAAAATGACTAGAACATAGGCAGACACATTCTAGTACTGTGTTAAAGTTTGCCTTATCTCATGATGGTCATCTACGGGCCAGGAATATTCACGAATGTCTTTGTCTTATTAACCCCGTCTACTCTTATAGATTACAAGGACGCTCCCCCCGGACACCTGGCCTGCATATTTCTTCAGAGGTATCGGCGTAATCGTAATACCGGGTAAGACAAAGGTTTCAGAAGCAACAACTTTGCGAAAATTCCCCCAGAGAGACAATCATAATATTATGTGCTCTTTGCTCATCTAAGGGCAAACAACCCACAAACTGACCGCGATTGTTATCTCCCCCTGAAACAGATCAAACTCGTTACCCAGGCCTCAAAGGGTACTAGCCGCTCGTGGCTAACACTTTAAGCGTAACAGACGTTCTTCTGATCAGGCCAGGTGTGCTGACGTAACGTTATCGTTCGCTGACCGCTGCAGGCTCGAACGTAAACAACCTCGGGTGGGGTTTGAGAAGGAGAAAACAATTGGGCCACACAGGTAGCAAAGCAAAGAGAAACAAAATGTCTGGGAAAACAGAACATTAAAGAGTAATAACATTGAGACGAGATGGAAAAATAAATTAAGTCACTGTCTACGTGACAATATCTCAGTGAGATATAAGTAGAAATAGATTTCACGAGTGAGATGGAGGAAATATATTAGAGTCGGTCTCTGACCCTTGAGATGATTTTTCTCAGTCAGCCTATCATCTACAACAGATTAAGATTTGTCAGACCATCTCGTATAATATATATTAATTTATATATACCTCACCCACACACACACATAAGTGACTACAATAGACGCACAGACGTAAAACTATGACAATGAAAAAATATAGATAATTTGGAACGAGCTGACCAACACACTGATTAAGTTTAATTGAATTTTAATTATCAGAAGAAAATTCCATCACAACACATAAAAATTACATCAAGCATATATATAAATAGTCATAAAGTCCATGAATTGCTATATGATAGACCCAGTGGTATGATCCTTTCCCTCGATGTATAGCCCACAGTCCTGTTAGAAGAAAAGTGATAGCCCCAAAGAGTCACGGATACATCTGCTGTTGTCTAATGATTTCCCTTTAAAGGTATGAACAGACTTTGATACTCTAATCTATCCTAAAGAAAATATTGTTAGCAACAAAAAACTTGCATAAAGAAATACAAAGTGGGTGAAATTTGGTATATCATAAAAGAGTCACTCGTTCCTGCTTTCTCTCTGTTCATTCATCAGGGCCCTGACATACATTCTTACCTACAATCGTGCTGTTGTTTGCCGTCTGGCGCAAACTTTAGGACACCCACACACTTTAATCTGTCTTTCTTTTAATGAAGCGGATCCCAGCTCTGCAGATTTTGGGTTCATCCAATGTTCCGGGAAGCGTCCTCTTCATGCGAATATTTTTCAGACTAAGGTTAGTGTCTGTTGCGTGATAAATTCTCGCAACATCGTTTTATTTCAATATCTGTTTTATAACGCAAGGGCAACAACTGCTTGAAATTTATAGTCACTTTTCTCGGTAAGCATTTGTCTTCTCGCGTTGGTATCGAATGCAGTTAAGTTTGAGCTGTGGTCATTTTTGCGCTGGACTGCGCATGACTTGTCTTGTTGTTTGGTCGAGCGGTTTCCGCCCACGACTAGTGGAGTGAGCGATTTGGAATGGCGAAAGAGATGCCTCGTTGAAGAGGGGATCTCCGCTTTCTTTTGTTCTGTCAGGGATGTGTAGTCCTCTTATGGATATTTCGTTTAGTCGAGATAATACCTCTAGTGTTTTCCCACATGTCGGGAGGCGTGATATTTCTGTGTATTTCATGAAAGCAAGGTAAATTGACTTTTTCATTAACTCTATCGATTTTGGGTCGTGAGCGATTTCGATTCATAGCCTGTCTCCGAAAGTCGTCGCCACGAGATGTTCTTTCCCAGCTCACATGTCGCTGCATTGTACTGCATCGGTTGATGCATGTACCAAGGACCATTACTTGCTACTTTGTTAAATGAACTAGGTTTAGGAAACCTTTATTATCTAGAGGATATTTTTTGAGGACATTATTTATACTTCGGCAGACGTGTCTGTCTTGCTGAAGTCAAACTAAGGAGAGTGAACTGATCTCATACATCTGGTTATCTCCTGGCTGTTATAGAAAAGGATGGAGTTTTCCACCTGACTACATTTACAGCACTATGAAATATAACATGCATCTGACTCATCATTGTAATGCTGTCTACCGTCTATTGCTGTATTGAATGTTGCTGTGATAATGACTGTTTGATGTGCCTACACATTTGCGTAACCATTTTGTCACTGTGGCGTCCACAATAAATAATGAAGAAAAACGTCAACGGCTGTTTCAAGACTCATTGACTTTATACGTCGTGAGTTTACTGACGTCCTATGTGGATTGCCCTGTTATTGTTGTATGAACATTGTTTTTGACTGAACACATCTACACACTACACAAAACCAGACATGCGGATACCATCCATCATCATATGGCATCACGCATCAGTGTCACTTGAATCACGAGGTAAGAATTAGTTTTAAGCGGGCTCACAGTGTCAGAATCAGGAGGTTTCCACTACTTAGGAAAAATGTCAGGTTTGTAACTTCGATCAAAGGTAAAATTCTTGATCACACCACAATTTGTCAACAATGTCGGAAAGGTTATTGATTGTAATATTTTACTTGCCACACGGGCTGAAATGTACTGAGGTTTTTCTCAGGAAGAATTAAGTCTGGCTCGATAGGCCCGTTACTTCATTTAATCTTAAAGTTCATGTAATGGGTACTCTATCGTTCTGGATGCCAACGCAATGCCAGACAGGTTTTACTTTATACACCCAAGTCTTTAAGAAAAAAAATGTTTTTGTTCTTCACAGATATTTCTCAGTACTTAAACGCTGGCAAAGTTGGGCTACCCCAGTTTCACTGAATAAAGAGAAAACAACATATAAAATACTTATACATACTATTCCTCGGTTATAACTTACATTATAAACTGCAAGCGTAGAGCTGGTCTTATCGTTTAAATTCCCGTGAAATAAGTTATATTCATAAAATCAATCATCATGAATTAGAAATACATACGTATTTCGTCAATACTCAATGATGAATCAGTGCAGTTATAAGTTACTTTAAAATATTCTCGACTGATTACTAGCAATTTAATAAAATTTATTTATAGCTGCATGAGTTTAAGCTAGAAATTATAATTTATTTTGCTTTCCACTGAAACACGTCAGCTAGAGAATATAACAGACTTACAATTTAATTACTTCTGCACAGAAATATAACTAGTAAAATTAAATAAGCGATTATCACCAAAACACTCAACACTACTAGATATATGTATATTACCACCACACAGAACTACAGGCGATCGCACAAACTAAGAATTATACGCTGATATATATTTGAAGTCTAGAAGCTCGGCAAATTGTCGAAACAAACTGAGAAACCTCGCTATACAGCTTATTCTTTTACACGAGCGACCTGTCTACTGCGAATCTGGAGAACTGAATGAAGTCAAGTTTAAACTCCGGGTAAGATATCTGAAAACCCGACAAAGGATCCCACGTTATTTCGAAAATCCGAAAATAGTCTCCCCTTCCCGTCTTAACACTTCACATACAATTAGACGCTGGCCATAACTGCCAAAACGTGTCTTCACACTCACTACGACATGTATCATTTCTGAGCTATGCATGAGGGCGCCATTCACACCTCACGCCGAGAACTTAGCCGAAGAAAACTCTCGTGACAGATGAAAATGTAGACAAATGTCTGCTCTCTATCTCGTGTCTGCTGTCTTGTGTAATTGTCACATACGTATGTAAATAGTGAAGCAGTGTCCCGTCCACCTTGCTTCCCCATCTTAGGTTTATAATTTGTTGCTACGCAAAAACATACAATTCGCTGACGAAATTCACTGACTGTAGACTCACCTTCGAAGCCACGCCTATTTCTTCTGTTTACAGGCGCTGACAAGCGTTTACCTACGTTCGTACAGGTTAAGATAACAGCCAGCGAAAGCATAATTCGCTTATCATAAATTATCACGCAAGCTGATTCGGCACTTAGCATTGTTGACAGACAGGAGTGCGCGGATAGAAAATTGAGTTCTTTGGAAGAGAGGGGGCGGGCAGGAGTTTTGCCGCTAACGGTTTGATGTCCAGCATTTCAGGGGACTTAAAGCCAAGGAAAGGGGAGATAATAAGATTTACCGACCACATTCGTTGTCCGTGATCCCAGGGGAGGAAATCTCTGTCTATAGCAGAGAGACGAGATCAAAGACGGTCCGTTCGCTGAGCGACGTCTATGTTCCTGGTCGGCAGCGGTGAGCAGAAAATCTTTATCTCGGGAGTAGAACGAGTTGATTTTCCTGATATGGCCGAAGGCGCGATTTCTCGCACCAGTGAGTGAAATAACAGCTTTTCCGTATATATACTCCGTCCACCCAAAGTCAGTTATCTAGTTGCTACAGAATTTTTGGAAACATCTTGCTCGCCATTCTAGAGCCATTGTAAAAAGTGGATTATTTAGATTCCGTGGAGATTGTTTCATTTTTCTGATTTGCGGTAATATATATTAGCATTTAAGTGATTTAATGTGTTAAGTTCCTCATTATAATTCACTGGGATTTTTTGTGCGTTAATTGACTAGCGTATTAAATAACATATAGCTAATTTTGCCAGCTGTAATGTAAAGGTAACTAATCGCTATCACCCAGAAAGAGATGTTTTAATTGACTGATAAATACACTAGGCGACTGACTATTGACGGAATATAAATTTACTTCTAATTCATTATGTGTAATTGTGTAAGTGACTAGTGAAATATTATGTGGTGAAACAAATAGCTAGTAATGACAAGCGATATTTGTAAAGTAGTCATAACTAAATTATCACTGATATTGTGCGCTGAGAGTTTACCGGGGGCGGGAAGGGGAAAAGGCGCATACCTTAAAACCCAACCCGTAACAGGTGAGCGAAGCGTGATAAGATAGGCTAAGACCTGTGTGCTTTTAATTTAATTAAATGACGGAGTGGATAAGAGATCTTACCGTACGCGTGACAGGATAGGATATTGATATTGTGATTAAATGTTTTGTTTTCTCCTAAATCTAGTACTGATCACAAAACAGCCTGCCAGCGGTCTAAGTCTAAATACAACCTGTAACAATTCTTAGTTATTATCAGGTCTTCAATGTTGACCGGTGCGGTCCTCTTGCTTCATCCAGAGAGAGAGAGAGGGAGAGAGAGAGAGAGAGAGAGTCCAAACGTATAGACAATAAGAATTAATTATAACTGGAGACACCAAATATCCAGATTTTTTTCCATTCAATTATATCAGCCCGCTGTGGCGAAATATCTAAACATAACATTGTTCCCGACTACAGACCATTGTGTTGTCAAGTGGATTTATCCAGAACGATTTACCTACCAGACAGTTCCTTAAACTATTGGAAGTAGTAACTACTGTCCACTGTGAACATTAGATCTTGGTAATTATTTTGCTACCTGAACTATCTGACGTGACATTACCATATCCCATAATCACCACCAAAGTAAGCGTTCCCCATTAGGAGGATTAATTATTCGTCAAGGAAGTGGGGCTTACTTCGGCGAAACACCACACTGGATTTTGTTACATGTACCAGGATGCTATGTTCAAGATGTTGGTAAACAACTAGTAGGTAAGCGAGATTGAATGTGGCCACAGATTGACATATTGTAAATAAGAGGAGTGAATATTTCTATTTGTATAATCATTGTACCCACTTCTTTTTTTTGTTCGCTAATACTGTTATTTTACAGGATAGATTAATTAAGGAACTCTGTTCTTTACTTTATCGTCTATTTCTATACCCTAGCGTTAATCTTTTGAGTTTTTGGGGTTATTAACTTCTTGCGGGATTTTTTTTTCTCAACAGAGGGGATAACACTTAGGGGGGTTATTTTCCAAATTTTGTAACCTATGATTTTATTGATATATATGTTTGATATTGTGAGTAGTTTATATGATAATAAACTTAACAAAACTTAATTACTTGTGTTGGTCAGCTCAGCCCATATTCATACTCCATTTACTATAGTTTTCACGTTTGTGTGTCTTGTTGTCACTTAACTGTGTGTGTGTGTGTGTGTGAGTGGTTAAACGTATATGTTTTATGTACGGAGAGTAGGATTGTCTGACAACAAATTACAGTCGTAAAGATGGGCTGGACTAGAGTATCTTCTCAATCCAGTGACAGATTCTACCCTTAAACTATTCACTCGTGAAATCTATTTCTTGTACCTTATTTCTCACTGAGTTACCACCTTTTCAGTTCTATTCAGATGGACCAAATCTATCTTAAATACCTATCCAAATTTACGACAGTAATGTGTGTCTTTCTTTTCTGTTGTCTTGTGTAATGTGTTTCTGTCTTTTCTTTTTTGTTGTGTAATTTGTGCCTGTCCTTTCTGTTGTCTGGTGTAATTTGTGTCTGTCCTTTCTATTGTTTGGTGTAATGTGTTTCTGTCTTTTCTGTTGTCTGGTGAAATGTGTGTCTGTCTTTTCTGCGCAGCACACCGACTCACAGGTAATAAACTGGTGTCTGGTTTAATGTATCTCTATTACCTATGGTCTGGTGTATTGTGTGTCTGTCTTTTCTGTTGTCTTGTGTAAATCTGTTTTTATTACATGTTGTATGACGTAATGTGTGTCACTCTTTTATTTTGTCTCATGACTTTATGTCTGTCTGGTCTGATGATTATATGTCTGTCTGGTCTGATGATTATATGTCTGTCTGGTCTGATGACTATATGTCTGTCTGGTCTGATGATTATATGTCTGACTGGTCTGATGAATTGTTTCGTATTGATTGTTGGAGAACTGTTTCAATTTATTAAACGTTTTAACTGAAAGACTAAGGCTTGTCAAGTACTTTCATGTACACCACGTGCACAACAGTCAGTGTTATGGAATCACCACTGCGATTAATCGAACAAAAGAATATGAATCGATTAATCGAACACAAGAATATTAATCGATTAATCTAACAAAACAGATGTTTATCGATTAATTGAACATAACAAGATTAATCAGTATCACCACTAATGAAGATCACACCATCCAACCTAAGTCTGGTAACTAAGAATCTGGGTTGCCCTATCCTCAAGTAGTTTACCATCTCTGGCGATAAGCCAGCACCAACTTGAAGGAATCCTCATCAAGTGTAATCACCTCCCCGGTTACAACTTGTGAGATGTGGGAGTTGTAATCAGAGACAGCCCTCGTGGCGCTGTCTGACACAAATGGAATACACCTTGAGTGAGTAGGAAACAGTGAGACGTGTGACTCAGATAACAGACAACGTGGAAATATTATCACAACAAAGATGTGTATGATTAGCAAGATAATCCTCGCTATGAACAACTATACATGTGACAAAGAGTATCACGTGTCATCCATGCCGGGCATAAATCACCTGATTCGCTCCTTACAGAGAGGTGGGTCTAGCTTGCCGGACATATGACCTGGCTATCATGGCATAAGTAAGATTTAAATTAAAACAGTTGAAGGTTCGAGTTCAGAAGAAGCCATATCGTCTTCTTGTGCGATATGCAAACTTGTATGATATACCAGTGAGGTTGGGGCTATGCATAGTTGCGTCTGTGCTAAAGAAAACTATCGACATCGAGAGTCGAGCAGTTTATGCTGGGTTATACAGAGTTAAATACAAAATAACTACTATACTAGGCTAGTAAACATTGTGTAAAACATTGTCCGCTGTATGATTGATACACAACCTGATATGGTTTCACGAATAACAGTGGGATCCCTGTTACCAAGGGAATTTTTCTGTGACTGCGGGACGTGTGTGTGTGAAAGTAGACCAGAGAGAGTGACGACAACATAACACATATATTCAAGAAGTTTTCTTCCTAAACACACACCGTCTTTCGCACTGTCACATATATATATATATATATATATATATATATATATATATATATATATATATATATATATATATATATATATATATATATATATATATATATATATATATATATATATATATATATATATATATATATATATATATATATATATATATATATATATATATATATATATATATATATATATATATATATATATATATATATATATATATATATATATATATATATATATATATATATATATATATATATATATATATATATATATATATATATATATATATATATATATATATATATATTGCAATTGTTGTCTTCAGCTATCCAAAAGCACTTTCATCCTACTCACTGGGGTTAACATTAACTCTCAGGAAGGGTAAATTATTCTGAGGAAGATGAACGTGGTGGATGGAAGCGGCAGGCGCTTAATGCGTGTATCAGGGATCCAGTACTCAGAAGAGGCATTTGTTTTTCTATTAGTTTGTGGTACACGTTTGTGGTACATGTTTGTGGTACATGTTTGTGGTACACGTATGTGGTACACGTTTGTGGTACACGTTTGAGGTACACGTTTGTGGTACATGTTTGTGGTACATGTTTGTGGTACACGTTTGTGGTACATGTTTGTGGTACACGTTTGTGGTACATGTTTGTGGTACACGTTTGTGGTACACGTTTGTGGTACATGTTTGTGGTACACGTTTGTGGTACATGTTTGTGGTACACGTTTGTGGTACATGTTTGTGGTACATGTTTGTGGTACACGTTTGTGGTACACGTTTGTGGTACACGTTTGTGGTACATGTTTGTAGTACACGTTTGTGGTACACGTTTGTGGTACATGTTTGTGGTACACGTTTGTGGTACACGTTTGTGATACACGTTTGTGGTACACGTTTGTGGTACATGTTTGTGGTACATGTTTGTGGTACATGTTTGTGGTACACGTTTATGGTACATGTTTGTGGTACACGTTTGTGGTACATGTTTGTGGTACATGTTTGTGGTACATGTTTGTGGTACACGTTTGTGGTACATGTTTGTGGTACACGTTTGTGGTACACGTTAGTGGTACACGTTTGTGGTACACATTTGTGGTACACGTTTGTGGTACACGTTAGTGGTACATGTTAGTGGTACATGTTTGTGGTACATGTTTGTGGTACATGTTTGTGGTACACGTTTGTGGTACACGTTAGTGGTACACGTTTGTGGTACACATTTGTGGTACACGTTTGTGGTACACGTTTGTGGTACACGTTTGTGGTACACGTTTGTGGTACATGTTTGTGGTACACGTTTGTGGTACACGTTTGTGGTACATGTTTGTGGTACACGTTTGTGGTACATGTTTGTGGTACACGTTTGTGGTACATGTTTGTGGTACACGTTTGTGGTACATGTTTGTGGTACACGTTTGTGGTACACGTTTGTGGTACATGTTTGTGGTACACGTTTGTGGTACATGTTTGTGGTACATGTTTGTGATAGAAGTTGCCAGCAGTCTACATTTCGCTTGACAACCCTTAGCAGTTACCTCGGGCCGTGTGCAAGAGACGTGCTGTAACCACAAGATTTGATTATCGACAAGAAGCACAGTCCAAAACACTTGTGGGATCCAACAGCGGGTGAAGCAGACGCCAACCATCTGACTCCACACTGAAAGTTGAGTAGCAAAGAAGGGAAATTTATGAACTCATTTTCCCAAAGTTGTCACCACAAAGTTAAATCATCCTTTGATGACAAATATCATCTTTTTTTTTTTCCTAACGACGTTATGTATTTTAAATATTGTTAAACTCTAAGTGATTATTAAACTTGTTGATCTATAACTTTAAAACTATAGTTGGATTAACCACTATTGAGTGAATTGTATGTCTGCACCCGAAAGACTCATATTGTGTTGAGTAACATAGACATATAGAATAATACAATTAATAATTGCTGAATCACCTTCAGCTGGGGGCTCTAAAAAAACAAAAAAACAAAATACGAGCAAAATTTACTTCTCAGAAGCGGCAGGAAGATACAAATTTCATGGCAGCTTAGATAATCTCAGTTGTCATGCTTCATTTCTTGACATTCCTGTTAGGTCTCTGAAATAGAATCATCATCATCATTCTTCTATTTACATCTGTGTCAAGAGTCATCTTGAGCAAAGGTTGATACGTTTGAATAACCTCATCATTAATCTTGAGCAAAGGTTGATACGTTTGAATAACCTCATCATTAATCTTGAGCAAAGGTTGATACGTTTGAATAACCTCATCACTATACTCTAAAGTTGGCAATTGTTAAACTACTACTGCGGAGCAGGGGAGACAAAAATCGTGACATCAAGGAAAAATCATAGTCAGCCAAAATAACCAGAAATATTAGGATTCCATTAGAGGACAGGCGAGAGAACTAGGAGCACCTTTTAAAATTAAAAGATGGAGTAAAATCCAGTGTTAATACTTAACGACCCAAGTCCTAAGAACTTTACTCAAGTGTGACTGCTTCGTGTGGGTTTCCTCTCAAGGGACCAATAGTAGAGGTAACCCCAGGCTCCATAAGGAGCAGGGAGTGGATGATGAAAGCACCACAGTGTATATATTTGTTTTGCCCACATTGTGGATTAAGTTTTCTATGGATATTATCTATGTATAGACTACGTTTGTCGCCCTCCGCTTTCCTAAAGCATTTTCATTTGATTCGACTGGTTCAGATTTAATGCTCAGGGATATCGGGCAAAATTATGAGAAGATGAGATGGTGGAGAGAAGCAGAGGTTGCCTGATGTTTATATCAGGAGGCACAATACTTAAAGGAGGCATTTGTTTACTCTCAGTTTTTGGTACTAGTTGCTAGCAGTCAACGTTAGACACCTGCACCAGACGGGTATTGTAGACACTTGACTATGCAACCTGAGATGTAAACCCGGCCGTGCTACAAGGGACGTGCTGCTGACAAACATTCCATTCCTGAATTCCTTATACGTTAAAATAAATACATTATATTTTGCTGAATCAAATACTGGGGAGTCAAAAACATTTTCTCACAGACGGAGCGGAGAATAATAAATTTATAGCAACATAGACGACTCAGTTGATATACTTGTCATTCTAAAAAATCCTGTGAGACTTTCTGAAATAGAAGCATCGTTCTTCGATTTATATTTCTGCCGAGTAATCTTGAGCGAAGATTGATACCTTTGAAAACCTTCATTTTTTACTCAGAATTTGGCCATCTTTGGACCACTACTACAGAGCAGGGGAAACAACCCGCGACATATCGTAACACGGGTACACTGGGCTAGAAGAGCTTTCTTTGCATTGGGAAATGAGATCAAAAGAAATATGTCCAACACACAGATCAGAATTGTCATTCTAACATCAAGTCAGTCCAACACACAGATCAGAATTGTCATTCTAACATCAAGTCAGTCCTATTGTGTTGCTCTTAAACATGGAGGAAAAAAAAGACCAAAAAGGCTACAGACGTTCATAAATGGATGCCTGCGTAGAGTAGAAGGATTGAAGTGGTATGATAAGATCGCTAATGTCCATGGAACTAATAATAAGATCGCTAATGTCCATGGAACTAATGATAAGATCGCTAATGTCCATGGAACTAATGATAAGATCGCTAATGTCCATGGAACTAATGATAAGATCGCTAATGTCCATGGAACTAATGATCAGATCGCTAATGTCCATGGAACTAATGATAAGATCGCTAATGTCCATGGAACTAATGATAAGATCGCTAATGTCCATGGAACTAATGATAAGATCGCTAATGTCCATGGAATTAATGATCAGATCGCTAATGTCCATGGAACTAATGATAAGATCGCTAATGTCCATGGAACTAATGATAAGATCGCTAATGTCCATGGAACTAATGATCAGATCGCTAATGTCCAGGGAACTAGTGATAAGATCGCTAATGTCCATGGAACTAATGATCAGATCACTAATGTCCAAGGAACTAATGATAAGATCGCTAATGTCCATGGAACTAATGATAAGATCGCTAATGTTCATGGAACTAATGATCAGATCGTTAATGTCCATGGAACTAATGATAAGATCGCTAATGTCCATGGAACTAATGATAAGATCGCTAATGTCCATGGAACTAATGATAAGATCGCTAATGTCAATGGAACTAATGATCAGAACGCTAATGTCCATGGAACTAATGATAAGATCGCTAATGTCCATGGAACTAATGATCAGATCGCTAATGTCCATGGAACTAATGATAAGATCGCCAATGTCCAAGGAACTAATGATCAGATCGCTAATGTCCATGGAACTAATGATCAGATCGCTAATGTCCATGGAACTAATGATAAGATCGCTAATGTCCATGGAACTAATGATAAGATCGCTAATGTCCATGGAACTAATGATAAGATCGCTAATGTCCATGGAACTAATGATCAGATCGCTAATGTCCATGGAACTAATGATAAGATCGCTAATGTCCATGGAACTAATGATAAGATCGCTAATGTCCATGGAACTAATGATAAGATCGCTAATGTCCATGGAATTAATGATCAGATCGCTAATGTCCATGGAACTAATGATAAGATCGCTAATGTCCATGGAACTAATGATAAGATCGCTAATGTCCATGGAACTAATGATCAGATCGCTAATGTCCAGGGAACTAGTGATAAGATCGCTAATGTCCATGGAACTAATGATCAGATCACTAATGTCCAAGGAACTAATGATAAGATCGCTAATGTCCATGGAACTAATGATAAGATCGCTAATGTTCATGGAACTAATGATCAGATCGTTAATGTCCATGGAACTAATGATAAGATCGCTAATGTCCATGGAACTAATGATAAGATCGCTAATGTCCATGGAACTAATGATAAGATCGCTAATGTCAATGGAACTAATGATCAGAACGCTAATGTCCATGGAACTAATGATAAGATCGCTAATGTCCATGGAACTAATGATCAGATCGCTAATGTCCATGGAACTAATGATAAGATCGCCAATGTCCAAGGAACTAATGATCAGATCGCTAATGTCCATGGAACTAATGATCAGATCGCTAATGTCCATGGAATTAATGATAAGATCGCTAATGTCCATGGAACTAATGATAAGATCGCTAATGTCCAAGGAACTAATGATCAGATCGCTAATGTCCATGGAACTAATGATAAGATCGCTAATGTCCAAGGAACTAATGATCAGATCGCTAATGTCCATGGAACTAATGATAAGATCGCTAATGTCCATGGAACTAATGATAAGATCGCTAATGTCCATGGAACTAATGATCGGATCGCTAATGTCCATGGAATTAATGATAAGATCGCTAATGTCCATGGAACTAATGATAAGATTGCTAATGTCCAAGGAACTAATGATCAGATCGCTAATGTCCATGGAACTAATGACAAGAACTAGACAAGTGCTAGTGGAACAAGAGATGAGAAGAAGACACTGGAGGTAGATAGGACACACATTGAGAAAACTTGTTGATAGCATTACCAGACAGTTCTTGTTCTGGAATCCTCGGGGTAAGAGAGGAAGACGAAGATTAAAGAACACATGGAGAAGAGAACTGGAGTGTGATAAAGAAGACATGGTGTCGCGGGTTGTCTCCCTTGATCTGCTGCAGTAATCCACAAATGGTCCGATAGTTGGAGTAAAATTATGAGGTTTTCAAAGGTAGCAACCTGCGCTCAAGATTACTATTGACAGTGATGTAAATAGGAGGATTATGCTCCTATTTCAGGGAGTCTGACTGGTTTTATAGGATCGTAATTACAACAATTGGGTGCACTAGGTTTATTATAAACTTTGTATCCCCCGATAACTTCTGTGAGATAATATGTATCACTCTGTTACACTTGACTCGAATTTAATAACCCCCCAGCCGAAGGTAACTCAGCAATGTATTATTAGTATGATTAACTCTGTATATAAGTATTCTTTAAAAAAAATGTGTCATACTGGTGCAGACATCGACTTCAATCAACCAAGTTATCACCTCCAACGAAGGATTTATATTTACGTATATATAAACAGTATATTTAATTATGAACTATTTTATCAACAAGATAAAAATGAAAATCAATGCTTTAACAAAACAGTCCAGCCGTTTTTTACCTTCAGTTATAAAACTGTTCTTTTCACTGTTGTGTGACAGAGTGAACGAAGATGTGTGTTGAGATTTGTGATCTGCGTTATTGACTTTCAGTCAATTCACATTTGCACCAGACCCGTACACTAATAAAACTCTTGATTATAAGGCAGGGGTTGTATTTATTTATTCAGCCCATTAAGCAACATTAAGTATTTAACAAAGCAAACAAACAAACAAACCCCCAGCCAGTGCTCATGGGCAACCTGAAACACAAGTAAAGCACTGACTAGTTAAAATAATAATAATAATCAAACAATCAATCAATCAATACCCGTTAGCTCCTTTTTATCAACGTTTATTTTTTTTTTTTTTTATTTTTTTATTTGACAGGCACTTTTTTTTTTTTTTTTTTATTTTTTTTTTTTTTTTTTTTTTTTTTAGTCTCTTTTTAACAATTTTTTATTTTTTTTTTTTTTTTTTTTTTTTTTTTTTTTTTTTTTTTATTTTTTTTTTTTTTTTTTTTTTTTTTTTTTTTTTTTTTTTTTTTTTTTTTTTTATTTTACAGCTTTTTTTTTTTTTTTTTTTTTTTTTTTTACCACTTTTTTATTTTTTTTTTTTTTTTTTTTTTTTATATTCGCAGAACTTTTTTTTTTTTTTTTTTTTTTTTTTTTTGTGATTTCCACTTTAATCAGTTCAAGCCCATTAACAACTATTTCACACTGCGGTGTATTTAAACAGGTGCAACAAACATGGACAAGACCCCCAGCCATGTGCTCATGGGCAACCAGCAACACAAATAAAGCACTGACTCAGTTAAAATAATCAAACGTAATCCAAACGAATGCGCAATCATCATTACCCTGTTCTAGCATCCCTCTGGGGAGCAGTGGCCTTCAACAAAACACATGCAAAGTCTTCCTGCTCACATGTGCCATCCTAACGATGGCTGATTATAGTTGATCAATGATTCCATGGAGTTTCCTCATCTAATTTTCACCTGCTAGATATACAAAGTTCGCATCTCTCCACAGCCAATTTTGGTCTAGACCGTCTGCCTCTCAGTTTTACCTGTGGATTTCAAACAAGGACTGCTTTGTAGGCTATCACAGCGTTTCATCAGCATGTGTCTCCTGGTCCATCGCCAGCGTACTTCATCTAGAACCTCTGATTCCACTGGCTTACTTGTCTACTAGCGCACTTTTCACTGCGCAATTCACATTTGTGACAATTTGTCAGTATAGCCATGATTTTCAGGACTTCTATTCTCCAAGTGACCCGTATATAAAAGTCTGTAGCTTGTTAGGTTGGTTTTTGAGTGCTCGCCCATATGTCTGGCGTGAGAGCATACAAAGACTGACGTATCTCACATTTGACAGTTGAAGACATCGGCATTTTTCTGTTTGAATAAACTTGAATTCTCTTGTTCTCCATCCTCGTTTTCACTCAATGCCAATGAACAGTGCACCTCTTGAACTTATTATTATATTTTTGATATCGTAAAAACTGTCCTCAAACTGTTTGTCTAAAGCATTAGTACGCTGAGCATATTGTATGATTCTACATCTCCTATGTTAGGAAACGCAACAATGAGTCAACGTCCAGAAATTTTTCACTACTGCCGAGTCAACCCGTACTTCCACACCACCTGGAAAACATTCCAGACTATTAGGACACGCAGCACTCTCATGCAGTGTCTCTCAGTGAGTAGACTCTGGTCGATTGAGTGTTTACCCTCTGCATATAGGTATGGCGATCTCACATGTAACACAGAATGTGGCGTCAGGCGATCCGTCGCCACTAGCTGCAAGACATTTGAATGGCTGGTCCAGGCGTTAAAATGTGGAAGCTTAGTGTGGATGCATAATGTGGAGTGCCTTAATGTGACAGGCATAATGTGAGGTACGGCCACAGTGGTGCACCATGGCTCTACATATCCGACGCGAAAAAGAGAAATACTATTCACACTCCAAGTGATCATTCCACGTGTCTCCTAAAACATCCTATCACCCTTCCATTCATGACACATAATGTGACAGCAATATATGAAAATCAGACGATGTGAGACTACTCATAAAACATATCTTAGACACATTAAACCAGACTATCAGCACCCTCTCTCTCGCTTGGAATGAGAGCGATACACGACTAGAGCATACACCTCAGCAATCCAGGGTTCGCATCCACATCCACATTTATATCATATCTGCAATGAAGCATACTTGAGTAGAGTGCATAAGTGCGAATATTTTATTCAAAGGATTTAGTTAGAGTTGATGCGCTGAGGTTGGATAATTTGTATAAATAATAATTTTTATTCACTACATCTACTCAGGGTGGTGTGTGTGGTGTGTGGTGAGGAGTGAGACGATATCTACGATTCTTGAGTACGTCAACATGACCTGAAAATCTTTATAGAGGCATAGTATCACAATGAGATAGTGACGGGATAAGAAACAACTAGTGAGACACGACGGACAAGGAAGGCGTACTCGTTATCACGACGAGATATGAGTGCACATAGAGTACTACACAATGTTTTGAATCAGGTCGGAACACTTTATATAGTTAATAGTGCGTGTTGTGTTAGTGTGTATGGACATGACACGCGGGGGTAGAAGGGGGGGGGGGGGGGGGGGGGGGGGAGGGGTGCATGAGGTGGGGGGGGGGGTTGTGGATGTGGGGAGGGTGGGGGGGGGGGGGGGGGGACAGATATGGTTCAGACAAGAGGCAGAGACAATCGATCGTGAGGGGTCAACACTTGATGACACATTAAGTCGTTAGTGGCTGAGTAGCATCTGAGTCAGCGACATGGAGAAGTGGGGATAAAAGCTATAGGCGTGGGCGTGGAATGTGCGAATATGTATCTTCTCAAGGGAAAGTCGTACAGAGAGCAAGCTCTTGTAGGGGAAGTGCAGATTCGACTGCTAGTGTGGTAAGTGGCGTATAGCGGAATATCATAGGGGATAATGTGTGAGGATATTCTCAGCTGTCTCTGTTTGGGGTTGTGGAAGCAATACAGTCTCTATAAGAGACTGGATGATGCGTAGCTCAGCACAGAGATTAGGGAGTATGTAGCGGAGTCGACAGATGACCGAGGTGAACGGGTAGATTGACTAGATGAACTCGTATGTAGGATGGTGTAGAATAGTGTGTCCTTGGCCACAAGTGCTGATGCACTTGTGGTACTAGCTGACAAGTAGACGTTACTTGAGTTTCAATGACACGCTGATGGTGCGCATAGATTGATGGAGTTTCACTCAGACTATAGCTTGTTCTTCGCTTTTGCGGAACAAGAGACTGTGTAGGACATAGTTGGAATTCAGCTATTGGTCACAGATGGTCAGTCTGGTGGCCGCACTTTCAAAGAAGTATTTTGAAGCACATCTACTGATATTCGTGTTGGCTTGATGCTCCTCTAGGATATGTGACATATAGATTTAGGGAGCGCGAGAGCGACACAAACTGTGAAAAATGGAATTGATGACAACAGTTGGATATTAGGTAAACACATTCTGACCTATGGCACTTAAGTAGAGCTGGAGGCGTACAACAGGTCTGTGGGCCGGGCCTCCGAGTGTTGTGTAGATCATGAACGACTGTGTGTAGCAGGGCCGGTCAGTGGTGTGCGCAGCTGTAGAGCGTCTTTGATAACTTAGAGAATATCTCATAGATACTGAGTGGTACTGATATGAGATGACGCGAGACAGCACCTAGGAGTCTATAGCGAGTATGCGATCGATATTCACTCTGTGGGAGACCATATGACTTATGCTTATGTATGAATGAGAGGTCCTGAAGAGTCAGGCGATCGATCGTGATCATATAGGCGGGATAGTGTGGCGGACTTGTGGATGCAAATTTGGGTGCGTATGTCGTCTCACGGGCGGGTTGCAGGACACCAGTGGATAGGTGGTTCAGTGGGACTTAGTCGATATATGTATTGGATTAGTCCCTCTAGTGCACCATAGTCCTGGTTAGGTGTACCTGAGGCGGTATACTTTATCTGGTAAGCGTCTCCATGATGTCTATTAGATACATGGGAATCGGAGATTACGTGCGACACAATCGCAGAGGCGTCAGTGGTAGGCGTGTCTGAGTAGTCCGACTGTACTGAGTTGAATGGAGGGATGATACGTATGATCGATCATTGGCATCTGTACTGAGTCGACTTATATACGAACAAGTCTGGTATCGGCAAATGAATGATGCTATATATATTAGAAAATGTATATCAGGTGATGGCTGGGCACTGTATGGTCGATATTGTGTAGCTATTGGCCTGGCTTTGGGAACATGGTATGTGTGGATTCAAGCAGTGTTGATCTAGAAGTAACGCGTAGATCTCGGATTACAGTCTTGCATTGCAGGAGTGACTCAGGTAGGCTCTAGCACATCTTGGTGTTAGTTTGGCTACGTCTCAGCTAATAGGGATCGCGGATATGTATGTCTGCGACAGGGCTGGTAGCAAGTCTATGGTGGTGGCATTATATTTGTATGCGTATTAGACCCGAGTCAAGCGATTGTGTGGATTTATAAATGGAGTGACTGATAGATGAGTGAAAGGAAGAGGCGCGCAGTGATAGTATTGTGTGAACGTTAGATGGAGAAAGGGATTCGTCTTATGTGAGAGCGAGGAATGACAGTACGTGAGGATAGGAGAGTAGGAGTACCAGGGCAGGTAAAGGATAGAGAGATCTCAAGGAGGACATGGGATCCTATAGGACGATTAAGGTACGTGTGAGGAAAGGATCTAGCGGTGGGACGCTGGAGCGTGACATGAAGACAGATGACGCTAGGCAAGGTAAAAGACGTAAGTCTCTAGAGTATAGGACTGGGGTGCAGGACGCGGAGTATGATGAGGTGTGGCGGATTTCGGAGAGGGTCGGGTGATGAGTGTTGTGGATTTAATGGAGGGGACAGTGGGCGTACATGGTATTGTGAGCTAGAAGGCTTATGTGAGTAGGGCTCGGGTGAGTCTGAGAAGAAGGGGGCGATAAAGAGACTAGGATCTGCATTCTCTAGAGGGCTCTGTGTAGATTCTGTGGGGAATCTACAGCTAAATCTGGTAAGCTAGCACAGTGTTGATCGGATTGGAAGGAGGGTTGGGGGGGTGGTCGTAGATTCAAGTTGTTCGTGTCACCACGAGCACAAGATTGGAATGGGAACGTATCTTGCAGGAGGTTTTTTTTATATTTTTTTTGTGCGCTCGTGTTTTTT
The DNA here is from genome assembly GCA_024509875.1 of Oreohelix idahoensis. Classification (NCBI taxonomy): domain Eukaryota; kingdom Metazoa; phylum Mollusca; class Gastropoda; order Stylommatophora; family Oreohelicidae; genus Oreohelix; species Oreohelix idahoensis. The sequence continues at coordinate 504,681 of JAMPIV010018034.1, forward strand.
TGATGGTCACGCGGGTATTTAGGTGTTGGGTTTTAGTAAGTGGTAGTTTAGGATCGGTGTCCAGTGTTTTTGGCGATTCGGGGTTTTGGTATGCGTGATGAGTGTTTATTTTTTTTGGTGAGTGTCATTGAGATATGTACATAGCACTGAGTTAGAGATGTGGAAGGTCGTGTGATACCGGATACCGAGCACTAGTATGGATGAAGAGATTGTAGGGCGGGTTGTGGTGAGATAGTGGCGATGGGTGAGGTGCGAACTATATGCGTCGAGTTTTTAGTTGGTATTTAAGATAGGTACAGCAGATGCTCAGCGAGTTTATGGTTTGGGGGAGGGCGTGGTGGTGAATCGGGATTCTAGTGCGGATGGTATCGGAGTGCTGCTGTCGTAAGGGTATCCTCGGTGGAGCCGGTGGCTCTGTGTTCTCTTGGGGTGTGATGGGGAGTTGCACCAGGCTAGTTGGCGTTTTTGTTAGAACTGTCAGGAGATTGGAAGCGGTCACACGGCAGAGCTAGCACGGTCGCTCGGAGTTATATGTTTCCGTCCGGGTAGTTCTCAGGGTGTGGTGGATGTGTGACTAGGCGGTCGATAGACAGGTATCCTCGTAGGAGTAGCAGACATGTGATCTACTGGGAGGAGGAGGGGCTATAAGTCAGTGCAGTCATCTAATCAAGTGCTACTGGTACTTTATAGTAAGGTGGCTTAAGTCTGTGACTTATGGCAATCGATATGGATAGTGAGATTGCTGGTTGTGATGTCTGCATACTCAGTGAAAGGCTTATTTCATGTTGAGAGTGGCTAGACACGCTATCTCTTTTGGTTCAGGAAGGTTTTCGTAGGGCTGAGTAACTTCATGTGATGACGCGGCAGGTTGGTGATTAGGATAGTGAGCGAGGGATCTTGAGTTGGAGTGAGTGCAGGCCATTAGGACTGCATATACGCGTTAGATGTAGAAGGTTAAGGATAGTTGGATCGGTGTATAGGCGTTCTTATAAGGATAAGGGATAGGATTGCATGGATTGTCTAAGGGCAAGGAAGATAACTTTGCGTAACACGAGAGGATGTCGTAGAGCTTCTTAACTAGTGAGATGGATTAGACTCTTTGATAGTTAAGTTGTCCTTATCTATGCGCACGGAGAGCGGGGGGTCAGTTATGGAAGTGCTACACTCAGCATTTGAGATTCTGGTTATTGAGATACTAGGGTTAGGTGAGTATGTACGGATTCACTGAGGAGAGTGAATTTACGGCTGTGCTGTGCTATTGAGAGTAGTCGATGCTTTGGCGTAAGATGAACGATGGTGAGGAGTAGCGTGCTTACTCTTTGAGGAGTTGTTACAGATTCTGAGATCATCGTAGGCGTGCTACTCCTTTTAGAGTATGTAGCGGTTAGCAGTATGTTTGGGGCTAGGATCTCTATAGTAGTCAGATCTGTGTTCGAAGTATGATTAGGGTAGTACAAAGAGGTGCGGCGATGAGGATTATAACTAGTTGTCGTGAGGACATCAGAGGTTAGGCAGCATGGGGGCTTTAGGATTGAACATATCATAATATAGAAGTAGAGGCGTAGGGTCTGTAAAGTATTGGTATACTCTAGGTGCGCTCACTCTGCACATCTGAGTCTGAGGTCACGCTCTTATAGTTTGTGCGGCTGTGTTGGACCCTTGAAACAGGTTTTCTCTGATCGTTTGATTCTGGGTCGTGGAGCAGGTATTTAGGCCTGCAGTGTAGACCTCGGAGGTACAGCAATCGATGGTTGATCCAGTATGGTTGTGTTTAGGCCTGTGGCGAGTCCAAGAATGATTTTTTCTTCTAGTCATTATAGCGCACGAGGCTGCGAGAAGAGTGATGGGGGGGTTGGTGATCGCTACGCCGGAAAGGAGTCTATTGACCTTGCCATATATGGGCAATGTAACTAATCATTAATCTCGCCGGAATCAACTATGTCATATGACCTGCCCTAATTCTTCAATACTGCCATAACCAGGATAGACGTAAGAATTGGCGATTATGCAAATCATGCCTGCAAAATTAGACACAAGTTATTCTTAAACCACCATTCCTTTCTTTTTCGACAATATTTGTTTTTCCACTACTAGACTTGATGGAAGCAATCAACTCGCTTATCTATCAATAGCCTGCCTTGTGTAAACGAGGGGCCCGGCGAACAAACAGACTCCCAATGTTGATTTAATCGTTATTGTTCCGCGCCTTGCTAAACGTTGACTGTCCATAATTAAAGGATAAAAATGCCAGAAGTGACGTGAGCCTTGAAACGTGTGTTATCTCAGAGGGGTGCACCAAGACTAAGAGATAATTTTCGGCAAAATACTGCTGTACAGAAACAAAGCAAAGGATGGACAGAAAAATGAAGGAATGAATATGACGTTCTGTCACCCATGGAAAGACTTTGAACTGATGGCACGGGACCGGAGGACTTGGCATACGTTTGTTGAAGACCTATGCCCTTTAAGAGGTGAAAGGTCAAGATGAGTATAAAAAACGCTATAGATTTTCAAGCAAGTTCTTGAAAGTAAATTTTTACCTGCACTTGTAAACATTTGAGGCAGCAATTTTGGATTTATTTGACAAGTCAAAGCGTAGCCCTGTAGACAGGTGCTGGTAATAGGTCTCTATCGTGACTACCTGTAGATAACAATGTTTGATTTGGTAGATCTTTAGGTAAGCGAGTGGGACAATTTTTAAGCTAGGGATATTTTGGACAAGTCCTCTCCTGCCGCATATAATAGCACTGCTTGGCATTCATTACGTCGGTCAAGAAAGGAGACATTTAAAACTGGTCATTTTAAAACTGAGATTGATTTTTCACCGCACTCTACGACATGATTCTATTGACTTTTCATCTAACTCTATAGACATTATGCTTTTGATTTTTCATCTAACTGTATAAATATGATTCCACTGAGTTTTCATCTAATTCTATAGACACGACTCCATTGAGTTTTCATCTAACTCTATAGACATCTTTCTATCCAGGTAAACATTGAGACATGTCAGTGTTTCTATAGTAAATCTCCAAAGTTCCTGGGTTGCATATCCGCTTTAGACGAATCCGTTGATTAATATAAACAAATACTCACTGTGAACTTTCCTTTTTAAATTAGTTACAGGATCCCACCCTCAGACGAAACCTTACTTTATGAGGATTATTAATACTTGTTCAGGGATGGAAAAATATAGGAGCTTGTCTATGTGTATGCATGTGTGTGCGTGTGTGTGTGTGTGTGTGTGTGTGTGTGTGTGTGTGTGTGTGTGTGTGTGAGAGAGAGAGAGAGAACGAACGAATGAATGAACTTTATTTTCAAAGGGCTGCGAATTTGACGCGCAGGCTCGTCTAACGTTTTACATTTCCATTGAGAGAAAGAGAGCGACAGGGAGAGAGAGAGGAGAGAGAGAGGAGAGAGATAAAACGAACTTTATTTTTAATAGGTTGAGAATTGGGCACACAGGCCAGTCTGGCATCCAACCGTTTGTCCTAACTTTTATCCTTATCCGGGTATTCTCATATTGGGTCAATAGTAAGCCATTAATCTGTTTTTTCTATACGTATATAATCAATATCAAACATGAATCCATATCAGCACATTCTGTGAAAAATGAGAGGGAGAGAGAGAGACAGAGAGAGAGAGAGAGAGTGTCGTAAAATTAACAGTGATACAACGTAAAAATATCTCCAAAGGATAAAATGTAGGGATAAAAAGAATGCGTAAGTTACTAGAGTCGGCGTCTGTGGCCTAATGGATATGAACGCAGTTTCATAATCCAGATATACCAGGTTCGAAACCTGCTGCATGCGGTTTGGTAGCAGATCGCTTTGTGTGGATTTTTAACAATGGTATAAGCGCCGTACCGTTCAGAAAGCAATGGCAAACTACTGAATGAAAAAAATTGCCTAGAAAAATCACAAACAGCCAATAAAAGCTGGGGTTGATTGCCACGTCCTGTAAAGGATAAGCAACTAACTTTAACTTTAAGTTACTAGAAGGCATGATCGCCCACGCCGCGGGTCATCACCCGCCATGGAAATTAAATTGCTAGAAAGGTTACCATTTGAACGGGATGAGAACGGTGGATCAAAAAGGAAAAAAATATGACTGAAAAATTGCGTGAAACTAGCAAGGCTAAAAAAAAGTGGGGGGGGGAGGAGGGGGGGGGGGGGGGGGGGGGAGGGGGGGGGGGGGGGTCGGGGGGGGGGGGGGGGGGGGGGGCGGGGGCGGGAGGGGGACGGAGGAAAAGTCACGTCCCCAAGTTGACACAAGGTAACGAAATCGACAAAAGGGACCATAGTTATTATACGCAACAGTCATTTTTTGGACGCTTTTGCGATATTTTGTCCTTTATTTGAATGCAGCGGCGAACGTTTCACAGAAGATTCTAGAAAATAATTTCGAAAAAAAAACAACTAACCTTGAAAAGTAACTTTTTCTTAATAATGATGTTAGGAATATAAAAACTAGCTGGCCGGATGGCCTATCTTGAGCAGTGAAATAATATGCTTTTATTTATACAGACGGATAGATAATAATGAAGATATTGACAAAAGACTGGGTTGTTCATATCGACGAACGACTGCATTGAAACAATAATGTCACTAATTTTCAAAAAAAGTGTAGCCTTGAAGACGCCAATGCTAAAATCTAGTTAGAATGAAAGAGAGGGACATTGGTGGGAGCTGTGGCTAAAAATAACTTTAAAGACAAAATTTGTAGAGGGGACGGATAGGTTGGTTCAAAAACCAAGTACGTTTTTTTGTGAAAACGCAAGTAGAGACGGACGGACCAACAGATAAAAATCCATACTTGACTGAAGCATGACTGAAATGACTTTAGTGTAGGAAAAATTTGAAAAAACACAAGGCATTGATTGGCCACAGACAATCATATTATCGGGGCTCAGACGCGCTTTTTTGCCATTCCTCAATAGTTGTCCAGTGATAGACACAGTAAATTTTAAGTGTGGTGATTTCCAATGAAGTAAATTGAAATAAGTTCAGGGACGCCATACTATAGCCAGCAGCTCAGCTGAGTTTTGCTAGCATTTCTGTGTTCTTTATTCATAATCTGGTAAGATTGAAATTATTTCTTTGTATATTTTAAATATTGTTTAATGTCTCGAGTGATTTGATACTGCCATATCGAAATCTAGCCTTACAACAAGTAAGGATTTGCTCTAGACCCCCCCGCCCTAGTTCAGGGTCTAGGGACAAACAATATATAAACTCCAGCAAGGATTAGGAAGGGGTGATTAAGTGTTGAGAACAGTGAAACATATCACCTATCCTATTTTATGGCAGGAAGCTAATAAACATATTTTGGAATATGTAGTCTGGGAGAACTTATCCTATGTGAAACCAACTTGGTAAGATGTGCTGTATGGTCAGAGAGATCTGACCCGTCTATATGGTGTTGTTGTTGTGTGGTGTTGTGTCCAGAATTAATTTAGAGGATGGAATTCTGACACATAACTAATACTTTGATTGCAGAGCTGTGAGTTTTTTATTTGGCACCAGTGTGGTGTCAAATGTGTTGAATATTACAAGAGGGACCCGTGCAGTAACATTGTGTCAGAGCAGCCTATTATAGCCCCAAGCACGGAGAGGCGGGGCCACCAGATTCCAGCACCAGAACTACTCTTTCAAAGTTACGTAAGCAGGCTGGTCTGCTGGATTTACACCAACTTCATAGACATAGCACCCAAAGTGAATTACTACTAAAACATCCCATTTCCTTCCATCATTAATGGACAATGTTTGGTAGGCATAGACAGGGAGGGATGAAGCCACCCCAACAGCACATCTATTCATCGTTCTCCCAGGGAAAATAAAATTATGAACTGTAGAAATATTAACTAATCGTGAAAATTGTATACGTACACACCTTTTATTTATCATGCCATTTATTCATGCCATTCACTCATAAATTTCAAAATCTTTCATATGTTCTGGCCAAAATAAAACCTTGGTTCAGAACAAATAAATTTAAAAAAGATTTACTTTCTAAAATTTCACCAGCTGAATTTAGTTCATTGTGTTCAAAATTTTATTGATAATATTATATTATTTAATATCTGTGTGTGTGTGTTTGTATATGTCAATACAACACATTACATTCAGTACCCTAGATTTTAACGTAGCCACATTCATTAGAAAAAAAAGAAATGTGTGAGGTCGTATAGTGGTAGCAAGAAGGGTCTTCTGTACATTCACAGCTACATTTATTTCAGGAGCCTTCACAGCTGACCTCACGCATCACACTAGGTGATAACACAACCATACAAATACCATAAAAATCCACTACATATATTGGGGGCTCGTCCGGGATAATTAGCATAAACAGTAATATAAGGATCTCCTGGTGGGAGAAATAAAATTAGGGGAACAAAATTGTAAAATTCCCTTAAAATTAAAAGTGTCCCTTTAAATTAATAGGGCAATTAGAAGTTGGTGAATCTTCACAGCCAGTAATAATTAATTAGTTAACTGGTTAATTATAATTAGTTAGACTATAGTAATTAGAAGTACTTTAGTGGTTAGAGATTTATCTTGTACATTACTAAATTGTCTAAAAAGTATGGCGGAGCTGGCAAAATTTAGATCAGCTGCTGTGCTGACGGCAAAGGAGATGGGAATGGATGGTCAGATTTTAATTCAATACGTAACGGCTGAATGTGATAAATATATTGAAAGGGAAGATAGAAAGGTAGCTGAAGAGAAGAGGTTACAAATTGAGGCTGATAGAGAAATTAAGAGGCTGCAGATTGAGGCAGAAGACAAACGACAGCAAAGGGAGGCAGAAGATAAAAAGGCCGAAAGGGAGGCAGAAGATAAAAAAGGCCGAAAGGGAGGCAGAAGATAAAAAGGCCGAAAGGGAGGCAGAAGATAGAAGGTTGCAAAGGGAGCACGAATTACGACTAAGGGAGCTGGAATTACAAGGCCAGGCTCCTGAAAATGGTGCCAGCCCTTTTGCCTCAGATGCTACGCCCAGTCTGGGAGCCTCAAACTCAGCTATGGGGTTCCATTTAGACCATTTTGTTGAAAAAGACGATGACATAGAGGGGTACCTAGGACGTTTTGAGTTATTAGCTACTACATATGGGTTAGAGAGAGAGAGGTGGAGTTTAAAGCTATCACAGGGACTGAGAGGTACTTCTTATGAAGTCTTCGCAAAAATGAACAGAGAAGACCAAGACAATTATGACATGTTAAAGCAGGCTTTGTTATTGAGGTACGAAAAAAATGGGGAATTTTATCGTAAGAAATTTAGAAATGCCAAACTGTTGTCTGGGGAGACATACCACCAATTCTCTGCCAGACTGGAAACCTATTTGGAGAAATGGACTGCTCTGGGGAAGACCCAAGATCTTAAAGAAATGATCATGATCGAACAATTGAGAGAGTCCATGGCTCCAGACATGAGAAAATTTCTCATGGAACAAGGTGCAGAGAAGTTGGGGGAGGTTTTAAATGTCGCTGAGAGGTATCAGGCAGCCCAGGCAGAGGTAAGTGGTGCTAAAAAGAAGCACATAGATAATTTTAAAGCTCCACAGCCATTTAATAAATTTGACAATAGAGAACAGGGTAATAGAGGTAGGACAAACTTTGAGCGGCCAAGAAATGACTACCGAGACAGAAACTCACAGTTCAATGACCAAAAAAATAATGAAAGGAAACCGTTTAACCAAGGAAAAAGATGGTGTAAATGGTGCAAGAGAGATAACCATGTCGTAAATTTATTTTGAGAGAAAAGAGTCGTAGAAATAGTGGTCCGGTTTAGAGTGGAAAATGATGATGGTAAGCTCAGTGATAGAAAATGTAGAGATTTAATAGTTGCTTCACAGCGTGTGGAAAATGATGAGGAGAGTAAAGACAGACTTATTTACGACTTATTTACGACAAATCGTGTCTCTCAATCTTCTCTTTCACTCTCCTGGTCAAACAATTATTTGCCAGTTTTCCAGACTCGCATCTGCGCGCACACCGATTTGGTGTTTTCAAACACACACACGACGTTGATACAAACTATATTAAACGAATAGGGGAAAAGTTGGGCTTTGGGTATATCCAACACACAGAATTAAATGAGTTTAGGTGATTTTATTCACTTTACACATCAATCACTAAAAATATCAGATATTACATAAATTATCATAAGTACACAAATGCAAATAACAAGTTTGGGAGGGGGTGAAGAAGATTGGTATCGACTAAGCCCTTCCCGCTCATTAGACGAAGACAAACCCAGTCCAGAGATAGATAATATCAGGAACACGGGTACGTTTACCTAACAGTAAAGTTAATTACTCTGAAAGAGGTGTTACCAAGTTAGGTATAAGTGATAGAAAAAAAAAACCTGTTCTTCCCAGCTGTTCTTCCCTTTACTAAGCAAATAGAAAGGAGGTGGTTTTAAACAGAGTTAACAAATTATCAACTATCCCACTTAAAGGAACAATGTAGGGTATACAGAAAAGATATATGTTACCAGGTAAGCAAGTTAACAAAATGGTCACTCAAAAGAATTAATTTCCTGTCATTCATACACGCGCTAGCAAAGGCCTTCACTCATCTTGCTCTCACTTACCGATTGTGAAAAAATCTTGCACTCCATAGAATAACACAACAGCAGTTACACCTCAACTAAATGTATGAGTGTTTGTTCAAGTTCTAGCCCCAGATTATCGGGTAGGCGGTCAGCACATAAAAGGGTCCCGTAATCGCTGGAAAATGAATCTGTAGTTGTGTCTCTTTTCTTAATAACAGTTTCTATGGGAGGGCACGGTCTCTGATACCGGGGTGAGGATGGTGTGGTCTATTTGACTATGCCGCGGATAATAAAATTCTTACGCGTGCTGGTACGCTTTATCCGTGAGGTATGGTTTAAGTCCAGTGAGAAAACTAGTCACATCACTGTTCAGGAAATTATGAATTATCTCTCTGTGTCAGTAAACTAACAAAGCTCGGGCCAGTGTTCTTCTTCCCGTTACGACTTAAGTTGTTTGATGGTGCGTTAAATTTGTCTTTGGGTGTGCTTTCTTTGCTATAAGTTAGATAGCGGAATTCCAAACATAGAATCGCCTCAAAGATTAAAAATTTACACAGTCTCAACAAGTTCTGCGTCAGGGGAACTCTACACACTGTTTATGCGTTGCTTTGCTTAGATTGATTTCTTTATTGCTTTCTTAATGCTGGGATCGCACAGGTTACGATCACTCTGTATGAAAGAAAAAAAAAGACATGTAATATACCGAAAACAAATAACCTTCTAAAGCGCGATGAATTTCCCGTTAAGCCTATTATATATATGCTCGCGTATTTAATTATGTATTTAATAAACACTGCGCGAATTCTAGTGGTTAAAAAACCCACATCTATAAAACTAGGACTTAACTGAATTTATTAATTATAAATTCCTTCGCGACTTTAAAAGTTAATTTAAGCATCTATTATCTTTTGAAATAATATAATAGATAGATCATTATATTTAAAACTGGAACTCTTGAGATGGTTTAATTAAATAGATTTAAATTAACACAAAATCCCTTGAAATAGAATGACTAGACCACTGATCACTTTACACAATATATATTTTACCGCTTTGCACAGAATTAGAAATCACTGCAAATATATATAAAATCCAGGGGAAAATCTATAACAAGATTTCAATAAAGATAGTGCTTCTGTAAAGATCTGGCCAGCGAGTGATAACGTGTCTAGTTCTTCATGGTCTATTTAGCTAAAATGGAATGTAAGTTGAGTGGGACATGATAAACTTGACAACTTATTTGATCTCACGAACTTTTGGGGATCTGACCGCCAAATCAAGAGAAGAAGCCGCCCCCTGGTCTTCGTATCCGCTCGCTGCTGCCCGTTTCGCTTTCCCCCGTTCGCTCGGTTCCTCGATTGACACCGAGACGCGAAATTAGCGGCAAGCAACTGCGTCTCGTATCAGGGAAAACTACTGTCTTTGATAGCGCCGATAGTCTCCCTTAAGATCCCTCGGTCTGTCTCTTTGATCTCGTCGCTGTATCCTACATGAGTCCCGGTGAAATGCGTTCTGGCAAACGAAAAGTTACAACAAATGTTCAGGGGTTCTAATGTTATGAAAAGCTAAGGGTCCCTTAAATCATCCATCATATCAGGGAAAATTCACTTGTCAAACTAGACGTACGTCACAAACCATAACACCGAATTTTGTAGAAGGAAACCTTTAAACATTGCTGCAATGAAGTCGGGGACTCAACGATTAAAGGTTAATCCTAATGGACAACAGGAACCTTATCACCCCCCAGTTTGTGAGGATGTTATTTGTAATGGGGTCACCATAAGGTGCCTTTATGATACAGGTTTGGATTATGATTCAGTTGTGAACTCCAGCCTAGTGGACCCAAGTCAGTATACCACAGAAAACAGTGGAAATACAAGGGGCGACTAAGGACATACCACTCATGACACTTCCCATCGCAAGGATAACGGTGAAAACTCGCTATGTGGAAGGAGAAATCAGAGCAGCAGTGATAGATGAACCAATCTACCCTCTGATATTGGGGTGTAGATACGTCTTCTTGGGGAATCCCGAGAGGCCTGTGATCATGGCGACAGTGCAGACCAGGTCACAGAAGAAGGAGGAAGAAGGTGAACCTATAAATGCTCATCCAGAGGAGATGAGAAAGGCGCAGGCTGAGGATAGGACACTCAAGCCATGTTTTAAAAAATTGCCCAAATGCCACACACCTCCGAGCAAGGGGGAATACTTTATGAAGAACAAACTATTATATAGGAAGGCCGGAACTGGAATAAATGGTCACAGAAACCCAGTCTCTCCCAGTAGTGACACTTCATAGGACTGTATGGTTTCAACAAGGAATAAAATCCTAAAAACATTATAGTAGTGACAATTTTTTTGACAAGATGTCCTTCCTATTCAGTTAGATGTTGTATATAAACACACTTCCTTTTTTAAGTTAAACATTCCTGTCCCAAAAGTTTTGCGGTACAGGAAATTAAAATTGTAACATACTATTTTAAATTTAACCCCAGTCTTGTTGATTTACTTTTCTTTAAGTTAACTTTGTGGTTGTTATTTTCTGGCATTTATCACTACACTTGCATTACCCTAGACACGTAGCCATATAACAAACATCCCACCATAGATAAAAATATTTTGCCACGTGAGATCTGAGGGAGGTAGCGTTAGGTTCCCTGAGAACTCATCAACACCATTTCAACTATTAGACTCAGGGTCTTACATAGCTTGACCTCACGCTGTAGACACATATATTTGCATTTAAATACCATCATTAACCTCCCTGGTGTTAATTCACCACAGTGCCCTCCCCCCGTTATTGCCTGCGAGAAAATGAACAGCGCACAAAGTCAATTATTATTCAATTTATCCATACGCGCACTTTAACCAAAAATCGACTGTCACTACTAGCTATTTGTTGGCGTCTGTAGTTTAGTCACAAAACATTAACTCTAGTCACTTATTTAATTTCTTACAATGAAATATAATGCGAATTCTATTTGGTCACTGATCCGCCACACTTAATAATCTCAGTCAGCTAAGCCGTATCTTCTTGTGTAAGAAAAATGGGGTATTTGAAATTACATTACTATGAACTACTGGCAAGAAATATCTATGCTTTAGGTTATTTCACTAGTTTTAAACGCTAGGAAATTATAGTGAATAAAAATAGTAAACCTAACACATTTTAACACTTTTATTATCACTAGAAGATGTTATAATTCGCACCTCTGTATAGCACGGAATTTAGGAAACTGCGTTTCCCGGATCAAAGGTTTGTTCGTTCATTCTACTCAGCGATGCTGATCGACATCAGAAAACGTTGCCGTGCACGGGCCTCTCTTAGATTACGTCCCCTTGCGCAGATCAAACATTATCTCCCCCTGGAACGTGCTAACATCAAAGGAGGTCGGGAAAATATTATCGCGCCTTGTCTCTCTTCAAACAATCCGTTATTTCTACGCGCGTCTGCCTAATGACCGATAATTGGCAAATCTCTGGCGTGAGAAACTCAGGTAAACGAATCAGGGCTCGCTGCTTGTTATGCTGGCAGGTCACGGAAATTGGTAAATGTCTGTTTGTTTATATGTCAAGAAAAAGGGCGTGGATTAGATATGAGTAATGCAGTCAGAAAATTGCGTGGTTTGGCTTAGCAAACGGTAGACACTAAATGGGAAAGCAAAGGCTGTCAGATTACTGTATCACTATTTACATTCCCCGTCACACCCCAAGTCACTTTAAGATCTTACAGAGCTAAGAAGATATCCAGAGGGCTGACTCTTATAGTTAGAAGTCTTAACCCACAACGCAACAAAATAACTAATAAGAAGCTACAACCGACCGCTATTGTGAGCGATTTGTAGATCGAAGCTTCTAACAGCCGCAGACTTTAAAGTATCACTGTGTCTTGAGGGTCTATAAGCTCACAAAACATCTTAGTGAATTAGTGTACATTTAAAATTGATGAATTTTTAAAATCAATGTTATGCTTAACATAAATCCTCATGTCTTTATCTTGCCTTGTGCTGGAACGAAGATGGCTTCCACCACTACATAACCTCAGTCCTGGACATCGTTGACTGGGCTATAAGTCCTTGTTAGGACTGACCAACGCTAGCAATAAAAGCTTACAGTCCTCTTTAGGGTTTTGCTTTTTGGTGCTGTGCTCAAAGAGTTCGTCTTCTCTTTTTCTTTCTTATCTTTTGTTTCAGTACATTTTATCGATGTATTGCAAGGGAAATAATTTAGCTAACTTTAACCTAACGCTAGGACAAAGGAGAGTAATCATGACTGGGTTAGAAAAATGCCCTTAACTGACGTCAAAATTTTATAATGTGTTTTATTGTTGTACGACGTACCCCGTTTTGACATTTGACTTAACCACAGCCTCCAGACAGTGTTGTCAAAATGAGGTATCCGATCAATAGTGGCCAGTCAGCATCAGAGGGGCGTCTTGGTGATAAACCACAGATACCATTACCTGGTTCTTCTTCTTCTTCTTTTTCTTTCGTCCTGAAAAGGACGTTGGTTGCGTTGTGTCCGTTTACAGCGAAGCTGCGATATTTGCGCCTTTCGGCCGACGCATTCGACTTCAGCACGGCATTTTTGTGACCGGGTTAGCCTTCCCTCTTCGTCTAGTGGCGAAAAACGTGCCACAAGGTTGAATTGTGACCTGTTTAACAGTGGACCAACATTGTTTCTTGCATAAGTATAGAGTTTTCAATGTCCAGATGTGTAACGACCGAGGGAAGTCAGCTACTACAACGTGTCGAGCAAGTTAAGTAAAACTTAACGTGTTAAAACAAAAACTAAGACATCCAAGCCAATAACATGATAACAATGACCAACAGAAACAATATTTATATTTTAACTTGTGTGTAATTGTAGTGAGGCGGTTGAGAGGTCAGACACGTTGAGTGAGATACGTGATAGTAAATAGAGGTAGAGTCACGAAAATGTGAATAGAGAGTGAAATATGAACTTCAGGAGAGAAGAAGATATGCTTATGTATTTAATTTCTTCTTTCCCGCTACCTTCGCAACACTTGTTAAAATGTCACAGATTCACTCTTCCTCCCCGAAATATAATAACTATTTCAGTAAGGACAGGACAGGTTAACATTCAAATAACAGGTGAAATAGAAAGTAAATACAGATCGATTAGAACATTATATATATATATATATATATATATATATATATATATATATATATATATATATATATATATATATATATATATATATATACACACACACACACACACACACACACACACACACACACATATACATATAATAAAATAAAAAAACTAGCTATAACACGTTTCACTAGCTTTGCCCAACTTCAAAATGCTATATCTCAGCGAATATATAACGCATATAAGTGACATTTTGTGTGTGAATTTGAAATGGTATAGACCCTATGAATTAATTTTTTCATTAAAATGCGGCCATTGGTTTCAATTTTCATTTCTTTGCGATATAATATAAAATCCTACTTGCCAACACACATCACACGCACACATATTGAAATGTCTACAGTAAATTATACGACCTCATTTGCACATTTTTTGGTTTATCAAGCAATTGGCATGATTTTTGAGTGAAATTGCGTGAAATCGCACTTCTTGAACATAAAACAGTTTATATCCGGTGCAACGCACACATTGTCAATCAGAGGTGTGTCTACAAAAATTATTGTGTGGTTAAGAAGGAAAAATGAGTCTGCGAGTACATTTTATGACATTACAGCAAATCACAAATAGGATTTTTAAGTATTTCTGCAATGAAGCTACTCGAGGAAAACTATATCATTCTATTTCAAACCCACAAAAGAGGACTATTCACGCCTTGGGGATAAGCAAACGATCATTGCACCGCTGGATAGCGACATCTGAAATGTCTAATTCCAGTGTTTTACACACGAAAATTAGGCCAAGAGTGGTGGATAATTTTGACAGAGAATTGATCCGCAGAGAAATTTGCAATATGTTTCACAATAATGAGGATGTGACTTTAAGGAAATTGAAAATTTGGTTAAGAAAGAATAATGACATTGATATTTCCAAATCTACGCTATGGAGGACTATTAGGAGTTTGGGATTCACTTTTAGAAAATATGTTGGTGGTAGAAACCTTATTTGTGAGAAGCCTCATATAGTTGCAATGAGAAGCAAATATTTACGCGAGGTCAGAGAAATGAGAAGAGATTGTTATGATTTTGTGTATTTAGATGAAACTTGGATCAATGCGCACTTAGTAATGAACGAGAATGGCAATCATCTGATGGAACAACTAAGAGACTAGTACCAAGCAGCAAAGGACAGCGCCTAATAATTGCACATCCAGGAAGCAGCCATCATGGGCTTCTAAATAATACTGAACTCATATTTGTTTCAAAATCCACAGATAATAGGGATTACCATGCAGAGATGAATGGCAAGATATTTCAAGATTGGATTGTGAATCATGTACTTCCTTCCTTGGATAGACCGTGGTGTTTGATGATGGACAATGCCTCATATCACAACGTTGTGGCACCAGAAGATAAAGTTTCTAATTCACCAAGTATTAAAGATGTAATAACGATTTGGCTGACCATAAACAACATTCCATTCAACGAAATGTCCATGAACCTGAATTACTTGGAATTGTAAAAAAAGACACAGCATACAAAGATATTTCACATAGACAAGGCAATCCATGAATATGGTCACAGATGTTTAAGATTACCTCCTTACCATTCTCACTTAAACCCAATAGAATTAGTATGGGCTAAAATTAAGGAACAGGTAGCAACAGAAAATAGAACGTTCAAATTAAAAGATGTTGAAATACTTACAAAAGCCGCCATCTCCAATATAGCCAGGGATTATTGGAAGAAAAGGGAGAACCATGTGTTACAAGAGGAAGAGGAATATTGGAAGAATGATGGTTTGTCCTTCATTCAGCCGAGATTGATTTTCAATTTCTCAGAGACATCTGATTATGATTCGGATGAAGTTTAATTTCTTTAAAGATGACCTTACCGTTATTTACAAGCACATTAGAGGAGCAACGTTCCATTATGATATTTATGAACCGCAAAGAGATGATACCCATTGAAATAATTAGATCAAGGAAGGTCCAGTTTGGTAGCGCATTAAATGTCAATGACAAACAATGTCACGAGTATTTCGCATGCAGATCATTTAAGAAATCATCTTCAACACGTATTCAATTGCAAACGTGATGGCCACATTATTGTAATAGTAGACACGCCTATGCCTAATCAATTCACAGAATCTGTGCATGAAGTGGTAAAATTTCTTTTTTCGATACACAATAATTAGTATGCCGACAAAGATCAAAGGATTTCATCCGTTTATGAGAACTGGACAAGATGCACAGATATAAAGTATATATTTGTTGGGTCTAACCAAATATAACATCGTATGCAAAAAATGGCATTAATAAGTTAGACGGTTAATCAGATTATTACATTTGTTTGAGGGCAAAGCTAGTGAAACGTGCTATAGATATGTGTTTTCTATCGTATCACAAAAACCAATTAACAAAATTGAATGATAGTAATCCAAGTGAACAACACAGTAATTTCTAACTAGCGGGGGTGATAATCCTTCAAAGACAAATAAAGAAAGAAGATGATTGCCTCTGTTTCATTAACTAACTTCTGGTATACACCTCTGGTATACACCTCTGGTATAGTATACACCTCTGGTATACACCTCTGGTATACACCTCTGGCATACACCTCTGGTATACACCTCTTTATTTGGAAAATCAACAGTTGAATAATCTTTCGTCAATCTAACTAAAACCAGCCTAGCTTGAGCGAAATAACTCCATGGATAGGAAGTTCACTTCCGTTACTGCTGTCGATTTAATTATGCTGCGGATATATTAACTCAATTTTTTTAAAAATCCAATTGGCACTTATATCCAGAGTTACGGTGGTTCTAAGCTCTCACTCCCGTGGTATCTGTAGCCAAGACTTTAACGGCCATTTGCATTTTGCTATGAAAATCTGGCAAAACGCGGCTACAGTGTAGTTAAGGATAGGAGACCCGTCTAAACTGAGTGAGAAAAAAAGTGGGATGGGTCATGTGTGTGACGCGCAACCCGTGTACGGTGGAGATGCAACGTATGATCTCTAACAGGTACTGCCAAGGATAATTAGCTCTGACATCATGTGATCATAGGCAATAAGATGTATTCAGTAAAGCAAAACACAAGCTGAGGACTTAGGAAGGGGATCCAAGAAAACTGAGATCCAACATAACTAGGTCCAACAAACAAACTGGTATCCACTAAGACTGGTATCCTACATGGAAAGCGACTACATGGGCTTCCGATTGTTCCGGGTCTCTGGGATATTTTCAGTAAGTTAAGAAATCCTTATAACTATGAATGGGTGGGCGAGAGATGATGATGCTGTTGTGATATGTGATCACTTTCTTGCACACTCACAACCGACCCGATCAACAATAAAACTCTGATTCTAAGGCAGGGGTTGTATTTATTAATACAACCCAGTCAGTGACCCAAACCCACAAAGCAAACTAAAGAACAAACAAAGCAAAACAAACAAAACACCCAGCCAGTGCTCAATTGCTAATGTGTTCAAGGCATCTACAGATCGACTCTGGTTTCTTTGGGGCGACTGACGAAGAGAGAGATCTCTGTTGGCCTGCGCACTTCTTTATATAGTCCGCTAGGCCTAATCACTCACGGGTTAGTCCGCGCGCGTCGTAATTGGGCCACGCAAATAACACGCGATGGATGCTCTAGTAGGAGCGAAAACACAAACAAAAAACACAACTACTTCTAGGCTTTATCGTGGCCCAGTAATATATCTTCCTGATGAAGATGTTGTGGTAAAAAGGCAGTGAACCACGGAGACAATGGCGATGACAAGATGGCGCTGTTACATAACCATGCATTTGGTATTAGGCTACAGCTCTTATTCCACTCTGCAGGTTAGAGATTTCTCTTAAGACAACGAGCGCTGAGAGATTTGTTAATCTAGTATATATAGCCAGAATCTCTTTAAAAAATCGCGTCACTCATTGCATGCATCTGTACAGAGGTCGGCAAAGTTCCCTTAGTGACAAAGGTGTGAGGGGAATCAAGAGTTTTCTTCCCTATGACTCGAAATCAAAGCGATTACGCATAGAAGCGGAGACGCTCCCAATGTCATTCAACTCAAAGGGATGACATGGACGAGAGCGTTCGGTCACTTGAAAAGCAAAGCCTCTTGTTCGTGACCGCTTCCCCCTGACTCAAAAGACACGTAGGTTTTGCCGGTACCGGAATGAAAGGGTTTAACAGATGGCACAAAATAGCCGACAGTAACACGTGCAAGTAGAAGGGATTTAGCCTGTCTAAATTAAGAATGGCATGGCTACATCAGGAATTACGCTCTTAGATGTTTAAAATGAAGAAATGGGAGGAGATAAAATCACTGGTAAGAGAGGGGTGGTACTAACAGCCAGAGAGTGACAAATTATCTCATTCAATTCACGACAGTAATCTTGTAAGATATTTATATACCAAAGTGATAATTTTTACTATACATCATTAATCAACAAAGTGGATTGATTTATTTATAACTGCAGCTATTGAGTTCTTTAAATTTCCAGTGTGTGGTCAAAGAAAATTTAACAATTTAAAATTGATAGGGAATAATACGAGCTCACATATTTATAGTATACCCTTGGAGCATAGGATAGGTCTAGCGAGAAGGTGAAGCTCTCTTCTACAGCTACCACCTGGAACCGTGCAGTTAACTACCTGACTTGTTCTGTGTCATCCTTACCACTAGTTCACCAGTTCTCTTCTCCATTTCTGGGAACTATACATATTAATTTTCTATTCAACATCCATCTCGCCACAATAACCACCACAGTTATCACCTCAGCCATTATCATCATAATCTTCATCAGCATCATCATCATCACCACAGTCATCATCACAATAATCATCACCAGAATCACCCTCACAGCAATCATCATTGCCACAATCATCATTACAACAATCATGATCACTGCAATCATCAATGCCACAACCACAATCACCAAAGATAATTATTACCACAATCACTAGCATCAAAATCATCATTACCACAATCACCAGCATCAAAATCATCATTACCACAATCACCATCACCAAATCTTCAATACCACAATTGCAACCACCAACATCATTGCCATCACAATCTTCTTCTTCAGGTATACGTAGGAAATCATGATTCTCCACAACTTCCGGTCTCCAATACTATCTATCAGTTCTGGTGTTGATTTCTGTCCACGCCATGACGTCAAACTGTTCCAGTATCTGCTCTAGTGTTGACCTCTGTCCACGCCATGACGTCAAAATGTTCCAGTATCTGTTCTAGTGTTGACCTCTGTCCACACCATGACGTCAAACTGTTCCAGTATCTGCTCTAGTGTTGACCTCTATCCACACCATGACGTCAAACTGTTCCAGTATCTGTTCTAGTGTTGACCTCTATCCACGCCATGACGTCAAACTGTTCCAGTATCTGCTCTAGTGTTGACCTCTGTCCACGCCATGACGTCAAACTGTTCCAGTATCTGCTCTAGTGTTGACCTCTATCCACGTCATGACGTCAAACTGTTCCAGTATCTGTTCTAGTGTTGACCTCTGTCCACGTCATGACGTCAAACTGTTCCAGTATCTGTTCTAGTGTTGACCTCTGTCATGCCATGACGTCAAACTGTTCCAGTATCTGTTCTAGTGTTGACCTCTATCCACGTCATGACGCCAAACTGTTCCAGTATCTGTTCTAGTGTTGACCTCTGTCCACGCCATGATGTCAAACTGTTTTAGTATCTGTACTAGTGTTGACCTCTGTCCACGCCATGACGTCAAACTGTTCCAGTATCTGTTCTAGTGTTGACCTCTATCCACGCCATGACGTCAAACTGTTCCAGTATCTGTTCTAGTGTTGACCTCTATCCACGCCATGACGTCAAACTGTTCAAGTATCCGTTCTAGTGTTGACCTCTATCCACGCCATAATGTCAAACTATTCCAGTATCTGTTCTAGTGTTGACCTCTGTCCACGCCATGACGTCAAACTGTTCCAGTATCTGTTCTAGTGTTGACCTCTATCCGCGCCATGACGTCAAACTGTTCCAGTATCTGTTCTAGTGTTGACCTCTGTCCACGCCATGACGTCAAACTGTTTCAGTATCTGTACTAGTGTTGACCTCTGTCCACGCCCTGACTTCAAACTGTTCCAGTATCTGTTCTAGTGTTGACCTCTGTCCACGCCCTGACGTCAAACTGTTCCAGTATCTGTTCTAGTGTTGATCTCTGTCCACACCATGACGTCAAACTGTTCCAGTATCTGTTCTAGTATTGACCTCTGTCCACGCCATGACGTCAAACTGTTTCAGTATCTGTACTAGTGTTGACCTCTGTCCACGCCATGACGTCAAACTGTTCCAGTATCTGTTCTAGTGTTGACCTCTGTCCACGACATGACGTCAAACTGTTCCAGTTAATGTTCTAGTGTTGATCTCTGTCCACACCATGACGTCAAACTGTTCCAGTATCTGTTCTAGTGTTGACCTCTATCCACACCATGACGTCAAACTGTTCCAGTATCTGTTCTAGTATTGACCTCTGTCCACACCATGACGTCAAACTGTTTCAGTATCTGTACTAGTGTTGACCTCTGTCCACGCCATGACGTCAAACTGTTCCAGTATCTGTTCTAGTGTTGACCTCTGTCCACGCCATGACATCAAACTGTTCCAGTATCTGTTCTAGTGTTGATCTTTGTCCACACCATGACGTCAAACTGTTTCAGTATCTGTACTAGTGTTGACCTCTGTCCACGCCATGACGTCAAACTGTTCCAGTATCTGTACTAGTGTTGATCTCTGTCCACACCATGCCGTCAAACTTTTTCAGTATATGTACTAGTGTTGACCTCTGTCCACGCCATGACGTCAAACTGTTCCAGTATCTGTTCTAGTGTTGACCTCTGTCCATGCCATGACGTCAAACTGTTCCAGTATCTGTTCTAGTGTTGACCTCTGTCATGCCATGACGTCAAACTGTTCCAGTATCTGTTATAGTGTTGACCTCTATCCACGTCATGACGCCAAACTGTTCCAGTATCTGTTCTAGTGTTGACCTCTGTCCACGCCATGATGTCAAACTGTTCCAGTATCTGTTCTAGTGTTGACCTCTATCCACGCCATAACGTCAAACTGTTCCAGTATCTGTTCTAGTGTTAACCTCTATCCACGCCATGACGTCAAACTGTTTCAGTATCTGTTCTAGTGTTGACCTCTGTCCACGCCATGACGTCAAACTGTTTCAGTATCTGTTCTAGTGTTGACCTCTATCCACGCCATAACGTCAAACTGTTCCAGTATCTGTTCTAGTGTTAACCTCTATCCACGCCATGACGTCAAACTGTTCCAGTATCTGTTCTAGTGTTGACATCTGTCCACGCCATGACGTCAAACTGTTTCAGTATCTGTACTAGTGTTGACCTCTGTCCACGCCCTGACTTCAAACTGTTCCAGTATCTGTTCTAGTGTTGACCTCTGTCCACGCCCTGACGTCAAACTGTTCCAGTATCTGTTCTAGTGTTGATCTCTGTCCACACCATGACGTCAAACTGTTCCAGTATCTGTTCTAGTATTGACCTCTGTCCACGCCATGACGTCAAACTGTTTCAGTATCTGTACTAGTGTTGACCTCTGTCCACGCCATGACGTCAAACTGTTCCAGTATCTGTTCTAGTGTTGACCTCTATCCACACCATGACGTCAAACTGTTCCAGTATCTGTTCTAGTATTGACCTCTGTCCACACCATGACGTCAAACTGTTTCAGTATCTGTACTAGTGTTGACCTTTGTCCACGCCATGACGTCAAACTGTTCCAGTATCTGTTCTAGTGTTGACCTCTGTCCACGCCATGACGTCAAACTGTTCCAGTATCTGTTCTAGTGTTGATCTTTGTCCACACCATGACGTCAAACTGTTTCAGTATCTGTTCTAATGTTGACCTCTATCCACGCCATAACGTCAAACTGTTCCAGTATCTGTTCTAGTGTTGACCTCTGTCCACGCCATAACGTCAAACTGTTTCAGTATCTGTTCTAATGTTGACCTCTATCCACGCCATAACGTCAAACTGTTCCAGTATCTGTTCTAGTGTTGACCTCTGTCCACGCCATAACGTCAAACTGTTCCAGTATCTGTTCTAATGTTGACCTCTATCCACGCCATGACGTCAAACTATTCCAGTATCTGTTCTAGTGTTGACCTCTATCCACGCCATGACGTCAAACTGTTCCAGTATCTGTTCTAGTGTTGACCTCTATCCACGCCATGACGTCAAACTGTTCCAGTATCTGTTCTAGTGTTGACCTCTATCCACGCCATGACGTCAAACTGTTCCAGTATCTGTTCTAGTGTTGACCTCTATCCACGCCATGACGTCAAACTGTTCCAGTATCTGTTCTCTTTGTCGTCCTCTATCTTTTTTTCATTCAATCTTTCCTGTTGTCACGGTAACGTATTTCAGCGTTCTTCTTGTCGTTACATGACCAGACAAAGTGGATTTCTTCCTTCTCGTATGAACAATAAACTTCCTTCTCGTGTGAGCAATAAGCTTCCTTTGCGCATGGGCTTCTATCAAGACATGCTCATTCGAGGAGCTGCAGGCATTTTTCGATCGAAATGGAAAAAAATTAAGAATTTGGGATTAGTCCATTTTCTGATACTTTAGCATCTCCTGAATCTAAATATAACAGAATAAAATGTCAAAATGCATTCTAACAATATGTATTTTGACTTTGAAAAAGGTATGGTATGGAGAGATTTTCTCAAACTTGAGAAAATATGTCTAATTAGACCTAGTTTCTTACATAGCAACCAAGCTTACAGCCCTACGTATTATACATCATTGGATTAGCCTAGATATGGGGAATCCGGTGATGTAGTTCATTTATTTCGGTAACAAAATTATACCCGCCAAGATCGAGAATTTATAGGTCGCTTTTTTACCGATTACTTCCATATATGGAAATCGTCGGGTGTTCGTTGACATCGGCCTTTTCCGTACACTATTCTAAACTGTTCATTGGCTACGTGAATCCACGTGACTTGTAACGGCAGTGTTGACATTATGGCGTCCAATTTATTCTGTATACACATTTAGTTAGGCCTAGTCTCATTTTTCAGAACTTTTTGTGTGAAAATGCCTCGAAAAAAGGATTTCTTTCGTCATCTAAAACTGGAAACGGCCAGGGCGAAGCGATGGAACCAAGATAGTGCAGGTAAAAGTCGCTAATTTTGTTATGGTAATGGTACAAAATGAATCACTGTAGAAAGCCAGGCAGTCCACGTGTGGTGGGGCCACGCACAAAAACATTTAGGCTACACAAATTTAGTTTTGATTTACTCTGTTAGGACTGAGTGGAGGGGGGAAGAAGGTACTATATTTGGATATTGGAAATCTGACTTAATTTTCTTGAATTAATACACAATAGGCCCTATGTTCTAATTATAACCCATAAAGGGTTCAACGATATACTTTAAAAAAAAATGTCACGTGAATAAGCTATTATTTTTTTTAATTTATATATTTGCAAGCTATTAGTAAACGCGTTGGCAGTAAAGAGTGATCACATTTTTCTGGTTTGACAACATGACATGATTCCACATTATACGATAAATTATCATGGTATTTATAAGCATGTGACATATGTTTCTTGAGCTGTGATTATTTCTTATGTACTTTTTTTCAGAACCATAAGGTCCCACTAATGAGCCTAGTCTGCCTGAGATGAAGCAAGCATGTGATATAAATTTTGAAGGTATTTACTTCTGAATCTTATTTTTGTTTCTCCTTGTCTAAAAATTTAAACTAATGTAATTTTTATTAATCATAAGTATCAGTTTTAGTAGCATAATTTATTAATATTACTTTCATGTGTTTGCTTTGCTTCCATTGTACTACATTTGCTTCTACATTGTAAAGGAAAGTGTTCAATGTTTGCTTACATCATTATTTTAAGTGTTACTAATTCATACCTTTTCTTCTTTCTAGGAAGTTCAGGTGTGATGGAGGCTGAGGCAGCTAGTGTTTTATGGAGCCGGTCTGTGACACGACACAAATTTCGCTACACCACCAATTTAAGATCATGGAAATTAATCCATATGGCGCTAATGTTGAAATCATCAAAGAAGAGTGTATCAATCATGTAGGAAAAAGAATGCATACAGCTCTTCGTAATTTAGTTGCTGATTGCCGCAAGCAAAAAGTTACTCTAGGAGGCCGTGGCCATCTGACAGATTCAGCCATCCAAAAGCTTGGCATTTATTATTCCAGGGCTGTCAGGCAACATGCTACTGCAGCTGATATGAAGAATGCTATTATGGCTAGCCTACATCATTGCTATTCAACTGATGATTATCCCCAGCATCAGTTTTGTCCTACTGGCCAAGATTCTTGGTGTTTCTATAAAGCAGCCTTATCTAGGAATGAGTATGCTTTTGGGCATCAAAAACGTATACATACGCCCCTGGACTTTAAGCTGTTGAACAGACATTTGACATCAGTGTATGACAGGCTGACAAATCTGAAACTGTTGAGTCGCTGTGAAAGAAAGGCAACCCAAAACTCCAATGAGAGCCTTCATTCAGTTATTTGGAGTTATGTGCCAAAGCATATCTTCCATTCATGAAAGCGCGTGGAATTCTGCTTTCTAAGTGCAGTTGCTGAATTTAATGAAGGACCTGAGGCTGCTATATTTTTTAAGAAAGTCCTGGTGCTGAACAGTGGAAAAGAGGCTTGTCGACTGGCAGGAGCAAGAAAGCGTAAACGTCTCGTGCTCAGCTCTAAAACGGCAGAAAACTGCACTAAGAAAAGGAAGGAAATTAGGCACAAATCTCAACAGAAAGCCAGACAAAAAGCTGCAGAGGAAGCTGGATATGCTGCCGGTATGTTCTGAATGACTAGTAAGTTATTTTTTTTTGCTGTAGTACATACGGAGGGAAGTCACCGGGTGTGGATAATATACCAGCAGAGCTCTTGAAATATGGAGGACCAGATATAGTAAAAATCATGACAACAATTTGCCAGAAGATATGGAGTACAAAAAAATGGCCAAAAGAATGGACGCAGTCATTAGTAATACCGCTTCCAAAGAAAGGAAATCTAAAAATGTGCAAGAACTACAGAACCATTAGCCTTATTAGTCATCCAAGTAAGGTAATGTTAAGGATACTTTTGAACAGAATAAAACAGAAATCAGAAGAAATCTTTTCAGAGGAACAGGCTGGCTTTAGACCAAAAAGAAGTACCTCAGAACAAATCTTCAATATTAGATTACTTATCGAAAAACATCTCCAACATCAACACGATTTATACCATAACTTCATCGATTTCACAAAAGCCTTCGATCGAGTCTGGCATGAAGGCTTATGGCAAGTAATGAGAAAATTCAATTTTGATACCAACATCATAGATATCATTGAAGCACTATACAAGGACGCAAGCAGTGCTGTTTTTGTAAGCAACGACATTGGAGAATTTTTCAAAACAACTGTAGGAGTTCGCCAAGGATGTATCCTGTCACCAGTGCTCTTTAATATATATCTAGAACATATTATGCAGGAGGCTCTCTACGATTATAAATCAACCATATCGATTGGAGGCCGACCTCTGTGTAACCTACGTTTTGCTGATGATATTGATCTGATAGCTGGATCAGAATCAGAACTTCAAGACCTTACCTCTAGACTGGAGAAAGTAACAAGAACGTATGGGATGGAAATTAATATAGAAAAAAGCAAGATATTGGTGAATAGCCATAAGAAACATGTTCCGACCAACATTACGTTAAATGGGCAAACGTTAGAAGAAGTTAACACCTTTAAATATCTCGGGTCCACTATATGTAGTGATGGAAGATCAATTAAAGAAATCAAGACAAGACTTGAGATGGCCTCAGCTGCCATGACAAGGTTGAATGTGATCTGGAAAAGTAACATCAGTTTTCCTGTGAAGATCAAATTATACAAATCACTTGTATTATCTATTCTCTTGTATGGGTGTGAGGGCTGGACACTCACTGCAGATACGGAGCGAAGGATTCAGGCTTTCGAGCATAAATGTTATAGAAGAATTTTGCGCATTTGCTATAAAGAGCACAAAACAAATGTCTATGTTAGAGAGAAGATAAACACCTATGCAGGCCACCAAGAACCACTTTTGTCAATAGTGAAACGTCGAAAGCTTGCCTGGTTTGGGCATGTAACTCGTCATGACTCCCTTTCGAAAACGATCCTTCAGGGAACAGTCGAAGGTAAACGGAGAAGAGGAAGGCAGAGAAAATCCTGGGCTGATAACATCAAAGAATGGGCAGGACACGGTTTTTCCACACTTGTACGCATTGCTGAGGATAGAGAGCAGTGGAGGACCCTGTCTGCTGATGCTTCCACCATGGCACCCCTACGACCCATGACGGGTTACGGGCTGAGATGATGATGATGATTACATACTTATTTAATGATATTCTAATTATATAGAAAAATGTGATTTTATAGAAATATATTTTTCGCATACTAATTTTTTTATAACTTCCACACTTATGTATTAATTGACATAAGAATTGGCACATACATTGCCCATAGTCTTTTAAAACTTTTTGTGTGATGGATTTTATGTATCTGATCAAACTTTTGATTAATTGCAAAAAGTAATGTAAAATTTAGTAAAATTGGTTACTATTTTTAGACACTATTTTCACAGTCCTACAACTTTTTTTTGTATTAAAGTTATCAAAAATCGATCACACTAAAAGTTTTAAGATGTAATGAAAAACGTTGTGTTTAAGTTTGGTATTCATAGCTTAATAAATAAAAAAGCTTTAGCAAATTGAAATAGAACAAAGAATCCAATATTGCTCAGCTCTAAAACGGCAGAAAACTGCACTAAGATAAGGAAGGAAATTAGGCACAAATCTCAATGGAAAGCCAGATAGGAAGCTGCAGAGGAAGCTGGCTATTCTGCCAGTATGTTCTAAATGACAAGTAAGCAATTTTTCTGGGGCAATATTACATACTTATTTAATTGTAGTCTATTTATGGAGAAAAATGCGATTTTCTCAAAATCTATTTTTCTCATCCTAATTTTCCTAAAGCTTCCACACTTACGTATTAATTGACATGAGAATTGGCACATATGTTGCCCATAATCTTTTAAAACTTTTTATGCGATGGATTTTTAGTATCTGATCAAACTTTTGATTTATTGCAAAAAGTAATGTAAAATTTAGCAAAATTTGTTACTAGGCTATTTTTAGACACTATATTCAAAGTCCAACAACTATTTTTTTTTATTAAAGTTATCAAAAATCCATCACAGGAAAAGTTTTAAAATATAATGATAAACGTTGTGTTCATATTTGGTATTCATAGCTTAATAAATAAAAAAAGCCTTAGCAAATTGAAATAGAACAATAGAATCAAATATGGCCGCCGTTTCTATGGCAACCAGTGGTGCAGTGCCATCAAACTCTTCATTTTGCGTATCTAGTATTGATATAGGTTAAGTCTGTGCATTTTCATTGAAATCCAGCAATTAATAACGAAAATAGCATTTCAGTGTAGCTCCTCCCCTTAACTGTCCATGTTATTTTTAATATTCTTCGGTAAAACCACATTTCTGTGGCCTCTAGCACTTTTCCTATTAGATTACTAATTGTCCATGACTCACTTCCATATATCAGGTAGGGTTCTATATAACAGTGAACAGTTCTCTTTCTTACTTCCATCTCCATCACACACCAAAATCATTGTTACCCACAATCCCCATCACCACAATCCACATCATCACAATTCCCATCACAACAATTCCCATCACCAGTATAATCTTAATCACAATCACTACTAAAATCATTGTCACCACAATTCCCATCACCACAATCCCCATCACCACAATCCCCATCACTACAATTCCCATCACTACAATCCTGCATCACCACAATCCCCATCAACGCAATTCCCATCACTGCAATCCCCATCACCACAATCCCCATCACCACAATCCCCATCATCACAATTCCCATCACAACAATTCCCATCACCAGTATAATCTTAATCACAATCACTACTAAAATCATTGTCACCACAATTCCCATCACCACAATCTCCATCACCACAATACCCATCACTAAAATCCTGCATCACCACAATCCCCATCAACACAATTTCCATCACTACAATTC